>CM077674.1:78871979-79223644 GCA_039707655.1 Elymus sibiricus
AAAGAAGAGGAAAACTTTACCGGGAATTTCGAGGGTTCTTCTTCTGACTACTTTGGACAAGGCAAGCATTTTGAACCTGGGATATGGAGAATTGCATGTTTGCATTGATTTGAGTGTGCATCATATGTGTGGAGATAGTGCATGCATGCAAGGTCATATCATATTTGCATTTGCTTGCACTTCACCCAAGTGAATTTCTACCGTGAATAAAAGTTGTGAGACAACCAGGAGTGCAGCTCCTGCCTTGGACGTGCTGGTGAGCATGGTCCTGTTGTGACACGACGGTGTCACCGTGGCTTGTGAGACATGCCTGTCATAATAACAACACCTCCTTAGTCGACCTAGATCGAGTCTTGTTCCGTCACACCTAGCTAAACACCGTGCTGCCACGGGTCTTTCCGCAATGGAAGTACGGTTTAGTAGGTTGCTAACCCCTGTCTGTGTACACACCACATAGAGGGCCATGATGAGGGTTTCCACGGCCATGGACTAAATCCCGTCATCAGGTCAGGGGGCATGGGTGTATCCGGTCTGGGACCGAGGGGGTAGCACCCCTATTTGCGCGCCGATATAAATATTGTGATCCCATGCTATTCGAGATTGTAGTCTCCCCGACTTAGAGTTTTTCTTGAACGGTGCTTTGGGTGATTCCTGGCATCCGGAAAGTTAATCTGGTGTGTGCTGGTCAGGTGTGTTTTCAACCCAAAGACCATAGTGGGAATTAGTCAGTGTCACGGTGCTGACTAAAGAAATCGCATACACGTGGGTAAAGAGTACACCCTCTGCAGAGTTATAACTATTCGAATAGCCGTGTCCGCGGTCAAGGATGTTAGCTGGGAAGGGTCAAGTGTCGGTCCGGTGTTGGTCTTCGGAGGAAATAATTAATTTGAGCATCAATTATTTTACAGAATACTATTATTTCATCACTAACGCTGTCTTGGATATTTTGTTATCATGAATATTATGGTTGTGAATATTATTGTTACTATGCATATTATTGTGGACTAACTCGTTTCTCTTATTTTATTTTCCCTGAGTGTCTCAGGGGCTGGCTTGACTACCCTGGGCACCCATTTTTATTTTCAAGACCTCTCGTGGCGTCGCTTGAGTTTTCGGGCGGTCCTATCTCGCCCGATTCTCTTTTAGACACCCGTTTGGCATTTCTTTTCAAGACCTCTCGTGGCGTCGCTTGAGTTCTCGGGCGGTCTGTCTCGCCCGATTCTCTTTTAGACACCCGTTTGGCATTTCTTTTGGATTCTCGGGCGGTTCAGTCTCGCCCGATTGTCCACTTTTAATTTTCCTGGTTTGTCACTAAGAATTTAATTTTTCTGCACATGCTAATATTCATCATGCCATGCTTTAATTTTTTTTCAGCATTTGCATATAATTTAACCCACCATGATCATATGCATTCGGTATATCTTTTGTTCATAATGTTTGCGAGTACATTCAAACATACTCACTGGCTTGTCCCTGGCTATTTCATTGGCCAGACCTGGAGGAGGACGAGCTTGTGGAAGGAGATTGCGCTAGCGAGCCCGACGCTTAGAGGTGTTCCCAGTCAGTCAACCTGTGATCTTGGAGTCTACCACGTGTATCATCCGTTGTGTTTCTGCTACACCAATAAAATAGCCAAGCCTCACACTGATGCTTGACTTTATTTTATTGTATCAGTATTGTTCTACCACCACACCACTGTATTATTCCACCACCGTAGCATATTGGCAAGCTTGTAATAATTGTTGAGCACTCTGGCTCAACCCCGGTGTAATATTATTGTACTGGTTATCTATATCGAGGAAGTCTACCAGTTGATCTTGGGGCTGGTATGACTTGAGGCTCTTCTGTGATTTATCCCAGAAATGGGCCTGACAAACCTTGGTATCAGAGCCAGGCTGACTGTAGGAAGCCCTAGGCGCGGACGCTAGTAATAGAGTCAGTACTAACATTTTTAGCATGCATCTCATGCATTTATAATTAAATCTTGCAAAATTAATCCTGCTTGCATAATTAAATCTGCATGTGTGTTATAACCTGCTACGTCCATGCACTTACATTTTTGGGAGGGAAATCATTTCAGTCTTTTAAAAAAAAATTATATATTTTCTTTTCTCATCGGTGTTACACAAATACCCCAGAAAGAAAATGCATCGTCCCTGGACCCGTTCTATGCCCAGTCCGCCAGAGGACAACTTTACACAGATGGGAAATAATTTTACACAAGGACAGACAAGTCAGCAGAGTAATGATTCAGCATTTTCACAAGTATGCCGTCTCTATGAACAAAGCCAGCAGCAGCACCAAGAAATGATGCAGCACTTAATAAATATGGGAAATCACCAAGGACAGCATCAGCCCAGATCAAAATTATCTGAGCTCCAGAGGACCAATCCAGCAGTCTTTTCTCACACAGACAAACCTCTGGAGGCAGATGATTGTTTGCGTGATATGGAAAGAAAATTGAACATCGCTCAGTGTACGGACCAGGAAAAGGTACTATATGCTCCGCACTATTTTGCTGGTACAGCAGCATCCTGGTGGGGAAATATATGTCACACTCATGGAGCAGATATGACATGGGAACAATTCAAGGAAAATTTTTGGGGAGCACATATCCCCAACAGTATTATGAAATTGAAGAAAAGGGAATTTGAGGATCTCAAGCAGCGAGGCACCACGGTAACTCAGTACCTGGATCAGTTTACTCAACTGTCCCGGTACGCAAATGATGAGTACATGACAGAAAACTGAAAGATGGAGAAATTTCTTGATGGGCTTGTTCCATCTCTAAAGTGCCAACTGGTGGTTCATACATTTCCAGATTTCAAGACACTGGTAGACAAGGCCATTATTCTGGAGAATGAGCACCGCAATATAAACGAAATTCGCAAACGCTGTATGACCCAGTCAGTACAAGTGCGCAACAACAGGCCCCAGAATGAATTTCAGAGGCCTGTGGTACCACGACCAACAGTTCCAACACCACGACCACAGCAGAGTCGCAGCATCTTCAACAATAGGACCAAGGACACAACGTTCCATCCTGGCGTTACCTGTTTTGCCTGTGGAGAAGAAGGGCATTATGCCAGACAATGCCCAAAACAGGGGAATATTAATATTCAGAAGCCCAACAACAATGGCCGCAGTGTTAATGCAGCCCCCCGACATAGCAACCCCAACAACAACCAAAGGAAGGGATAGGTGAATCATGTGACATTTGAGGAAGCGCAAAACGCACCGGACATCGTGTTTGGTACGTTCCCTGTCAACACAATTAATGCTACAGTTTTGTTTGATTCTGGAGCTTCCCATTCATGCATTTCCAAAAGATTTGCTTCGGAGAATCGGTTTTCTTTTTCGCCTTTGCAAAATTCAATGGTTATTCAGTCCCCGGGATCGAGGCAAAGCACTCAATGGTACTGCAAGGATGTGAATATTGAAATCAAAGGAATGAAGTTTCTAGCCAATCTCATTGTACTGAAAGCGGTTGATTTGGACGTTATTTTAGGAATGGACTGGTTGACCACAAATAAAGGTTTTATAGACTGTTATAACCGTACAGTGACTCTCACAAATTGTCAAGGGAAGACAATAAAATTTGGCACAAGGAAGATTGCTACCTCAGAGGGAAAATTAAATCAAGTGGATATGACAGAGTTGAGCAAGGTTCCTGTGGTATGCGAATACCCTGATGTATTTCTAGAGGAGCTACCAGGCATGCCACCGGATCGTGAAATTAAATTTGTTATTGAGCTAGCACCTGGAACAGCACCCATATACAAGAAGCCTTATCATATGGCTCCAACAGAATTGGCTGAGCTAAAGAAACAAATTAAGGAATTAATGGAAAAAGGTTATCTTCGACCCAGCTCATCACCATGGGGATCGCCGGTTTTATTTACTAAGAAAAAGGATGATACCCTGAGGTTATGTATTTATTAAAGAGATTTAAGGTCAAAGGAAAATTGTCACTGAGATTTATTGGACAGTTCAGGATAATTGCAAGGAGAGGCAAGGTTGCCTACCAGCTGGACTTACCCACAGAATTATCGGATGTTCATGATGTGTTTCATGTCTCACAGCTACGGAGATGTGTCAGTAACCCAGAAAAGCAAGTCCAACATCAAGACCTGGATATTCAACCAGACCTCACATATAGAGAACGACCTATAAATTTTTTGGAGGAGTCTGAACGGAGAACCCAGCAGAATGTGATAAAATTTTACAAAGTTCAGTGGAGTAATCACACCGAGGAAGAAGCAACATGGGAAAGAGAGGACCATCTGAGGACTGAATATCCGTACCTGTTTGAGGGACAGCTTAAATCTCGGGGACGAGATTTTTCTTAAGGGAGGTAGGTGTTGTAACACCTCAAAATTTTCTCTCTGGATTTTCAAATCTTTTTATTAAAAGAAAATACTTTGAATTATTTTTGACCCAATTCTTTTTCTTCTCTTTCTTCTGTTTTGAAAATCACTTTGAAATTTTAATTGAGGTTTCAAAATTTTGCATGGTTCTGGTTTGGATGATTTATTTATTGGGCAATTATTTTTGAAACATCAAAAATAATTTTATTTCAATTTTTTTCTGAATGACTAGATCATTTCAATGAAATGGTCCCTTTCACCTCCTTTCATTCTTATAGAAAATCTATTCAATAATTTTTCTGTCACTTCTGAATTATCCCTCAAGTCACTCACACCTTCTAGGACAGTATCCAACTCATTTCCACCTTACAAAAATATTTCTACAATATTTATTAAATTCCAAAGTTGGAATTAATTTTATTCATAATTTCTCTGATTTACAAAGGAACCATATTTTCTATGACACTTCTGCTCCCACCAAAATTATCCTAGCAACTAGATGGTACCCACAACCCATTTCACCAAAGACTTTGGGTTCCACAGTTCAAAAATTTCAAATTTCATCCAGTTCAAATTTGGACCAGAAACAATCTCTCTGATACAAACCTATTTTTAATAACTCCAAAAATTCTGAAACTTTGCCAAGCCCTTTCATATGCATCAACACCTCACCACAAAAATTCCCAAAAAAATCCTAAAATCCCTAACACCCTCTGGCATTTCATCATACAGGTGGTGTGCGCACTGTTCATCGCTGAATAAAATTCAGTTAACTGAACCTGGTTCAGTCGACAGTGGCGATCGACGTCGTGCGGTGCACTTCACCTCTCCTTCTCATCCACGTCTCCTCCACCTTCAATGCATCACCACGGGCCCTCATCGTCAGTCCCTTGCCATCAACGGACCGGTGGCAGGCCGGTGCAACAGCCGCTGTGCTCGGCCACGGCAGGCCGAGCGGATCCGCTCGCGCCACCGACCGCCATCACTGCGCCGCAGCTTCCCCACCTACCTCTCCCTCCACGCGGCGTCTCCTCCACGGCCCCGCTGTCAGTCGCCGGAGCCGGTCATCGCCGCCGCACCCGTACGGGCGCCTCGTCACGGATAACGCCGTAGAGCCCGAATCCATCCACTTTGATGCTTCTAGAGTACTCCCTCAACCTCACTGATCACGCACCGATTTGACCACCGCCCCTAACCGACTCGATGGCCGGAATTAACTCCGGCGTTGCCCGCAAGCCTCGGCCCTCCCCGGATTGCCTATAAATAGGAGCTCCCGAGCTCCATTCACTCCACGCACCACCCACACTACCTCCTAATCGATCTCCAATGCACCACCCCAACCTCGAGGAGGTCATCTTCCTCCTCTCCGGCCATCCGATCCGCCGCGGCACCCGAGAAGCTCCCGTCGCCGGTAGGCCATCTCCACCCTTCAAAATTGACCAGTCGCCATCTCTTGCTCCCTCTCATCGATTCCCCGCTTCAATTCGACGACAGAAGCTCTCTCCGGCGAGATCCCACCTCGCCCGAAACCACCGTCTGCCCCCGTCGACCTCGCCGTCGTTCGGGTACACGCCGGCGACCACCACCACCACTCACCGGTGCGGAAATACTCCCTGAGCACGACCGCACCATCGCCGCCCTCGGATACTCCAGCGATCGTCGCCGGTGATCGCCGCCTCCCCACTGTCTAGGCGCGCGATCGCGTTTGAGTTTAAACCTGACGGGTGGGGCCCACCCGTCAGCGTTTTATTCTTTTTCGTTTAAAATAGAAAGCGCCTTCGGCTGGTTTACGCTTTCTGCACGGGAAAGCGTATTCTTTCCGAAACGTTTTCTTTTTCTGTTTTTATTAAACACAGATTTGACCACCAATTTGACTGCTTCTAGTTTTTAAACCACAACTCCAAATGAGTTGATTCTTTTTTTGAAATTCTTATTTTTCTCTCTAGTTTTTTTAGTATTTATTTAAAAATATTTTGAGACAACTTTTGGTACTGTTTCAAATTTATGATTCAAATTCGAATTTGAATTTTTCAGAAAAAGAAGTGGAAAACTTTGCCGGGAATTTCGAGGGTTCTTCTTTTGACTACTTTGGACAAGGCAAGCATTTTGAACCTGGGATATGGAGAATCGCATGTTTGAATTGATTTGAGTTTGCATCATATGTGTGGAGATAGTGCATGCATGCATGGTCATATCATATTTGCATTTGCTTGCACTTCACCCAAGTGAATTTCTACCGTGAATAAAAGTTGTGAGACAACCAGGAGTGCAGCTCCTGCCTTGGACGTGCTGGTGAGCACGGTCCTGTTGTGACACGACGGTGTCACCGTGGCTTGTGAGAAATGCCTGTCATAATAACAACACCTCCTGAGTCGACCTAGATCGAGTCTTGTTCCGTCACACCTAGCTAAACACCATGCTGCCACGGGTCTTTCTGCAAGGGAAGTACGGTTTAGTAGGTTGCTAACCCCTGTCTGTGTACACACCACATAGAGGGCCATGATGAGGGTTTCCACGACCATGGACTAAATCCCGTCATCAGGTCAGGGGGCATGGGTGTATCCGGTCTGGGACCGAGGGGGTAGCACCCCTGTTTGCGCGCCGATATAAAAATTGTGATCCCATGCTATTCGAGATTGTAGTCTCCCCGACTTAGAGTTTTTCTTGAACGGTGCTTTGGGTGATTCCTGGCATCCGAAAAGTTAATCTGGTGTGTGCTGGTCAGTTGTGTTTTCAACCCAAAGACCATAGTGGGAATTAGTCAGTGTCACGGTGCTGACTAAAGAAATCTCATACACGTGGGTAAAGAGTACACCCTCTGCAGAGTTATAACTATTCGAATAGCCGTGTCCGCGGTCAAGGACGTTAGCTGGGAAGGGTCAAGTGTTGGTCCGGTGTCGGTCTTCGGAGGAAATAATTAATTTGAGCATCAATTATTTTACAGAATACTATTATTTCATCACTAACGCTGTCTTGGATATTTTGTTATCATGAATATTATGGTTGTGAATATTATTGTTACTATGCATATTATTGTGGACTAACCCGTTTCTCTTATTTTATTTTCCCTGAGTGTCTCAGGGGCTGGCTAGACTACCCCGGGCACCCAATTTTATTTGCAAGACCTCTCGTGGCGTCGCTTGAGTTTTCGGGCGGTCCTATCTCGCCCGATTCTCTTTTAGACACCCGTTTGGCATTTCTTTTCAAGACCTCTCGTGGCGTCGCTTGAGTTCTCGGACGGTCTGTCTCGCCCGATTCTCTTTTAGACACCCGTTTGGCATTTCTTTTGGATTCTCGGGCGGTTCAGTCTCGCCCGATTGTCCACTTTTAATGTTCCTGGTTTGTCACTAACAATTTAATTTTTCTGCACATGCTAATATTCATCATGCCATGCATTAATTTTTTCCAGCATTTGCATATAATTTAACCCATCATGATCATATGCATTCGGTATATCTTTTGTTCATAATGTTTGCGAGTACATTCAAACGTACTCACTGGCTTGTCCCTGGCTATTTCATTGGCCAGACCTGGAGGAGGACGAGCTTGTGGAAGGAGATTGCGCTAGCGAGCCCGACGCTTAGAGGTGTTCCCAGTCAGTCAACCTATGATCTTGGAGTCTACCACGTGTATCATCCGCTATGTTTCCGCTACACCAATAAAATAGCCAAGCCTCACACTGACGCTTGACTTTATTTTATTGTATCAATATTGTTCTACCACCACACCACTGTATTATTCCACCACCGTAGCATATTGGCAAGCTTGTAATAATTGTTGAGCACTTTGGCTCAACCCCGGTGTAATATTATTGTACTGGTTATCTGTATCAAGGAAGTCTACCAGTTGATCTTAGGGCTGGTATGACTTGAGGCTCTTCTGTGTAAGATTATTGTATCAGTGTCTGTTGAGTTGGCATGGATCAAGACTGGGATTTGTCACTCCGTATGATGGAGAGGTATCTCAGGGCCCACTCGGTAATACAGCATCACAATGAGATTGCAAGCAATGTGACTAAAGAGTTAGCCACGGGATCCTGTATTACGGAACGAGTAAAGAGACTTGTTGGTAACGAGATTGAACTAGGTATGGACATACCGACGATCGAATCTCGGGCAAGTAACATATCGCCGGACAAAGGGAATTGCATACGGGATTGACTGAATCCTTGACATCGTGGTTCAACTGATAAAGATCTTCGTTGAATATGTAGGAACCAACATGGGCATCCAGGTCCCGCTATTGGTTATTGACCGGAGAGGAGTCTCGGTCATGTCTGCATATTCCCGAACCCGTAGGGTCGCACGCTTAACGTTCGGTAGCGCTAGGGTAGTATTGAGATATTAATAGTGGAATGTCCGAAGGTTGTTCGGAGTCCCGGATGGGATCCGGGACATCACGAGGAGCTCTGGAATAGTCCGGAGGTAAAGATTCATATATGGAAAGTTGTTATCGGGTTCCGGAAAAAGTTCGAGTTTTTTCGGTATTGTATCGGGAAGGTTCTAGAAGGTTCCGGAGTAGGGCCCACCTGCATGGGGGACCCACATGAACGTGGGTAGTGGGGAAAGTCCCCACAACCCTGGTCCAGGCGCACCAAGATCCTCCCTTAAAAGGAATAGTATCATATCCCAAAGGGATAAGATCAGGATCCCTAAAATTAAAGGGGGGATAGCGATCGGTGGGGAAGGAAAGGAGGGATTTCCTTCCTCCCCCTTTGGCCAACGACCCTAGGGCCTTGGAGGGCAAGCCACCAGCCCCCTCCACACCTATATAAAGGCGGGGAGGCGTTGGGGGCAGCCACCCCTTGGACCCTTGCCCGTTACCTCTCCCAACTCCTCCCACGTTTCACCGGTATGCGCTTGGCGAAGCCCTGCCGGAATTCCGCTGCCACCACCACCACCATACCGTCGTGTTGGTCCCGATCTCATCTACCCCCTCTCTCTCGCTTGCTGGATCAAGAAGGAGAGGATGCCGCCGAGCCGCACGTGTGCTAAACTCGGAGGTGCCGTCCGTTCGGCACTTGATCGGGAGTTCGTGGACGGATCATGATTGGATCGCGAAGATGTTCGACTACATCAACCGCATTTCTTAACGCTTCCGCTTAGCGATCTACAAGGGTATGTAGATGCAATCTCTCCTCTCGTAGATGTTCATCTCCTAGATCGATCTTGGTGAGCGTAGGAAATTTTTTGTTTCCCATGCAACGTTCCCCAACACCTGGATCAGTTTACTCAACTGTCCCGGTACGCAAACGATGAGTACATGATAGAAAACAAAAAGATGGAGAAATTTTGACTTGCATGTCGATGAATACGGCAACCGGCAGGAGCCATAGGGTTGTCTTTAATTATTGTATGACCTGCGTGTCAATCATTAAGCGCTATGTAATGCTTTACTTTATCGCTAAACGGTAGCAATAGTAGTAGAAGCATGGTTGGCGTGACAACCCCGATTGTGACACGTTGATGGAGATCATGATGATGGAGATCATGGTGTCATGCCGGTGACGATGGAGATCATGCCGGTGCTTTGGAGATGGAGATCAAAAGCACAAGTTCATGGCCATATCATGTCACTTATGATTTGCATGTGATGTTAATCTTTTTATGCATCTTATTTTGCTTAGGACGACGGTAGCATTATAAGGTGATCCCTCTCTAAAATTTCAAGATAAAATTGTGTTCTCCCCAAGTGTGCACCGTTGCGAAAGTTCGTCGTTTCGAAGCACCACGTGATGATCGGGTGTGATAGACTCTACGTTCACATACAACGGGTGCAAGCCAGTTTTGCACATGCGAAACACTTGGGTTAAACTTGACGAGCCTAGCATGTACAGACATGGCCTCGGAACACAAGAGACCGAAAGGTCGAACATGAGTCATATAGTAGATATGATCAACATGGAGATGTTCACCATTGAAACCACCTCATCTCACGTGATGATCGGACTTGGGTTGGTGAATTTGGATCATGTTACACTTGGACGACCAGAGGGATGTCGATTTGAGTGGGAGTTTTAAGTAATTTGATTAACTAAACTCACTATCTTGAACAATAGTCTAAGTTGTCTATGCAAATTTATGTTGTAGATCAATGGCTCGCGGAGTAGCTCCCCTGAATTTCAATGCGTTCCTAGAGAAAGCCAAGCTGAAAGATGATGGAAGTAACTTTGTAGACTGGGTCCGTAATCTGAGGATTATCTTCATGGCTGCCCAAAAGGCTTATGTTCTTGATGCACCGCTTTGTGAGCAACCCCCTCCAGCGTCTGTGGACGTTATGAACGTCGGGCAGGTGCGTGTTGATGACTACTCAATAGTTCAGTGCGCCATGTTGTATGGCTTAGAACCGGGACTTCAAAGGCGTTTTGAACGTCATGGAGCATATGAGATGTTCCAGGAGTTGAAGTTTATTTTTGAGAAAAATGCCCGGATCGAGAGGTATGAGACCTTCGATAAGTTTTATGCTTGCAAGATGGAGGAGAACGGGTCTGTCAGTGAACACATACTCAAAATGTCTGGGTATTACAACCGTCTGGCTGAGTTGGGAGTTGTGCTCCCGCCAAAGGCGATCACTGACAGAGTTCTTCAATCGCTACCACCTAGCTACAAGAGCTTTGTGTTGAACTATAACATGCAAGGGATGAACAAGTCAGTCGCCGAGCTGTTTGCGATGCTGAAAGTCGCTGAGTCAGACATCGAGAAGGAGCACAAAGTGTTGATGGTCAATAAAACCACTAGTTTCAAGAAGAATGGCAAGGGCAAGAAGGGAAACTCCAAGAAGAGTGGCAAAGTAGTTGCCCCTCCCGTGAAGAAAACCCAAGGCTGGGCCCAAGCCAGAAACTGAGTGCTTCTATTGCAAGGGACATGGCCACTGGAAGCGGAATTGCCCCAAGAATCTGGCCGACAAGAAGGGGGCCAACGCCAAACAAGGTATATATGATATACATGTTATTGATGTGTACCTTACCAACTCTCGTTGTAGTGCCTGGGTATTTGATACCGGTGCGGTTGCTCACATTTGCAACTCAAAGCAGGAACTGCGGAATAGACGGAGGCTGGCGAAGGACAAAGTGACGATGCGCGTGGGAAATGGTTCCAAGGTTGATGTGATCACCATCGGCACGCTCGCTCTTCGATTACCATCGGGATTAGTGATGAACCTGAATAATTTTTATTTAGTGCCTGCGTTGAGCATGAACATTATATTTGGATCTTGTTTAATGCGAGACGGTTACTCATTTAAATCAGAGAATAATGGTTGTTCTATTTATATGGGTAATATCTTTTATGGTCATGCACCCATTGTGAGGGGTTTATTCTTATTGAATCTCGATAGTGATGATACACATGTTCATAACATTGATGCCAAAAGATGTAGAGTTGATAATGATACTCCCTCCGTCTAGGTGTATAAGTCATCTTACGAAAATCAGATATTCCCAAAATGTTTAGGCGTCGTTCATTAACTTCGCATCTCAATCCCCTCCTGCCTCGTTGCTAGCGAGCGTTACTTCCTCTGCCTTGTTATCTCCCCCGGAAACCCAATGCATGCAGCGCAACTACACGTTGATTAGGCAAGCAATCAAAGCCGGCTTGCATGCGAATTAGTACGTGGCCCTGCATGGTAGCTAAAACGGCATCTCTTAATTGCTGTGATTAATTACTGCGTTTAGGGAGAGAAATTAGGGCTTTGATTGGAGGAAGGACCGGTCAAGTTTCTCCTTCTCCTCCAATATGCTTGCACCTTGGTCGTGCTGCACCTTCTAATGTGACTTATACACCTAGACGGAGGGAGTAGTACCACTTTCTTGTGGCACTGCCGCTTAGGTCATACTGGTGTAAAACGCATGAAGAAACTCCATGCTGATGGACTTTTGGAGTCACTTGATTTTGAATCACTTGACACATGCGAACCATGCCTCATGGGCAAGATGACTAAGACCCCGTTCTCCGGAACAATGGAACGGGCAAGTGACTTGTTGGAAATCATACATACTGATGTGTGTGGTCCGATGAGCATTGAGGTGCGCGGTGGATATCGTTATTTTCTCACCTTCACCGACGGTTTGAGTAGATATGGGTATATTTACTTAATGAAACACAAGTCTGAAATGTTTGAAAAGTTCTAGCAATTTCAGAGTGAAGTTGAGAATCATCGTAACAAGAAGATCAAATTCCTACGATCTGATCGAGGGGGAGAATATCTGAGTTATGAGTTTGGCAATCACTTAAGAGAATGTGGAATCGTTTCACAGTTGACGCCACCTGGAACACCATAGCGTAATGGTGTGTCCGAACGTCGTAATCAAACCTTATTGGATATGGTGCGTTCTATGATGTCTCTTGCCGATCTGCCACTATCATTTTGGGGTTATGCGTTAGAGACAGCTGCATTCACTTTAAATAGGGCACCATCTAAGTCCGTTGAGACGACACCGTATGAACTGTGGTTTGGCAAGAAACCGAAGTTGTCGTTTCTTAAAGTTTGGGGATGCGATGCTTATGTCAAAAGGCTTCAGCCAGAAAAGCTTGAACCCAAAGCGGACAAATGAATCTTCATAGGATACCCAAAAGAGACGGTTGGGTATACCTTCTATCTCAAATCCGAAGGCAAAGTGTTTGTCGCTAAGAACGGGTCCTTTCTCGAGAAAGAGTTTCTCTCGAAAGAATTGAGTGGGAGGAAGATAGAACTTGATGAGGTTGTTGAACCTTTACTTCGACCAGAGAGTAGCACTGCGCAGAAAGATGTTTCTGTGGAACCTACTGTAGGAGATATGCCCTAGAGGCAATAACAAATGTTATTATTTATCTTCATGATCATAATTATGTTTATGTTCCATGCTATAACTGCTATGGTTCCCGAGCCCGTATATCCATAAAGGCTCTGAGGAAAACCCATGTGCACGTGTGGAATAATAAACGGTAAAAAGTACTCCTAGTCAAGCCTCTAAGACTAGCTCAAGTGTTGCATGATGATCACGTTTTCCTGATCATGGGCATGACTATGCCGGCAACTTTGAGGGCACAATGTTGGTAGAACACTTGTGTTGAATCGACCCGATTGATGTTATGCTATGAGATTCATTCGTCATAAGTTAATGGTTAATAACACAGAGAAAGTTAATGTTTGCATAATTCCTTAGACCATGAGAGTGTTTAGTTTCTTCATGCTTGCTTCATGAACTTTGGGGTTTGTTAAACGTCATCCGTAAATGGGTGACTATTACGGCGGCTTACGGGTTCATGGAAAAGTATGTCAAGTAGCTTGATAGCTCAAGATTGGGATTTGCTCCTCCGAGGATGGAGAGATATCTCTGGGCCTTCTCGGTGTTACGGTATCCATCATCGTCTGGCCAGACACAAGTGCGATTTGATCACAGGGATGCCGGAACACGGAAAGGAGAAAAGAGAACAAAACCGGCAACGAGGTAACTGGCATTGTGGACAAGTGTTGATCCACGAGGATGCCGATGTTTCTCACCTCGGGTATTTGTAACATATCGCGAAGCAACAGGAATAGCACACGGCAACTGGAGGTTCACTCGAATATTCATTCGTGTGGGTATAGGGGTCAATATGGGTGTCCACGGCTCCGATGTTGATCATTGATCGGAAAGAGTTCCGGTCATGACTATACTTCACCGAACCTATAGGGTCACACGCTTAAGGGTCATCTATCTGCTGAATACTAGACGGGGAGTCTGAGAGAAAATCACCGAAAAAGTTTCGGACGAAACGGAAACGTTCCGGAGAGGATATCGGAATAGTTCCGATGAAACTGAAAAGTTGTTTCAGGGTATTCCATTAAGTCATATTGGTTCCGGCACATGTCTGGAAATTCTTGAAGGGTGCCAGAATCGTTCTGGTAACTTCTGGGATTTTTCCAGAGGAAAAACCGGAAATGTTCCGGAGCAGCCGGAACCGCTATGATAGCTTTCTCGCTGAAGAAACATTGTTCCGGAACTGTTTCGGAATTCGTTCAAAATTTTTTTGGTGGGTACTGGAATTGTTCTAGGCACACAGAAATAATTTGGGATTTAACGGACGCAGAAAAATGTCTTCGTGAATAGTGAAAGTGCTTTTTGGGTTACTTTTTGGAAAGCCATTTTTTTGGGCTTTGCTCAAAAGATCTAAGGGATGACTTGGTGGATAGGAAGGTGGTGGAGCCACCCAAGAGGGCTGCCAATTTCGTTGGTGGCATTGGGGGGCCCCCATGAGGCTTCCTTCCACCATTTGGTGCTCCACTTGCCTCCCCATTTTGCCCTTATGTATGACATAAAGCATGGGCACTTTGGGTGTTTGTGGAGGCACACTACCCCTTGGTTTTCCTATAAATAGGAGGTGAGGGGCTGCCATATGCTTCATCCCTTGCTCTCATACACATGCCATAGACTTGTCTGGCTTCTCTCTCCCTCCCAGCGAAATAGTTTCGTAGAGCCGAAAGGCTGTCTGTGTTCCGGTGGGAACTAGTTCTGGACGGCGAAGCCCTGCCGGATAGATGACACCGTATGTGTGCGACTCTCTAGAGAGATCGTAGTTTCGGTCTTAGTTCGAGAGTGCCTCCCGAAGGGCCGCCCGGAGATCCGTCCGGTGTGCTGACGTGGGAGTACATCCTCGCGGTTGGGAGGTTGTAAATCCTAGCTGCGGGGATCTGCACCGCCGATCGTCATCGACTCTACTTCCGCTGCGCTACGAGTCGGTAACGAAACAGATCAAACCTTGTATGCAGTCTCCATAGTGATCCTGGGCTGGTACGTAGGTCGGAAATTTTTTGTTTTCTACTGCGTTACCCTACAGTGGCATCATGAGCCGTGCTATGCGTAGATGCAGGTTGCGATCTAGAATACATGAGATGTATGGGTGTTGCACAATATAATTAGGTAGTAGATGAGTTCTATTGCTGAAAATTATTTGTGCGGGTAGCAGATGAAATCTGTTATCCGATGTTCTTGTTGCTTCCCTGGAATTTGCATATTTCTGATCTTGATAACGATATGGTGGAGTTTCAAAGTTCTGGCAATCCGCGATCCTGATTGATCAACGAAGTGCTAACAGTTCTTTGAATTCCACCATAGTTAAAAAGAAAGATGAAATTTCGCAGACAAAAGGGCAATGAAGATATGATCTGCACGGGGGTCATGCGTATGACGAAGTTTAGTATGAGGCTCGAGATTTAATTATCTCGTGTTTCATACACCCCGAGATGTTAATCTAGCGACTTGAATTATCATACTTGATGATGGACGTAGGTAGCTTCGGTTTGTTTCGAAACCTTAGAAGCCACGTAAAATGAAATTATGCATAAACCGATTAGAGGCGTCTGACTTGGTTTTGCAGGATGGTTTGCTTGTGCATGTGATGTGGTATAGCAGTGCTCATATTAATTTGATTATGTATGAGATGACTATATGATGTAAATTAACATGACCTGCGTGTCATGATTCAGCATGATGGCTGGAGCCATATGATTGTCACTTTAATGGCCTGCGTGTCAACCTTGAGTAATGCACTTATTTTTATTAGCTATAGAGAAAGCAGTATTATCTGGTGCATCAACAAGGTGGTGGCAAACTTCGCAGAAGGTAAACACCGACACGAATGCCGAAGACGAAGAAATACAAGACTTCTCCGTCAGAAAGGGCTATACCATATCATGCTATTATGAATTGCCTGAGATGTTAATCCCTTATGATGCACCCTTCTTGATTGCGCGGTAGTCGCTTTTATTAGGGTGATCTCTCACAAAAATATCAAGTAGTTAGTGTTCTCCCAAGTGTAGCACCGTCACGGCACCTAACTTCTCAGAGTACGCCATGTACACATGAGTACAAACGATTAGGGAAGTGTGAGGCGGGTGAGGTCAGACCTCGCAGCGAGATCACTTGGTTGTCTTGACGTTCAGGCAGGACCGTCCTGAACAAGAATCGCATAGAGATGTGATCGGCAAGTTGGCCTACCGATTGAAATTCGCGTCATCAGTGATGAACCCGTCAATGGCGTCGAATTGAAATGCGGATCTTGAATCACTCATAATCAATTTTGAGAGATATTGATTTGAGTGGGAGCGCACTTTAGAATTAATTCTTTTAATTCTTAGTGCAATTAATTATGAATTTTGTCTAAGTGAAATTTGCATAAATAGTTGTAGAATAATGGCTCGCATTTCCACCTTCCCTATTAAAATTGAATTAGCTGTTAAATATCTGGTTAAAACTTTACGGTTGGTAACGTAATGTGAGGATTGTCCTCAAGAGTGCCGAGATGGACTTCGTCCTATCGCATGCTTTTAGTATTCTCCCGCTAATGCTATGGAAAATGTGACTCTCGTCCTTCGATCCAAAAGCTAGACTTCCGTTACGGTCAAGTGCAATATGTTTGCTTCCATGAGACTCGGACGTCAAAAAGTTTGGGATAGCTATGTGATATTCATGGAACTGAAAATCATTTTTCAGACACAAACAAAGGCTAAAAGATATGGGATATGCAAAGCAATGTTTGTTTTGCAAACTGTTAGTAAAAGGTGTTTTCTATGCATTTGACTAATAACAGAGGGATCCAGTAGAACGCCTGTCATATGATGATGATGGTGAATAAAACAACAACTTAAAGAGGAAGGAAATGTCCGAAGGGTGTCAGTAAGACTTTCATGCCTAGGAAGTCCAGGGCTAACGCCACTCTTAAGTTGGGTGCTTCTTCTGAGAGTAGGAGAAATACTAAAAGTTAAACTGTTAGAAGTATAAAGGCAAAAAGAAAGAAGACTGGAATATCCAGCTCATGTATGAAAGCCATACAAGCTATTGATGTATACAAGGCTGGTCAAGGAAATAGTTCTTGGGAATTATGATTAAACATGTTAATCACTGATTCTTGGGTATTGTGAGTTGATCACAAAGATACCCGCTCGATTGCATTCTGTTACAATTCGATGCAAGAACTACTACGGCCTAAAAGACTGGCAGGAATGAGGTTTAAATACATGTTGGGAACTTAGTAAAAGTTACTATACCTTCCATCGGTGTATTACCTATGTATTTATTTTCATAATTCATTATAGAGTTTTACACACTCTAGCCCATTGCATAAGGTATCTTGCAAGAAGGTTATTCATAAGAGAACTTTTGATGTTCGGTGTTATGAATAACATAAGGGCCATACTTTCATTATGAATGAGATGTATGTTATGAATATTGATAATAATACTTTACCTCTGTATTTACTTTCATAAATCATTTTAGAGTTTTATACACTCTAGCCCATTTGCATAATGTTTGTTGCAAGAGTGTTGTTCATGAAAGAACAATTGTTGTTCGGAATCATGAATAACATAAGGGCCATGCTTCCATAGTGGATGGAACGTATGTTATGAATATTGATGGTAATATGATACATCCATAACACTGACGCTAAATGTCGCAAGACTAAAAGAATACCACACAAGTGTGGCACTGCATTTGGTCACATTGGAGAAACCTGCATGGAAAATTCCATTATGATGGATTTTGAAGTCGTTTGATTTTGAATCATCTGACACTTGCAACTTTCCTCCGAAGAGTGAAGTGACTGAAATACCGTTCATAGGCCATAAGGAACGAGCAACGAACTTATTGGTTATCATACATTTTGATGTATGTAGTCCAATAAATGTTGTTGCTAGCAGTGGATTTTTCCATCTTCAGAAATAACTCAAGTAGATATATGGATATTTACTTGATGAGACGTAAGTCTGGATCTTTTGAAATCATTCATAAGGTTTTCAACATGAAGTAGAAATTATTGTAACAAGAAAATTATGTTTCTACAATTTGATTGCGGAAAGGAATATTTGAGTTACAAGTTTAGCGAATGTCTGATGAGTTGTGAAAGGAGTTTCATAACTTACACCTCCCGGAACACCACTGTGTGTGGTATGTCTGTGAAGATGTAATCAAACCATTTTCGACATGGTAAGATCAAAGATGACATAAATAAATTTGCCATTATCCCTTTTAAAGTAATGCTTTAGTGACTGCGGCTTTTACACTGAAAAGAGCGCCATGAGGTCTATTGAAATGACGCGATGGTATGGTACGCCCAACCATGCTTGGTCTTTTCTTAAACATTTGGAATATGGGGCTTGTGTAAAAGGTTACAAACCTATTCCAAATCAGACAAGAGCTACTTTGTAGGTTATCCCAAGTAATTGGGAATTCCTTCACCACTATACCGAGGCAAAAGGTTTGCCACCAAAAACGGTATGCTTTCAAAGAGAATGGTTCTTGCAAAAAGGTGAGTGGGAGAACAGTGCAACTCGACGAGATAAGCAGTATCTTCGTCATCAGATCAAAGAAAAGGAACCTTGGAAGTAATTCCAGAGTTTCCTACTGCGACTGATATGGAAGTCTCTACAATAAAATGTATGGACTTCGGTCGAACTTGCAGTTGAACCACGTAGGCAAAACTCGTGCAAACCTCTCAGGTGCGCAAACGAGATATTGTTGTTAGACAACAGTATACCTACGATCACAAGGAAGCGTTGACGGGCCCTGACTCCGGAATTGGCTAAATGCCAATATAATCCGAGATAGTTTCCATAAATGATTCAAGATTATATCTTGATAAACCCTTCGGAAGACTTAGAGTCTAACGAACATTATTGGAACTATAAACTGACTTGGATAAAATGTTTTATCCATGAAGCTTGACTTGTTGCAGTAACAAGTTCAAGGAGTTGACTACGATGAGGTTCTCTCACCGTAGCGATGCTTAAAGTCAGATCGGGTTAAACTAGCAATTAACACATATTTCAATCTTGAGATATGATACATGGATACCAAAAGGATTTCCATATGATGGAAATGCAACCTAGGACTTGTATGTGGTACATTCCGAAGTATTTTGTCAATCCAGAGGATGCTAGTAAGTATGCAAACTTCAGAGTTCCAGCAATGGACAGAAGAGAGCAAAATGGAGTTGGAATCTTCGTTTTTGATGAAATAGTCAAAGGAGTTTGATTTGATCAATGGATAACGAAGATGCTTGTGGTTTCAAGAAAGTAAGTGGGAGCATAATAATATTTCTAAAAACTTTGTGTGCTTGACACATTATTGACTGGAAATTTCTTGACACGAATTAGGACTTCATTAAAAATAGTTTTTCGATGAAGTGCTTGGGCTAAATAGCCTTGACATTAGGCATATTTATCTACGAGATAGAATTGCCTAATAGGCTAAAGCCAAAAATACATATTGACAAGATGCTAAAACATTTTAGCATTAAAACGCCAAGGAGTGATTCTTGCCGAAGTCACATGGAAAGTGTTTTTGCAAGACTCGGTGTCCCAAAACACTGATGAGCGAAATACATGATGGAGATTCCACACACTTTCGTGTTTGGATTAATCCTGTATTCCATGGTATGTAAAACAACCAGATATGTTCGATACTCCCATAGTTGTTGCGAGTATAGATACCAAAGTGATCAAAGTACTGATCATGGGACAACAGTGAAAAATGTCATTGAGTACTAAAGTAGCACTGATGACATGTTTTCTCGCAAGCAGAGATTATGAAGTGCTCGTTGTAAGTGATTACATCGATACAGTCTTCATCAGTGCTCCATGCGATTTTCAATTTAAATTAAGGGTTTTGTGTAACACACAATATGGTGGCACGGTGTTTGGAAATCGTTTCTAAACAGGTTACTGTGGCGAATTCTATAACTAAGGCTAAATATGTTGCCGCTTTCGAAGCGACATAGAAGATGTTGAATCATACAGTTCGTTCATGAACTTAGTATGATTCCAAGAAGGCTTTGGTCAATGGAACACTATTGAAGATAGTTGCTCCATAGCTCAGTCTGAGGAATCAAGGTTTGACCAGTGATTCACATATATACAAAGCCAAGTCCACACAAAATATGAATTTTGTGAAGGCGTGAAAACGCGAGGACATGCAAAGATACACACGGAACTGAAGTTGTCAGATCCATTGGACATCAGGCTATACCACATGCGAAGCAATTTTACACCGGTGTGCCACAGGTGTAATGTGCATTAGCATTGACTAGATAATTGACTCTAGTGCAAGTGGGAGTCTGTAGGAGATATGCCCTAGAGGCAATAACAAATGTTATTATTTATCTTCATGATCATAATTATGTTTATGTTCCATGCTATAACTGCAATGGTTCCCGAGCCCATATATCCATAAAGGCTCTGAGGAAAACCCATGTGCACGTGTGGAATAATAAACGGTAAAAAGTATTCCTAGTCAAGCCTCTAAGACTAGCTCAAGTGTTGCATGATGATCACGTTTTCCTGATCATGGGCATGACTATGCCGGCAACTTTGAGGGCACAATGTTGGTAGAACACTTGTGTTGAAACGACCCGATTGATGTTATGCTATGAGATTCATTCGTCATAAGTTAATGGTTAATAACACAGAGAAAGTTAATGTTTGCATAATTCCTTAGACCATGAGAGTGTTGAGTTTCTTCATGCTTGCTTCATGAACTTTGGGGTTTGATAAACGTCATCCGTAAATGGGTGGCTATTACGGCGGCTTACGGGTTCATGGAAAAGTATGTCAAGTAGCTTGATAGCTCAAGATTGGGATTTGCCCCTCCGAGGATGGAGAGATTTCTCTGGGCCCTCTCGGTGTTACGGTATCCATCATCGTCTGGCCAGACACAAGTGTGATTTGATCACAGGGATGCCGGAACACGGAAACGAGAAAAGAGAACAAAACCGGCAACGAGGTAACTGGCATTGTGGACAAGTGTTGATCCACGAGGATGCCGATGTTTCCCACCTCGTGTATTTGTAACATATCGCGAAGCAACAAGAATAGCACACGGCAACTGGAGGTTCACTCGAATATTCATTCGTGTGGGTATAGGGGTCAATATGGGTGTCCACGGCTCCGATGTTGATCATTGATCGGAAAGAGTTCCGGTCATGTCTATACTTCACCGAACCTATAGGGTCACACGCTTAAGGGTCATCTATCTGCTGAATACTAGACGGGGAGTCTGAGAGAAAATCACCGAAAAAGTTTCGGACGAAACGGAAACGTTCCGGAGAGGATATTGGAATAGTTCCGATGAAACTGAAAAGTTGTTTCAGGGTATTCCATTAAGTCATGTTGGTTCCGGCACATGTCTGGAAATTCTTGAAGGGTGCCAGAATCGTTCTGGTAACTTTTGGGATTTTTCCAGAGGAAAAACCGGAAATGTTCCGGAGCAGCCGGAACCGCTATGATAGCTTTCTCGCTGAAGAAACATTGTTCCGGAATTGTTTCGGAATGCGTTCAAAATTGTTTTGGTGGGTACTGGAATTGTTCTAGGCACACAGAAATAATTTCGGATTTAACGGATGCAGAAAAATGTCTTCGTGAATAGTGAAAGTGGAAATAGTTCTTGGGAATTATGATTAAACATGTTAATCACTGATTCTTGGGTATTGTGAGTTGATCACAAAGATACCCGCTCGATTGCATTCTGTTACAATTCGATGCAAGAACTACTACGGCCTAAAAGACTGGCAGGAATGAGGTTTAAATACATGTTGGGAACTTAGTAAAAGTTACTATACCTTCCATCGGTGTATTACCTATGTATTTATTTTCATAATTCATTATAGAGTTTTACACACTCTAGCCCATTGCATAAGGTATCTTGCAAGAAGGTTATTCATAAGAGAACTTTTGATGTTCGGTGTTATGAATAACATAAGGGCCATACTTTCATTATGAATGAGATGTATGTTATGAATATTGATAATAATACTTTACCTCTGTATTTACTTTCATAAATCATTTTAGAGTTTTATACACTCTAGCCCATTTGCATAATGTTTGTTGCAAGAGTGTTGTTCATGAAAGAACAATTGTTGTTCGGAATCATGAATAACATAAGGGCCATGCTTCCATAGTGGATGGAACGTATGCTATGAATATTGATGGTAATATGATACATCCATAACACTGACGCTAAATGTCGCAAGACTAAAAGAATACCACACAAGTGTGGCACTGCATTTGGTCACATTGGAGAAACCCGCATGGAAAATTCCATTATGATGGATTTTGAAGTCGTTTGATTTTGAATCATCTGACACTTGCAACTTTCCTCCGAAGAGTGAAGTGACAGAAATACCGTTCATAGGCCATAAGGAACGAGCAACGAACTTATTGGTTATCATACATTTTGATGTATGTAGTCCAATAAATGTTGTTGCTAGCAGTGGATTTTTCCATCTTCAGAAATGACTCAAGTAGATATATGGATATTTACTTGATGAGACGTAAGTCTGGATCTTTTGAAATCATTCATAAGGTTTTCAACATGAAGTAGAAATTATTGTAACAAGAAAATTATGTTTCTACAATTTGATTGCGGAAAGGAATATTTGAGTTACAAGTTTAGCGAATGTCTGATGAGTTGTGAAAGGAGTTTCATAACTTACACCTCCCGGAACACCACTGTGTGTGGTATGTCTGTGAAGATGTAATCAAACCATTTTCGACATGGTAAGATCAAAGATGACATAAATCAATTTGCCATTATCCCTTTTAAAGTAATGCTTTAGTGACTGCGGCTTTTACACTGAAAAGAGCGCCATCAGGTCTATTGAAATGACGCGATGGTATGGTACGCCCAACCATGCTTGGTCTTTTCTTAAACATTTGGAATATGGGGCTTGTGTAAAAGGTTACAAACCTATTCCAAATCAGACAAGAGCTACTTTGTAGGTTATCCCAAGTAATTGGGAATTCCTCCACCACTATACCGAGGCAAAAGGTTTGCCACCAAAAACGGTATGCTTTTAAAGAGAATGGTTCTTGCAAAAAGGTGAGTGGGAGAACAGTGCAACTCGACGAGATAAGCAGTATCTTCGTCATCAGATCAAAGAAAAGGAACCTTGGAAGTAATTCCAGAGTTTCCTACTGCGACTGATACGGAAGTCTCTACAATAAAATGTATGGACTTCGGTCGAACTTGCAGCTGAACCACGTAGGCAAAACTCGTGCAAACCTCACAGGTGCGCAAGCGAGATATTGTTGTTAGACAACAGTATACCTACGATCACAAGGAAGCGTTGATGGGCCCTGACTCCGGAATTGGCTAAATGCCAATATAATCCGAGATAGTTTCCATAAATGATTCAAGATTATATCTTGATAAACCCTTCGGAAGACTTAGAGTCTAACGAACATTAATGGAACTATAAACTGACTTGGATAAAATGTTTTATCCATGAAGCTTGACTTGTTGCAGTAACAAGTTCAAGGAGTTGACTACGATGAGGTTCTCTCACCGTAGCGATGCTTAAAGTCAGATCGGGTTAAACTAGCAATTAACACATATTTCAATCTTGAGATATGATACATGGATACCAAAAGGATTTCCATATGATGGAAATGCAACCTAGGACTTGTATGTGGTATAGTCCGAAGTATTTTGTCAATCCAGAGGATGCTAGTAAGTATGCAAACTTCAGAGTTCCAGCAATGGACAGAAGAGAGCAAAATGGAGTTGGAATCTTCGTTTTTGATGAAATAGTCAAAGGAGTTTGATTTGATCAATGGATAACGAAGATGCTTGTGGTTTCAAGAAAGTAAGTGGGAGCATAATAATATTTCTAAAAACTTTGTGTGCTTGACACATTGTTGATTGGAAATTTCTTGACACGAATTAGGACTTCATTAAAAATAGTTTTTCGATGAAGTGCTTGGGCTAAATAACCTTGACATTAGGTATATTTATCTACGAGATAGAATTGCCTAATATGCTAAAGCCAAAAATACATATTGACAAGATGCTAAAACATTTTAGCATTAAAACGCCAAGGAGTGATTCTTGCCGAAGTCACATGGAAAGTGTTTTTGCAAGACTCGGTGTCCCAAAACACTGATGAGCGAAATACATGATGGAGATTCCACATACTTTCGTGTTTGGATTAATCATGTATTCCATGGTATGTAAAACAACCAGATATGTCCGATACTCCCATAGTTGTTGCGAGTATAGATACCAAAGTGATCAAAGTACTGATCATGGGACAACAGTGAAAAATGTCATTGAGTACTAAAGTAGCACTGATGACATGTTTTCTCGCAAGCAGAGATTATGAAGTGCTCGTTGTACGTGATTACATCGATACAGTCTTCATCAATGCTCCATGCGATTTTCAATTTAAATTAAGGGTTTTGTGTAACACACAATATGGTGGCACGGTGTTTGGAAATCGTTTCTAAACAGGTTACTATGGCGAATTCTATAACTAAGGCTAAATATGTTGCCGCTTTCGAAGCGACATAGAAGATGTTGAATCATACAGTTCGTTCATGAACTTAGTATGATTCCAAGAAGGCTTTGGTCAATGGAACACTATTGAAGATAGTTGCTCCATAGCTCAGTCTGAGGAATCAAGGTTTGACCAGTGATTCACATATATACAAAGCCAAGTCCACACAAAATATGAATTTTGTGAAGGCGTGAAAACGCGAGGACATGCAAAGATACACACGGAACTGAAGTTGTCAGATCCGTTGGACATCAGGCTATACCACATGCGAAGCAATTTTACACCGGTGTGCCACAGGTGTAATGTGCATTAGCATTGACTAGATTATTGACTCTAGTGCAAGTGGGAGTCTGTAGGAGATATGCCCTAGAGGCAATAACAAATGTTATTATTTATCTTCATGATCATAATTATGTTTATGTTCCACGCTATAACTGCTATGGTTCCCGAGCCCATATATCCATAAAGGCTCTGAGGAAAACCCATGTGCATGTGTGGAATAATAAACGGTAAAAAGTATTCCTAGTCAAGCCTCTAAGACTAGCTCAAGTGTTGCATGATGATCACGTTTTCCTGATCATGGGCATGACTATGCCGGCAACTTTGAGGGCACAATGTTGGTAGAACACTTGTGTTGAATCGACCCGATTGATGTTATGCTATGAGATTCATTCCTCATAAGTTAATGATTAATAACACAGAGAAAGTTAATGTTTGCATAATTCCTTAGACCATGAGAGTGTTGAGTTTCTTCATGCTTGCTTCATGAACTTTGGGGTTTGTTAAACATCATCCGTAAATGGGTGGCTATTACGGCGGCTTACGGGTTCATGGAAAAGTATGTCAAGTAGCTTGATAGCTCAAGATTGGGATTTGCTCCTCCGAGGATGGAGAGATATCTCTGGGCCCTCTCGGTGTTACGGTATCCATCATCGTCTGGCCAGACACAAGTGTGATTTGATCACAGGGATGCCGGAACACGGAAACGAGAAAAGAGAACAAAACCGGCAACGAGGTAACTAGCATTGTGGACAAGTGTTGATCCACGAGGATGCCGATGTTTATCACCTAGGGTATTTGTAACATATCGCGAAGCAACAGGAATAGCACACGGCAATTGGAGGTTCACTCGAATATTCATTCGTGTGGGTATAGGGGTCAATATGGGTGTCCACGGCTCCGATGTTGATCATTGATCGGAAAGAGTTCCGGTCATGTCTATACTTCACCGAACCTATAGGGTCACATGCTTAAGGGTAATCTATCTGCTGAATACTAGACGGGGAGTCTGAGAGAAAATCACCGAAAAAGTTTCGAACGAAACGGAAACGTTCCGGAGAGGATATCGGAATAGTTCCGATGAAACTGAAAAGTTGTTTCAGGGTATTCCATTAAGTCATGTTGGTTCCGGCACATGTCTGGAAATTCTTGAAGGGTGCCAGAATCGTTCTGGTAACTTCTGGGATTTTTCCAGAGGAAAAACCGGAAATGTTCCGGAGCAGCCGGAACCGCTATGATAGCTTTCTCGCTGAAGAAACATTGTTCCGGAATTGTTTCGGAATGCGTTCAAAATTGTTTTGGTGGGTACTGGAATTGTTCTAGGCACACAGAAATAATTTGGGATTTAACGGACGCAGAAAAATGTCTTCGTGAATAGTGAAAGTGCTTTTTGGGTTACTTTTTGGAAAGCCATTTTTTTGGGCTTTGCTCAAAAGATCTAAGGGATGACTTGGTGGATAGGAAGGTGGTGGAGCCACCCACGAGGGCTGCCAATTTCGTTGGTGGCATTGGGGGGGCCCCCATGAGGCTTCCTTCCACCATTTGGTGCTCCACTTGCCTCCCCATTTTGCCCTTATGTATGACATAAAGCATGGGCACTTTGGGTGTTTGTGGAGGCACACTACCCCTTGGTTTTCTTATAAATTGGAGGTGAGGGGCTGCCATATGCTTCATCCCTTGCTCTCATACACATGCCATAGACTTGTCTGGCTTCCCTCTCCCTCCCAGCGAAATAGTTTCGTAGAGCCGAAAGGCTGTCTGTGTTCCGGTGGGAACTAGTTCTGGACGGCGAAGCCCTGCCGGATAGATGACACCGTATGTGTGCACCTCTGTAGAGAGATCGTAGTTTCGGTCTTAGTTCGAGAGTGCCTCCCGAAGGGCCGCCCGGAGATCCGTCCGGTGAGCTGACGTGGGAGTACATCCTCGCGGTTGGGAGGTTGTAAATCCTAGCTGCGGGGATCTGCACCGCCGATCGTCATCGACTCTACTTCCGCTACGCTACGAGTCGGTAACGAAACAGATCAAACCTTGTATGCAGTCTCCATAGTGATCCTGGGCTGGTACGTAGGTCGGAAATTTTTTGTTTTCTGCTGTGTTACCCTACACCTATGTCAGTTGAAGAAGAAGCTGATGATGGTGATCATGAAGCTTCGGATCAAGTTACTATCGAGCCTCGTAGGTCGACAAGGATACGTACTCCTCCTGAGTGGTACGGTAACCCTGTCTTGAATGTCATGTTGTTGGACAACGATGAACCTACGAGCTATGGAGAAGTGATGGTGGGCCCAGATTCCGACAGATGGTTAGAGGCCATGAAATCCGAGATGGGATCCATGTATGAAAACAAAGTATGGACTTTGGAAGTATTACCTGAAGGGCGAAAGGCCATTCAGAATAAATGGATCTTCAAGAAGAAGACGGACGCAGACGGTAATGTCACCGTCAATAAAGCTCGACTTGTGGCAAAGGGTTTTTCACAAGTTCAAGGAGTTGACTACGATGAGACTTCCTCACCCGTAGCAATGCTTAAGTCCGTCAGAATCATGTTAGCAATAGCTACATTTTTCGATTATGAAATTTGGCAGATGGATGTCAAAACAGCATTCCTTAACGGTTTTCTTAAGGAAGAGTTGTATATGATGCAACCAGAAGGTTTTGTCGATCCAGAGAATGCTGACAAAGTTTGCAAACTCCAGCGATCCATTTATGGACTGGTGCAAGCATCTCAGAGTTGGAATCTTTGCTTTGATGAGGTGATCAAAGCGTTTGGGTTTATACAAGTTTACGGAGAAGCTTGTATTTACAAGAAAGTGAGTGGGAGCTCTATAGCGTTTCTAATATTATATGTGGATGACATATTGCTGATTGGAAACAATATAGAACTTTTGGGAAGCGTGAAGGAATATTTGAACAAGAGTTTTTCAATGAAGGACCTAGGACAAGCTGCATTCATATTAGGCATCAAGATCTATAGAGATAGATCGAGACGTTTAATAGGACTTTCACAGAGCACATACCTTGATAAAGTTTTGAAGAAATTCAAAATGGATCAGTCCAAGAAGGGATTCTTGCCTGTTTTGCAAGGTGTGAAGTTGAGTAAGACTCAATGCCCAGCGACTACAGAGGATAGAGAAAAGATGAGTGTCATCCCCTATGCTTCTGCCATAGGCTCTATCATGTATGCGATGCTGTGCACAAGACCAGATGTCAGCCTTGCCATAAGTAAGGCCGGAAGGTTTCAAAGTGATCCAGGAGTGGAACACTGGACAACGGTCAAGAATATCCTTAAGTACCTGAAAAGGACTAAGGAAATGTTTCTCGTCCATGGAGGTGATCAAGAGCTCGTCGTAAAGGGTTACGTCGATGCAAGCTTTGATACTAATCCGGATGACTCTAAGTCTCAAACCGGATACGTATATATTCTAAATGGGGGATCGGTAAGCTGGTGCAGTTCCAAGCAAAGCGTGGTAGCTGATTCACCATAGGTGCGCCACTATTACCACGCCACTACTAGAAAAAAGCACATTAGTGGCGCACCACTTTTGGGTATTAATGGCGCACCATAGGTGCGCCACTATTACCACGCCACTAATAAGAAATACTAATGGCGCACCCCTGGTGCGCCATTAGTATTCAGTATAACAGTGGCGCACCTGTAGTGCGCCATTACTATGGCTACTGGTGCGCCACTACTAATGCAGATGAGGTGGCCCTGGTAACCAACAGGTGCGCCACTGATGTATCTATAGGTGCGCCACTGATATTTTGCACGGTGCGCCACTAATGTGCTGGCAGGTGCGCCACTACTATGAATTATAGGATTTTTTTTTATTTTTTGCTTTTCTGATATTTGCACAGCACAGAATATATTAATTATACAGCACAGAATATACAATACAATACAGCATCACAGTTAGTCAAGTATAAACAGGACATAATACAATTCATCACATTAGTCTCCGAATTTGAAATAGCGAACAAAGTTCAAATATTAGACAAGTTTAGGTCTCGAGACCGAGTAGCGAGTTTGTCGTCACATTACAAAGTCGATATCATCTAAACTACCATCACATAGAAGAGAGCTGCGGTCACGATGAGCATCATTGCGATGAAACTGGTCTTCATCCGGTTCCTCCTCCGCTCCCTCCTCTCTCCCGCTAGATAGCGCGCGTATCTACCTTCCGCCTCCACCCTAGTGGTGTATCCTTTGTAACTGTTCCCGCTGAAACGGTGAACCTGTTTCCGACACTCCTCCCAGTCGTCGTAGACTCCGGGAACCTTACCCTTGTACACGACATACGACGGCATCTCTATGCACTAGACAAACAAAACGTTAGTAGCAATTCACAGATAATATATAAGCAATATATGAGTATGCAACAAAAGGATCGGAAGAGAAAAGCAACACATTAATAGCACGGTTCATGGTCCTACTAATAAATAGCATCGATTACATATAAGTTGAACGACTGTCCAAACTGAAGAGACATACAAGTTCATTAAAGTTTAATTACAACATGAGCTAATCGATATTTCAGAACTACATAGCATCAATACTTTCGACTCGACTCAGGGACCGGAGCGTGGATGAAGCCGCCATCTTTCGTGATGGTCATGAATGTGCGGTCGTTGTCAGCCTGCATTTGTAGCGTTGTTTCTATTTCACTGTTGGACGGTTGATAGTTGAGGTAGAACTGCCCCGAGGTACGAAGGACATCTTCATAGATGATTTCCGCTAACTCCGACTGGATGCGAAAGAATTCTTGTCTGATGTCCTCGTCCTGGATTGCCGACAAGCGTGCGGCCCATTCTTTGAGCTCATTTGGTAGCATACGCTGATGATGGTTCCGTACGATCGCCCGCATGTGATGGAGGGCGTAGTAGGCATCCTTTTGACTGCCAGGCGGCTGCTTGACGCAGGGGAACATCGTTACGTGGGTGAACACGTGCTTGCCGTACCTACAAAGTGGCCTCCTGAAGGTGCCTCCAGATTTGGCGTAGCCGGGGAGAGCATCATCAAGAACTTTCTTGATATTTGTGTAGTCTTTCTTCGACTGACGGTCCGAGTCGAAATACGTGGCCGTGGAATATTTCGGGCTTAAGAGGATGAGTGTGCAATGTGTGTCACTGCACAAAACATGGAATGTTAGAGAAAAAAAAGAACGATCGAAATCTAAGAAATCATATGTTACGGGGCGGTGAGGGGATGACTTACTCGGAAAAGTAAGGCACGAAGAAGTTATCCTTATCCTGGTTCGCTAGGATGACGCCTTCGAGGTATGAACTCGCGACTTGCCGGTCCCCAGCGCTGCCCAAGATCTTGGCACGCATGTAGAAAGGGTCGACTATCACGATGTCCGGGGTCTTGTCTCTAATGATCCGCATCTCCATACTGAGCGAAAATAGCCGAATGAAGGTGTAGTGCAGCGGATAAAGGTTAAACATAGCGAAGATGTCATCAAACCGCAGGACGATCATACGCCCGGCGGTGCTATCGACAAAGCCCTTGCCCTCTGGCACCTTGGCCATGAAAACCGGGTATGCCACATCATTCTCGGAGAGACGCCGCTTCTCCATAGTAAGAACACCGTCATGCAGACTCCGCATAGCAGCGGTTGCAGCATTGAGCAGATTAGTCGGTAGCATCGGCCTACCCGCCACATGCACCCTCCTCGAGATATCCTTAGGTATTGGTGGCCCGTCCTGAGCACGGATCGTACTCGGTGCCGGCTGGCTCGCACCCTTGCCATTTTTTCTTTTCCGTCCCTTCTCCTTCTTCTTCTGCTGTAATGGGATCGAGTTCTGCTCAGAGACCACCTTCTTGAGTGTGTTGGGACTGATAATATTTCGCACCTCGGCTGTTTGAGTCTCGGTGAAGGCGTCAGCTGGAGGCATCTCCTGAGAACTGAACAGACGACGCCTGTTGCAATTGGGTTTCTCCGCGGTACCAGCTAGATCGCGATCGTCTTTTGCAGGGTTGGGTTCTTGAGAAGGAGGCCCCGCCAAGAAGTCGTCACCATACCCATGTTCATTGAAGTACTTATCGACGTCGTCGTCCGGATCCTGTGCCATATGCATGTACGGATCAGCTGACGGCGGTAGCGTTGCGGCGGTCTTGCCATGGCTTGGCGACGGCACGACTGGCGGTGTTGTCTGTGGGGTGTTGTCCCCCGCCCCCAAACGAATCTGGCTCTTCGGCCAAAGCATGGACCAGTTTAAGCAGGCGCTGAGGGTCATCACATCATCTTCGTCAGCCCCATGGGGTCGATGCGGAGGTAACAAGTCGTCGCAGCCCCGCAGCACCCGAACCAGTTGAACCCTATACACGGTGGGTGGCATCGGATTACCGTGGAACAAGCGGTTGCCCGGTTCAACGATTTTAGCCTTGGCGACATCGATCAACTCGCCGTTCACGAAGTGTAGGAGAGTGCATGGAACGTTGGCGGCACCCTGCGAAAACATGTAGGGCGTCAGGGATGCCCAGTCAAAGGCAAGGAGATGAAGTCATCGGCCGAGGCTTAGTTACCGTGATGGCGTCGAGCTCGGCTAATGTCGAGGCACCGCCAACGGCGGGCGTGCAAGTGACGGAGGGGCCGCTTGCTGCCGAGGTGCCGGCCGGCGTATTCTTCCCACTCCCGGGTGCATTAAGCTCCAATACTGGCGCCGGCCCCGGAGTCACCAATGCCTCCTCCGCCGGAGACACCAATGCCGGCGCGTTGTGCGAGTTGCTGCCCGTGAAGCTGGGAATCGGGGGCGGCCCCTGTTGGCCGCCCGCAATCCACCCCCGCAGCCCCTCAAGAAAGGTAGGCATAATGGCGGTGATCGTCGCTCCCAGTTGGTCTCGCACTTGCTCTTGGACTATCTCCGGAATCCGCGCCACTTGTGCCTTGAGTTCTTTAACCTCGCGCTCCTGGCTTTCCGAGCTGGTCTTTTTCTCCTTTCGCCCAGCCTTATAGTATTCCGACCATTTCATGGACAAGCCTTCGCCGGCCACACGACCAGCTGACGACGGCTTACTGAACTTATCCTTGTGTTTCATTACGTTCAACGCCCTATTTAAAGTGGTGTCTCAAGGGGCAGACGGGGAGCTCTGAGACCCCGCGCTACTGCTTTCAGTTTCCTGCGGAAGGAACGTGAACCATTTAGAAATTTGGCTTCATTAATTAGAATGCAACCATATGGAGCTAATTACGCGGGGGTGTATTCCTTACCAGAACACGCTCAAGATCCATCACCTTCGGATCCGTGGTAAGCTCCTTTGTTACCGGGTCCACCTTGTACCGGGCCCTGACATAGTTCCTGGTCTGCTTTTCATGGTATTTATCGAAGAGGGGCGGTAGGCCTTGCGCGGCACGCTCCGCGTCCTCCTTGTCCCATTTAGGTTCCGCCACTCTGTAACCACCGGGACCGAGTTTGTGGACCCCTAAGTTCAAGTCCCACATATCTTTCCCCCACTGACTTGATTCCGCGGATGCGGTGCTCTCGCACTTGATCTTGAACTCCAGGTAGTCAGCTTCGCTGATCGAAGGATTTTTCTCCTTGATCTTCTCATAACTATCACCTCTTAGAATCATTCTCTTCACCGCGGCACTTGGATATTTGCACCATGAACAATCATATCATGTGATGCTTCTACTGATTTCATTGTATTGTTCAAAGTTATGTGCTTTATGAGGAAGTTTAACAAAAAGCATATGGAGCCAAGAGCAATAATCATGTGGTCACGACAAAATCTAATAAGCTACTTCTAGGAAAATTCGGCATGACCTTTGCTATTTTCTTGATCTAGAAGTGCCCGTTTTTCCCCGAAACGGAAATGAATCAACATTTCGGCGATAACGGGCACAAATCCCTGCACAAAATGTAGGAGTACAAGACAAGCATGCATGTTTTGTGCCATGAACAGGAGGCCTCAGACCAACATCATAGGATAATAAAAGAGCAACTGTAGCATCATCTGTTCTTATCATCAGATAAAGAACATGAACAACAACACCACCAGCACTACACAAGTGCCAAGAGTAATTGCTCTATAACCACTGGAATATTGTTTATACATCCAGATAACACCATAATGCATTAGTAGTGCAAGATAGATGTGCTGCTCCAAAATTACCACAAAGAATGCTACTGTAGACCAAGATCAGCGGATGAACTATGTTCAGTGGCACCCTTGGGGTCTTGAAGCCAAGGCCAACACTCTTCCTGAAGAATGATCGCAGCAGCTCTCTGCACAGAAAATTCAAAAAACAGGAAAAACATCACACTTCTGGACAAATATATTGGGTGGGCATTTTCAAGGAGATACATATCACATTGCCCAGTAACAGTGAATTACATGAAAAGAAGAAAAATACTTGGAGGGAGATAATTACAGTGAATCACTGGATATTTGCATGGAGATACCTATTAATGGTTGAAACTTCTTCAGACAAACTCTCCTGCCACATGCCATTCTAAACTCTGAATCCAATTCATCATGTCTATTCAAATAGGAATTTAGATTGTGCAAAGGTTGTCTCAAACACAAAAGTTAAGATTCTATCCTTTCAGTCATGACACATTGGTTTGCATTGACAGTAAGGCATTGGTTTGCATTTGTTCATGATCAGATAATCAAGCTTTATACAGAGAAATTATTTCTGTCCTTAGGTTGATAAATTTTGTTACTGGAATTTTTTACATCAAAACTCTAAACCTGACAACATATTTTTTTTTATAGACACCAGATTGGAACCTTCATTAAGAGAAGAGGTACGTGGGCAGCTCCCAGGTTAACAGGATCTGAGAACAAGATACATGAGCTTGGCAAGCTTCTGAACAACTTAAAAGAAACTTCTTCCTCGGTGGTACACGACAACTACATCATGCTTAAGAAGGTGAAAGAAGAAATGATAGGCTGGTGCTAAGGATTTAAGCATATGATTTCAAGAATTTGCAAGTAGAAGTCCAAGCAGTGAGTAGTGCGAGCTGACAGATTGGGGAACTCAGATGGGCGGCGGATGGACGTACCAGGTCGCGGCGGTGGGACTGGATCACGGAGTTGAGGATGGGGACGGTGAGCCTCCTCCTCCTCCTGGTGGTCGAGGACGGGGACGGGGACGGGGACGTCGTGGTGCTCCTGGGGACGAGCTTGGCCTCCTCCTCCTGGTGGTCTCCGGCGGGCCTTCTCCTCCTGGTGGTCGCGGGCGGGCGCTGCCGGACGGGAGAGATCGATGTCAGACAGGGGAGAAGGTGGAGGGGAGAGAAAGGAGGGGAGGGGGGAGGGAGGGGGAGGAGGAGGGGGAGAGGGGTAGCTCACCCTCGACGGCGGCGGACTCGACGGCGACGGCGCGGCGCGGGGGAGAGGGGGGATCTGGGCCGGACAGCTCTGCGGGGGAGTGAGGAGAGGGAGGCGCGCGGGGAGGAGAAGCAGGGGAGGGCCGCGGTAACAATGGCGCACCTGTGAGGGGTGCGCCATAAATACTGCATTTCAATGGCGCATCCCCAGCTAGTGCGCCATTACTACTAGTAGTAATAGGTTAAAAGAGTCCGCGTCTGGTTATGGACAGAAGTACTTACATGGCCTAGTGGTTGGACCCTTGATATATTAGCCAGCCAGCCAGGGTTCGATTCCTGGCGGCCCCATTTTTTGCATCTTTTTAAAAAAAATGATTTTGATGTATATATGTCTATTGGTTGCACTAGTCCGGTCTTTAAACATTTTTTACCTTTTTTTGTGTTTTTTCTTTACTGTTTTTGTCAGTTCTTTTTTAGTTTTCTTAGGTTTTTATTTTTATTTTTTGTTTGTTCTTTCTTTGATTTTCACCGGATTTCTTTGTTTATTTATGTTTCTCCCTGGTTTTCTTTGGTTTTTTCTTTGCCCTTTTGTGAACACATGACTACATTTCCACACACATGTGAGCAGAGGATACATCCTCTACGAGTCCATATTATAGTTATGTGTTTAGATTTAAGATTTGAATCGTTGTGATAATTTAAGATTTGAGATAAAAGAAAAGGAAAATGCAAATGGAGTGATAAAACCATTGTGCAAAGATTTAGAATTAGATGACATGGTTGAAATCAAGTGATACATGTAATAATTTAGTTGCATGTAATAATTGAGCTTGCCACTGACACACACACACGCGGCCGACACGTCGTGATTCGATCTTAGCTATCTTTTCACAATCTTCTTGCCCTTCTTCCTCGCGGTTGAATAATTTAGCCCCGGAACCCCTTGAATTGATCTTCTCTTGAACGGACGTCCTTTAGGTAGGGTGGTCCTGCTTCTTCTTGTGGTGTATGGTACTTCATCGTCGTCGTCATCTTCCATCTTCGGGTCGCCATACTTGTCGAAGTCTTGCTCATTGGCGACTCCATCCATTCCGATGATGTTCCTTTTGCCTCTCCTCACGACAACACGACTGGGCTTTGGCGGGTCGGTAATGAAGAAGCATTGGTCCACTTGGGAAGCCAGTACCCATGGCTCATTTTTCGCGGTGACGTTTGCGCCCGCGGTCTTGGATTTGGCTTCGGGTATAACCATGGTGGTGAAATACCGGTCTTCTTTTAGGACGCTCTTGGCCCATCTGACACGGAACATCGGGACCTTCTCTCCAGCGTAGCTCAGCTCCCAGATCTCCTCGATCCTTCCGTAGTATCTGTCCTTGTCGTTACCGGTGTAGGATTCCATCGTTACCCCGGAGTTCTGATAATCGCTCTTCATGTCCTTTTCCTCGGTGTAGAATGTGTAGCCGTTGATATCGTACGCCTCATAGGTCATCAGGTTGTGCTCGGCGCCCTGTGACAAGGCGAATATGAGTTTTTCTTCCGCGGAAGAATCCTCATGTAAAGGGTACGACAGAAGCTTGTCCTTGAACCAACGCGTGAAACATGAGTTGTGCTCTTTGACTACATCTCCGTCCGTCCACTGTTGACCTCGGTCATTGTATGTCTTCTCAATAGAGGTTTTGTGCTCTACCACCCAAGGATCGACCACGTCAATGTGTTGCAGCGCGACTACGTTTGCTCTTTCAAAGTCGGCGAGTCGACCCTTGAAGTCTACATGCATTTCGCGGCGACCCTCGCGGTGACCACATCCAACGAGCCTGCCGAGGTGCCTGTTGACGGGCAGACCAACGGGGTTCTTGATGCCTAGATAATTCGTGCAGAAGGAGATGCACTCTTCGGTCAGAAAGCCCTTGGCTATGCTTCCATCTGGACGTGCCCTGTTACGAATGTATCCTTTGATGACACCATTCATCCTTTCGAACGGCATCATGCTGTCCAGGAACGTCGGCCCGAGTTGGATGATATCCTCCACGATATGGACCAGCAGATGCACCATAACGTCGAAGAATGCGGGCGGGAAGTACATCTCAAGCTCGCATAGTATCACCATGATCTCTTCCTGTAGCCTTCTGAGTTGCCTCATGCCAACCGACTTCCGAGAGATGACGTCGAAAAAGTTGCATAGGCCAAATAGCGTTTCACGGACGTGCGCGTCCATGAACCCACGGATTGCAACTGGAAGTATCTACGTCATCAGCACGTGACAGTCGTGAGACTTCATCCCGCTGAACTTCTGCTTCGCTGAGTCTAGGTATCTGCTTATCTTCCCCGCATAACCGTAAGGAAGTTTTACTCCTACGAGGCAGGCGAAAAACTGCTCGATCTCCTTCTGACTTAGAGTGAAGCACGCGGGAGGGCAGTCATATTCGATCTTCTTGGCCTTTTTGCCTTTGCGACGACTTTCCGTGTCCTTCGCCTCATCATCATCATCATCATCATCATCATCATCATTAGGGCGTTTTGCGTGAAGCTCCTCCCTGATGCCCATTGATTGCAAGTCTGCCCTTGCTTTTGGCCCATCTTTGGTCCTCTCTGGCATGTTGAGCAGGGTACCAAGCAGACTCTCGCACACGTTCTTCGTGATATGCATGACATCAAGGCTGTGAGGCACACGGAGGATCTTCTAGTACGGCAAGTCCCAGAAAACAGACCTCGTTTTCCATACCTTCAGTAGCGGCTCTGGCGCCTTTCGCTTCTTTCCCGGCGGTGGGCACTCTTTCCAATTTTTCAACAGCTCGTCTATTTCCTCGCCGCTCCTCGTACGTGGGGGTCTTCGGGGTTCGGTTTCACCATCGAACAGATCCTTGCGTTTTCTCCATGCGTCATCGTCGCGAAGCCACCTTCTATGTCCCATGAACACGGTTTTCGAAGACCCGGGATCTCTATCTAGCTGGCGATACGTTGTGTCATCCATGCACCTGACGCATGCACAAAATCCGTGGACCACCTGCCCCGCGACATATCCGTAACCGAGATAGTCGTGCACCGTCGTGAGCAGTGCGGCTCTCATAGGGAAATATTCTTTCGCTGCGGCGTCCCACGTATTGGCTGGCGTTTTCCACAGCGTGTCTAGCTCCTCTTTCAACAGCCCCAGATACAGATTGATGTCGTTCCCTGGTTGTTTCGGCCCTTCAATTAGCATACTCATGTGAATATACTTCCTCTTCATGCACATCCAGGGGGGAAGGTTGTACATCCACACAAACATAGACCAGGTGCTATGTGTGCTTCTTTGGCTGCCAAACGGATTGACTCCATCGGTGCTCGCGCCCAGCATGATGTTCCTTGGATCGTCCCCAAATTTTGGGTGTCCGAAGTTCAACGCTTGCCACTGGCTCGCATCCTTAGGGTGACTCAGCATCTTGTCTTTTTTATTTATCTCCGGATCATTTCCGTCATATTCTCGCTTCTTCTCCTTCCTATCCGCGTGCCAACGCAGGAGCTCTGCTAGCTTAGGGTCCGCAAAATACCGCTGCAGACGAGGAGTGATCGGAAAGTACCACACCACTTTTCGAGGAGCTTTCTTCCTCTTCTTGTATCGAGTGACGCCGCACACCGGACATATGGTAGACTCCGCGTGCTCGTCCCGATAAATGATGCAATCGTTCATGCACACATGGTATTTCACGTGCGGTAAATCTAGAGGACACACGATTTTCTTCGCCTCCTCGAAACCGGTCGGGCACTTGTTCCCCTTGGGAAGACGTTCGTGCCAGAATGACATGTTCTCGTCGAAGCATGCATCGGTCATTTTGTGTTTTACCTTCATCTCCAGAGACATGAGCGTTACTTTCAGGCGGGTATCCTCGGGCCTGCATCCTTCATACAATGGAGTAACCGCGTCTATCTCCAGTTGATCCAGCTTGGCTTTCTCTCGGGCGGCAGCTCTTGCGTTACCCGTCTGCTTGAGAAGCAGCTCTTGAATATGAGGGTCCTGCACCCAGCCCATCGATGGTCCATCGTCGTCTGCTCCGGCATCTTCATCTTCATGATCATGCCCTTCGTCTTGATCTTCCTCATCATCATGTCCGGCATCTTCTACATGATGACTGTGTCCTGCATCTACTTCGTGATCATGTCCTGGAGATTCTTCGTCTTCTCGCCCGCCCTCGCCGCTGTTGTCTTGCTGCCCTTCCTTATTTCTTGCCCGGCCCCCATGGACAACTTCATAATCATTTTCATCACCTTGCCACCGATAGCCATCCATGAAACCACGCACGAGCAGGTGGTCCCGCACCTGTCTGGAATCCGGGTCCATAAGGCTCTTCAGCTTGCATCTTCGACACGGACATCTTATCTCCGTCTCGTTCTTTTTAAGCATCTCAGCCTTCGCGGAGCTCAAAAACCTATTCACGATGCCTTCGGTCATCGTGCGGACCATGGTCGCCTGCGGGGTAGAGCAAAACAATATTTTAGAACCAAAAAAAAATTTGGCATGACTTTGCCTAAAAATAGGACCAAAAAGAATGCATAGTGCCCGATTCTCGCCGAAACGGAAATGAATCAACATTCCGGCAAAAAATTGGCAACTATCGCATTTCAAATACCGGTACCTGCAAACACAAACATATGCAACACCACAAACATACGTAGATCTAGCTCAATGAGAAAAGTGTAGATCTAGGCCATAAAAAGTGTGTACGTTGGAGGGAGAAAAAAGTAGATCTACAACATAAAGAAAGCTTTCCCCTTACTTACCTATCAAAAAAAGGAAATTTAACCACTTAATTTGGGTGAATCTATGGTGCAAATGAGGTGAGGAGGAGGAGGCAGCCGAGACCAAGCTTGGTAGAGGTGGAGAGAATGAAGTGGGGAAAGTGAGTGTGGTAGGTGGCTGTCAAAAATATCTAGATGATCTCAGGCTAGTAATGGCGCACCTCCTAAGAATGCGCCATTAGTAACCAGGGTTACTAATGGAGCACCTGGTGTGGGTGGGCCATTAGTAGTTTTGAAAAAAAAAATTGAATTTTTTTTTTAGTAGTGGCGCACCATGGAGTGGTGCGCCATTACTAGTTAGAACTAGTAATGGCGCACCACACCCAGGTGCGCCATTACTTGTTTTGGAAAAAAAAATTGAAAAAAAAAATTTAGTAGTGGCGCACCGTTGTGTGGTGCGCCATTTCTAGTTAAAACTAGTAATGGCGCACCACACCACAGTGCGCCACTGATAAGTCTGGGGACAGGGGTGTGCACAGGACAAACTTAGCAGTGGCGCACCAGACAACAGGTGCGCCATTAGTAATATGGACATTAATGGCGCACCTGATTCTGGTGCGCCACTGCTATATAGCAGTGGCGCACCACATACATGGTGCGCCATTAATGTCCATATTAGCTATAGCCGTTTTCCTAGTAGTCATGCGAAGCGGAGTACATTGCTGCCTCGGAAGCGGCGAAGGAAGGTGTCTGGATGAAGCAGTTCATGACAGATCTTGGAGTTGTGCCCAATGCACTGGACCCGATGACTCTGTTCTGTGACAACATTGGTGCCATTGCTCTAGCCAAGGAACCAAGGTTTCACAAGAGGACCAGACACATAAAGCGACGCTTCAATTCCATCCGCGATGCGATCAAGGAGGAGGACATAAACATTTGCAAAGTGCACACGGATCTGAATGTTGCAGATCTGTTGACTAAACCTCTTCCACGGGCAAAACATGATCAAAACCAGAACTCTATGGGTGTTAGATTCATAAGCATGTAATGCTAGATTATTGACTCTAGTGCAAGTGGGAGACTGTTGGAAATATGCCCTAGAGGCAATAATAAAATGGTTATTATTATATTTCCTTGTTCATGATAATCGTTTATTATCCATGCTATAATTGTATTGGTTGGAAACACAAATACATGTGTGGATACGTAGACAACAACATGTCCCTAGTGAGCCTCTACCAGACTAGCTCGTTGATCAAAGATGGCCATGGTTTCCTGGTCATAGACATGAGTTGTCATTTGATAACGGGATCACATCAATAGGAGAATGATGTGATGGACAAGACCCAAACTATGAACGTAGCATATGATCGTGTCAAGTTTATTGCTATCGTTTTCGCATGTCAATAGTATTTGTTCCTATGACCATGAGATCATGCAACTCACTGACACCGGAGGAGTACCTTGTGTGTATCAAACGTCGCAACGTAACTGGGTGACTATAAAGATGCTCTACAGGTATCTCCGAGGGTGTCTGTTGAGTTGGCATGGATCAAGACTGGGATTTATCACTCCGTATGATGGAGAGGTATCTCAGGGCCCACTCGGTAATACAGCATCACAATGAGCTTGCAGGCAATGTGACTAAAGAGTTAGCCACGGGATCTTGTATTACGGAATGAGTAAAGAGACTTGTCGGTAACGAGATTGAACTAGGTATGGAGATACCGACGATCGAATCTCGGGCAAGTAACATATCGCCGGACAAAGGGACTTGCATACGGGATTGACTAAATCCTTGACATCGTGGTTCAACCGATAAAGATCTTCGTTGAATATGTAGGAACCAATATGGGCATCCAGGTCCCGCTATTGGTTATTGACCGGAGAGGAGTCTCGGTCATGTCTGCATATTCCCGAACCCGTAGGGTCGCACGCTTAACGTTCGGTAGCGCTAGGCTAGTACTGAGATATTAATAGTGGAAATTCCGAAGGTTTTTCGGAGTCCCGGATGGGATCCGGGACATCACGAGGAGCTCCGGAATAGTCTGGAGGTAAAGATTCATATATGGAAAGTTGTTATGGGGTTTCGGAAAAAGTTCGAGTTTTTTCGGTATTGTACCGGGAAGGTTCTAGAAGGTTGCAGAGTGGGGCCCACCTGCATGGGGGACCCACATGAACGTGGGTAGTGGGGAAAGTCCCCACAACCCTGGTCTAGGCGCACCAAGATCCTCCCTCAAAAGGAATAGTATCATATCCCAAAGGGATAAGATCAGGATCCCTAAAAAGGGGGGATAGCGATCGGTGGGGAAGGAAAGGAGGGATTTCCATCCTCCCCCTTTGGCCAACGACCCTAGGGCCTTGGAGGGCAAGCCACCAGCCCCCTCCACGCCTATATAAAGGTGGGGAGGCGTTGGGAGCAGCCACCCCTTGGACCCTTGCCCGTTACCTCTCCCAACTCCTCCCACGTTTCACCGGTACGCGCTTGGCGAATCCCTGCCGGAATTCCGCTGCCACCACCACCACCATACCGTCGTGTTGGTCCCGATCTCATCTACCCCCTCTTTCTCGCTTGCTGGATCAAGAAGGAGAGGACGCCGCCGAGCCACACGTGTGCTAAACTCGGAGGTGCCATCCGTTCGGCACTTGATCGGGAGTTCGTGGACGGATCGTGATTGGATCGCAAAGACGTTCGACTACAACAACCGCGTTTCTTAACGCTTCCGCTTAGCGATCTACAAGGGTATGTAGATGCAATCTCTCCTCTCGTAGATGTTCATCTCCTAGATCGATCTTGGTGAGCGTAGGAAATTTTTTGTTTCCCATGCAACGTTCCCCAACACCTGGATCAGTTTACTCAACTGTCCCGGTACGTAAACGATGAGTACATGACAGAAAACAGAAAGATGGAGAAATTTCTTGATGGGCTTGTTCCATCTCTAAAGTGCCAACTGGTGGTTCATACATTTCCAGATTTCAAGACACTGGTAGACAAGGCCATTATTCTGGAGAATGAGCACCGCAACATAAACGAAATTCGCAAACACTGTATGACCCAGTCAGTACAAGTGCGCAACAACAGGCCCCGAAATGAATTTCAGAGTCCTGTGGCACCACGACCAATAGTTCCAACACCACGACCACAGCAGAGTTGCAGCATCTTCAACAACAGGACCAAGAACACAACGTTCCGTCCTGGCGTTACCTGTTTTGCCCGTGGAGAAGAAGGGCACTATGCCAGACAATGCCCAAAACAGGGGAATAATAATATTCAGAAGCCCAACAACAATGGCCGCAGTGTTAATGCAGCCCCCCGACATAGCAACCCCAACAACAACCAAAGGAGGGGACAGGTGAATCACATGACATTTGAGGAAGCGCAAAACGCACCGGACATCGGGTTTGGTACGTTCCCTATCAACACAAGTAATGCTACAGTTTTGTTTGACTCTGGAGCTTCCCATTCATGTATTTCCAAAAGATTTGCTTCGGAGAATTAGTTTTCTTTTTTGCCTTTGCAAAATTCAATGGTTATTCAGTCCCCGGGATCGAGGCAAAGCACTCAATGGTACTGCAAGGATGTGAATATTGAAATCAAAGGAATGAAGTTTCTAGCCAATCTCATTGTAATGAAAGCAGTCGATCTGGACGTTATTTTAGGAATGGACTAGTTGACCACAGATAAAGGTTTTATAGACTGTTATAACCGTACAGTGACTCTCACAAATTCTCAAGGGAAGACAATGAAATTTAGCACAAGGAAGATTTCTACCTCATAGGTAAAATTAAATCAAGTGGATATGACAGAGTTTAGCAAGGTTCCTGTGGTATGCGAATACCCTGATGTATTTCCAGAGGAGCTACCAGGCATGCCACCGGATCGTGAAATTAAATTTGTTATTGAGCTAGCACCTGGAACAACACCCATATACAAGAAGCCTTATCGTATGGCTCCAACAGAATTGGCTGAGCTAAAGAAACAAATTAAGGAATTAATGGAAAAAGGTTATGTTCGACCCAGCTCATCACCATGGGGATCGCCGGTTTTATTTACTAAGAAAAAGGATGATACCCTGAGGTTATGTATTGATTACAGAGATTTAAGGTGAAAGGAAAATTGTCACCGAGATTTATTGGACCGTTCAGGATAATTGCAAGGAAAGGCAAGGTTGCCTACCAGCTGGACTTACCCGCAGAATTATCGGATGTTCATGATGTATTTCACGTCTCACAGCTACGGAGATGTGTCAGTAACCCAGAAAAGCAAGTCCAACATCAAGACCTGGATATTCAACCAGACCTCACATATAGAGAATGACCTATAATTTTTTTGGAGGAGTCTGAACGGAGAACCCGGCAGAATGTGATAAAATTTTACAAAGTTCAGTGGAGTAATCACAACGAGGAAGCAGCAACCTGGGAAAGAGAGGACCATCTGAGGATTGAATATCCGTACCTGTTTGAGGGACAGCTGAAATCTCGGGGACGAGATTTTTCTTAAGGGGGGTAGGTGCTGTAACACCCCAAAATTTTCTCTCTGGATTTTCAAATCTTTTTATTAAAAGAAAATACTTTGAATTATTTTTGACCCAATTCTTTTTCTTCTCTTTCTTCTGTTTTGAAAATCACTCTAAAATTTTAATTGAGGTTTCATAATTTTGCATGGTTCTGGTTTGGATGATTTATTTATTGGGTAATTATTTTTGAAAGATCAAAAATAATTTTATTTCAGAATTTTTTTGAATGACTAGATCATTTCAATGAAATGGTCCCTTTCACCTCCTTTCATTCTTATAGAAAATCCATTCAATAATTTTTCTGTCACTTCTAAATTATCCCTCAAGTCACTCATACCTTCTAGGATAGTATCCAACTCCTTTCCACCTTACAAAAATATTTCTACAATATTTATTAAATTCCAAAGTTCGAATTTATTTTATTCATGATTTCTCTGATTTACAAAGAACCATATTTTCTATGACACTTCTGCTCCCACCAAAATTATCCTAGCAACTAGATGGTACCCACAACCCATTTCACCAAAGACTTTGGGTTCCACAGTTCAAAATTTTCAAATTTCATCCAGTTCAAATTTTGACCAGAAACAATCTCTCTGATACAAACCTATTTTTAATAGCTCCAAAAATTCTGAAACTTTGCCAAGCCCTTTTATATGCGTCAACACCTCACCACAAAAATTCCCAAAAAATCCTAAAATCCCTAACACCCTCTGGCATTTCATCATACAGGTGGTGTGCGCACTGTTCATCGCTGAAGAAAATTCAGTTAACTGAACCTGGTTCAGTCGACAGTGGCGATCGACGCCGTGCGGTGCACTTCACCTCTCCTTCTCATCCACGTCTCCTCCACCTTCAATGCATCACCACGGGCCCTCCTCGTCAGTCCCTTGCCATCAACGGACCGGTGGCAGGCCGGTGCAACAGCCGCCGTGCTCGGCCACGGCAGGCCGAGCGGATCAGCTCGCGCCACCGACCACCATCACTGCGCCGCAGCTTCCCCACCTACCTCTCCCTCCACGCGGCGTCTCCTCCGCGGCTCCGCGCGCCAACCACACCGCCCAGGGCCCCGCTGTTAGTCGCTGGAGCCGGTCATCGCCGCCGCACCTGTACGGGCGCCTCGTCACGGATAAGGCCGTAGAACCCGAATCCATCCACGTTGATGCTTCTGGAGTACTCCCTCAACCTCACTGATCACGCACCGATTTGACCACCGCCCCTAACCGACTCGACGGCCGGAATTAACTCCGGCGTCGCCCGCAAGCCTCAGCCCTCCCCAGATTGCCTATAAATAGGAGCTCCCGAGCTCCATTCACTCCACGCACCACCCACACTACCTCCTAATCGACATCCAGTGCACCACCCCGACCTCGAGGAGGTCATCTTCCTCCTCTCCGGCCACCCGATCCGCCGCAGCACCCGAGAAGATCCCGTCGCCGTTAGGCCATCTCCACCCTCCAAAATCGACCAGTCGCCATCTCTTGCTCCCTCTCATCGATTCCCCGCTTCAATTCGACGACAGAAGCTCTCTCCGGCGAGATCCCACCTCGCCCGAAACCACCGTCCGCCGCCGTCGACCTCGCCGTTGTTCGGGTACACGCCGGCGACCACCACCACCACTCACCGGTGCGGAAATACTCCCTGAGCACGACCGCACCATCGCCGCCCTCGGATACGCCGGCGATCGTCGCCGGTGATCGCCGCCTCCCCACTGTCTATGCGTGCGATCGCGTTTGAGTTTAAACATGACGGGTGGGGCCACCCGTCAGCGTTTTATTCTTTTCAGTTTAAAATAGAAAGCGCCTTCGGCTGGTTTACGCTTTCTGCACGGGAAAGCGTATTCTTTCCGAAACGTTTTCTTTTTCTGTTTTTATTAAAAACAGATTTAACCACCACTTTGACTGCTTCTAGTTTTTAAACCACAACTCCAAATGAGTTGATTCTTTTTTTGAAATTCTTATTTTTCTCTCTAGTTTTTTTAGTATTTATTTAAAAATATTTTGAGACAAATTTTGGTCATGTTTCAAAATTAATGATTCAAATTCGAATTTGAATTTTTTAGAAAAAGAAGAGGAAAACTTTGCCGGGAATTTCGATGGTTCTTCTTCTGACTACTTTGGACAAGGCAAGCAATTTGAACCTGGGATATGGAGAATCGCATGTTTGAATTGATTTGAGTTTGCATCATATGTGTGCAGATAGTGCATTCATGCATGGTCATATCATATTTGCATTTGCTTGCACTTCACCCAAGTGAATTTCTACCGTGAATAAAAGTTGTGAGACAACCAGGAGTGCAGCTCCTGCCTTGGATGTGTTGGTGAGCACGGTCCTGTTGTGACACGACGGTGTCACCGTGGCTTGTGAGACATGCCTGTCATAATAACAACACCTCCTGAGTCGACCTAGATCGAGTCTTGTTCCGTCACACCTAGCTAAACACCGTGCTGCCACGGGTCTTTCCGCAAGGGAAGTACGGTTTAGTAGGTTGCTAACCCCTGTCTGTGTACACACCACATAGAGGGCCATGATGAGGGTTTCCACGGCCATGGACTAAATCCCGTCATCAGGTCAGGGGGCATGGGTGTATCCGGTCTGGGACCGAGGGGGTAGCACCCCTGTTTGCGCGCCGATATAAATATTGTGATCCCATGCTATTCGAGATTGTAGTCTCCCCGACTTAGAGTTTTTCTTGAACGGTGCTTTGGGTGATTCCTGGCATCCGGAAAGTTAATCTGGTGTGTGCTGGTCAGGTGTGTTTTCAACCCAAAGACCATAGTGGGAATTAGTCAGTGTCACGGTGCTGACTAGAGAAATCTCATACACGTGGGTAAAGAGTACACCCTCTGCAGAGTTATAACTATTCGAATAGCCGTGTCCGCGGTCAAGGACATTAGCTGGGAAGGGTCAAGTGTCGGTCCGGTGTCGGTCTTCGAAGGAAATAATTAATTTGAGCATCAATTATTTTACAGAATACAATTATTTCATCACTAACGCTGTCTTGGATATTTTGTTATCATGAATATTATGGTTGTGAATATTATTGTTACTATGCATATTATTGTGGACTAACCCGTTTCTCTTATTTTATTTTCCCTGAGTGTCTCAGGGTCTGGTTAGACTACCCCGGGCACCCAGTTTTATTTTCAAGACCTCTCGTGGCGTCGCTTGAGTTTTCGGGCGGTCCTATCTCGCCCGATTCTCTTTTAGACACCCGTTTGGCATTTCTTTTCAAGACCTCTCGTGGCGTCGCTTGAGTTCTTGGGCGGTCTGTCTCGCCCGATTCTCTTTTAGACACCCGTTTGGCATTTCTTTTGGATTCTTGGGCGGTTCAGTCTCGCCCGATTGTCCACTTTTAATTTTCCTGGTTTGTCACTAACAATTTAATTTTTCTGCACATGCTAATATTCATAATGCCATGCTTTAATTTTTTTTCCAGCATTTGCATATAATTTAACCCATCATGATCATATGCATTCGGTATATCTTTTGTTCATAATGTTTGCGAGTACATTAAAACGTACTCACTGGTTTGTCCCTGGCTATTTCATTGGCCAGACCTGGAGGAGGACAAGCTTGTGGAAGGAGATTGCGCTAGCGAGCCCGACGCTTAGAGGTGTTCCCAGTCAGTCAACCTGTGATCTTGGAGTCTACCACGTGTATCATCCGCTGTGTTTCCGCTACACCAATAAAATAGCCAAGCCTCACACTGACGCTTGACTTTATTTTATTGTATCAGTATTGTTCTACCACCACACCACTGTATTATTCCACCACCGTAGCATATTGGCAAGCTTGTAATAATTGTTGAGCACTCTGGCTCAACCCCGGTGTAATATTATTGTACTGGTTATCTATATCAAGGAAGTCTACCAGTTGATCTTAGGGCTGGTATGACTTGAGGCTCTTCTGTGATTTATCCCAGAAATGGGCCTGACAAACCTTGGTATCAGAGCCAGGCTGACTGTAGGAAGCCCTAGGCGCGGACGCTAGTAATAGAGTCAGTACTAACATTTTTAGCATGCATCTCATGCATTTATAATTAAATCTTGCAAAATTAATCCTGCTTGCATAATTAAATCTGCATGTGTGTTATAACCTGCTACGTCCATGCACTTACATTTTTGGGAGGGAAATCATTTCAGTCTTTTAATTTTTTTTATATATTTTCTTTTCTCATCGATGTTACTCAAATACCCCAGAAAGAAAATGCATCGTCCCTGGACCCGTTCTATGCCCAGTCCGCCAGAGGACAACTTTACACAGATGGGAAATAATTTTACACAAGGACAGACAAGTCAGCAGAGTAATGATTCAGCATTTTCACAAGTATGCCGTCTGTATGAACAAAGCCAGCAGCAGCACCAAGAAATGATGCAACACTTAATAAATAAGGGAAATCACCAAGGACAGCATCAGCCCAGATCAAAATTATCTGAGCTCCAGAGGACCAATCCAGCAGTCTTTTCTCACACAGACAAACCTCTGGAGGCAGATGATTGGCTGCGTGATATGGAAAGAAAATTGAACATCGCTCAGTGTACGGACCAGGAAAAGGTACTATATGATCCGCACTATTTTGCTGGTACAGCAGCATCCTGGTGGGAAAATATATGTCACACTCATGGAGCAGATATGACATGGGAACAATTCAAGGAAAATTTTCGGGGAGCACATATCCCCAACAGTATTATGAAATTGAAGAAAAGGGAATTTGAGGATCTCAAGCAGCGAGGCACAATGGTAACTCAGTACCTGGATCAGTTTACTCAACTGTCCCGGTACGCAAACGATGAGTACATGACAGAAAACAGTAAGATGGAGAAATTTCTTGATGGGCTTGTTCCATCTCTAAAGTGCCAACTGGTGGTTCATACATTTCTAGATTTCAAGACACTAGTAGACAAGGCCATTATTTTGGAGAATGAGCACCGCAACATAAACGAAATTCGCAAATGCTGTATGACCCAGTCAGTACAAATGCGCAACAACAGGCCCCGGAATGAATTTCAGAGGCCTGTGGCACCACGACCAACAGTTCCAACACCACGACCACAGCAGAGTCGCAGCATCTTCAACAACAGGACCAAGGACACAACGTTCTGTCCTGGCGTTACCTGTTTTGCCTGTGGAGAAGAAGGGCATTATGCCAGACAATGCCCAAAACAGGGGAATAATAATATTCAGAAGCCCAACAACAATGGCCGCAGTGTTAATGCAGCCCCCCGACATAGCATCCCCAACAACAACCAAAGGAAGGGACAGGTGAATCACGTGACATTTGAGGAAGTGCAAAACGCACTGGACATCGTGTTTGGTACGCTCCCTGTCAACACAATTAATGCTACAGTTTTGTTTGATTCTCGAGCTTCCTATTCATGCATTTCCAAAAGATTTGCTTCGGAGAATCAATTTTCTTTTTCGCCTTTGCAAAATTCAATGGTTATTCAGTCCCCGGGATCGAGGCAAAGCACTCAATGGTACTGCAAGGATGTGAATATTGAAATCAAAGGAATGAAGTTTCTAGCCAATCTCATTGTACTGAAAGCAGTCGATCTTGACGTTATTTTAGGAATGGACTGGTTGACCACAAATAAAGGTTTTATAGACTGTTATAACCGTACAGTGACTCTTACAAATTGTCAAGGGAAGACAATAAAATTTGGCACAAGGAAGATATCAACCTCACAGGGAAAATTAAATCAAGTGGATATGACAGAGTTGAGCAAGGTTCCTGTGGTATGTGAATACCCTGATGTATTTCCAGAGGAGCTACCAGGCATGCCACCGGATCATGAAATTAAATTTGTTATTGAGCTAGCACCTGGAACATCACCCATATACAAGAAGCCTTATCGTATGGCTCCAACAGAATTGGCTGAGCTAAAGAAACAAATTAAGGAATGAATGGAAAAAGGTTATGTTCGACCCAGCTCATCACCATGGGGATTGCCGGTTTTATTTACTAAGAAAAAGGATGATACCCTGAGGTTATGTATTGCTTACAGAGATTTAAGGTCAAAGGAAAATTGTCACCGAGATTTATTGGACCGTTCAGGATAATTGCAAGGAGAGGCAAGGTTGCCTACCAGCTCGACTTACCCGCAGAATTATCGGATGTTCATGATGTGTTTCACGTCTCACAGCTACGGAGATGTGTCAGTAACCCAGAAAAGCAAGTCCAACATCAAGACCTGGATATTCAACCAGACCTCACATATAGAGAATGACCTATAAATTTTTTGGAGGAGTCTGAACGGAGAACCCGACAGAATGTGATAAAATTTTACAAAGTTCAGTGGAGTAATCACACCGAGGAAGAAGCAACATGGGAAAGAGAGGACCATCTGAGGACTGAATATCCGTACCTGTTTGAGGGACAGCTGAAATCTCGGGGACGAGATTTTTCTTAAGGCCGGTAGGTGCTGTAACACCCCAAAATTTTCTCTCTGGATTTTCAAATCTTTTTATTAAAAGAAAATACATTGAATTATTTTTGACCCAATTCTTTTTCTTCTCTTTCTTCTGTTTTGAAAATCACTCTGAAATTTTAATTGAGGTTTCATAATTTTGCATGGTTCTGGTTTGGATGATTTATTTATTGGGTAATTATTTTTGAAAGATCAAAAATAATTTTATTTCAGAATTTTTTTTGAATGACTAGATCATTTCAATGAAATGGTCCCTTTCACCTCCTTTCATTCTTATAGAAAATCCATTCAATAATTTTTCTGTCACTTCTAAATTATCCCTCAAGTCACTCACACCTTCTAGGACAGTATCCAACTCCTTTCCACCTTACAAAAATATTTCTACAATATTTATTAAATTGCAAAGTTCGAATTTATTTTATTCATGATTTCTCTGATTTACAAAGAACCATATTTTCTATGACACTTCTGCTCCCACCAAAATTATCCTAGCAACTAGATGGTACCCACAACACATTTCACAAAAGACTTTGGGTTCCACCGTTCAAAATTTTCAAATTTCATCCAGTTCAAATTTTGACCAGAAACAATCTCTCTGATACAAACCTACTTTTAATAGCTCCAAAAATTCTGAAACTTTGCCAAGCCCTTTTATATGCATCAACACCTCACCACAAAAATTCCCAAAAAAATCCTAAAATCCCTAACACCCTCTGGCATTTCATCATACAGGTGGTGTGCGCACTCTTCATCGCTGAAGAAAATTCAGTTAACTGAACCTGGTTCAGTCGACAGTGGCGATCGACGCCGTGCGGTGCACTTCACCTCTCCTTCTCATCCACGTCTCCTCCACCTTCAATGCATCACCACGGGCCCTCCTCGTCAGTCCCTTGCCATCAACGGACCGGTGGCAGGCCGGTGCAACAGCCGCCGTGCTCGGCCACGGCAGGCCGAGCGGATCAGCTCGCGCCACCGACCACCATCACTGCGCCGCAGCTTCCCCACCTACCTCTCCCTCCACGCGGCGTCTCCTCCGCGGCTCCGCGCGCCAACCACACCGCCCAGGGCCCCGCTGTTAGTCGCTGGAGCCGGTCATCGCCGCCGCACCTGTACGGGCGCCTCGTCACGGATAAGGCCGTAGAACCCGAATCCATCCACGTTGATGCTTCTGGAGTACTCCCTCAACCTCACTGATCACGCACCGATTTGACCACCGCCCCTAACCGACTCGACGGCCGGAATTAACTCCGGCGTCGCCCGCAAGCCTCAGCCCTCCCCAGATTGCCTATAAATAGGAGCTCCCGAGCTCCATTCACTCCACGCACCACCCACACTACCTCCTAATCGACCTCCAGTGCACCACCCCGACCTCGAGGAGGTCATCTTCCTCCTCTCCGGCCACCCGATCCGCCGCAGCACCCGAGAAGATCCCGTCGCCGTTAGGCCATCTCCACCCTCCAAAATCGACCAGTCGCCATCTCTTGCTCCCTCTCATCGATTCCCCGCTTCAATTCGACGACAGAAGCTCTCTCCGGCGAGATCCCACCTCGCCCGAAACCACCGTCCGCCGCCGTCGACCTCGCCGTTGTTCGGGTACACGCCGGCGACCACCACCACCACTCACCGGTGCGGAAATACTCCCTGAGCACGACCGCACCATCGCCGCCCTCGGATACGCCGGCGATCGTCGCCGGTGATCGCCGCCTCCCCACTGTCTATGCGTGCGACCGCGTTTGAGTTTAAACATGACGGGTGGGGCCCACCCGTCAGCGTTTTATTCTTTTCAGTTTAAAATAGAAAGCGCCTTCGGCTGGTTTACGCTTTCTGCACGGGAAAGCGTATTCTTTCCGAAACGTTTTCTTTTTCTGTTTTTATTAAAAACAGATTTAACCACCACTTTGACTGCTTCTAGTTTTTAAACCACAACTCCAAATGAGTTGATTCTTTTTTTGAAATTCTTATTTTTCTCTCTAGTTTTTTTAGTATTTATTTAAAAATATTTTGAGACAAATTTTGGTCATGTTTCAAAATTAATGATTCAAATTCGAATTTGAATTTTTTAGAAAAAGAAGAGGAAAACTTTGCCGGGAATTTCGATGGTTCTTCTTCTGACTACTTTGGACAAGGCAAGCATTTTGAACCTGGGATATGGAGAATCGCATGTTTGAATTGATTTGAGTTTGCATCATATGTGTGGAGATAGTGCATTCATGCATGGTCATATCATATTTGCATTTGCTTGCACTTCACCCAAGTGAATTTCTACCGTGAATAAAAGTTGTGAGACAACCAGGAGTGCAGCTCCTGCCTTGGATGTGTTGGTGAGCACGGTCCTGTTGTGACACGACGGTGTCACCGTGGCTTGTGAGACATGCCTGTCATAATAACAACACCTCCTGAGTCGACCTAGATCGAGTCTTGTTCCGTCACACCTAGCTAAACACCGTGCTGCCACGGGTCTTTCCGCAAGGGAAGTACGGTTTAGTAGGTTGCTAACCCCTGTCTGTGTACACACCACATAGAGGGCCATGATGAGGGTTTCCACGGCCATGGACTAAATCCCGTCATCAGGTCAGGGGGCATGGGTGTATCCGGTCTGGGACCGAGGGGGTAGCACCCCTGTTTGCGCGCCGATATAAATATTGTGATCCCATGCTATTCGAGATTGTAGTCTCCCCGACTTAGAGTTTTTCTTGAACGGTGCTTTGGGTGATTCCTGGCATCCGGAAAGTTAATCTGGTGTGTGCTGGTCAGGTGTGTTTTCAACCCAAAGACCATAGTGGGAATTAGTCAGTGTCACGGTGCTGACTAGAGAAATCTCATACACGTGGGTAAAGAGTACACCCTCTGCAGAGTTATAACTATTCGAATAGCCGTGTCCGCGGTCAAGGACATTAGCTGGGAAGGGTCAAGTGTCGGTCCGGTGTCGGTCTTCGAAGGAAATAATTAATTTGAGCATCAATTATTTTACAGAATACAATTATTTCATCACTAACGCTGTCTTGGATATTTTGTTATCATGAATATTATGGTTGTGAATATTATTGTTACTATGCATATTATTGTGGACTAACCCGTTTCTCTTATTTTAGTTTCCCTGAGTGTCTCAGGGGCTGGTTAGACTACCCCGGGCACCCAGTTTTATTTTCAAGACCTCTCGTGGCGTCGCTTGAGTTTTCGGGCGGTCCTATCTCGCCCGATTCTCTTTTAGACACCCGTTTGGCATTTCTTTTCAAGACCTCTCGTGGCGTCGCTTGAGTTCTTGGGCGGTCTGTCTCGCCCGATTCTCTTTTAGACACCCGTTTGGCATTTCTTTTGGATTCTTGGGCGGTTCAGTCTCGCCCGATTGTCCACTTTTAATTTTCCTGGTTTGTCACTAACAATTTAATTTTTCTGCACATGCTAATATTCATAATGCCATGCTTTAATTTTTTTTCCAGCATTTGCATATAATTTAACCCATCATGATCATATGCATTCGGTATATCTTTTGTTCATAATGTTTGCGAGTACATTAAAACGTACTCACTGGTTTGTCCCTGGCTATTTCATTGGCCAGACCTGGAGGAGGACAAGCTTGTGGAAGGAGATTGCGCTAGCGAGCCCGACGCTTAGAGGTGTTCCCAGTCAGTCAACCTGTGATCTTGGAGTCTACCACGTGTATCATCCGCTGTGTTTCCGCTACACCAATAAAATAGCCAAGCCTCACACTGACGCTTGACTTTATTTTATTGTATCAGTATTGTTCTACCACCACACCACTGTATTATTCCACCACCGTAGCATATTGGCAAGCTTGTAATAATTGTTGAGCACTCTGGCTCAACCCCGGTGTAATATTATTGTACTGGTTATCTATATCAAGGAAGTCTACCAGTTGATCTTAGGGCTGGTATGACTTGAGGCTCTTCTGTGATTTATCCCAGAAATGGGCCTGACAAACCTTGGTATCAGAGCCAGGCTGACTGTAGGAAGCCCTAGGCGCGGACGCTAGTAATAGAGTCAGTACTAACATTTTTAGCATGCATCTCATGCATTTATAATTAAATCTTGCAAAATTAATCCTGCTTGCATAATTAAATCTGCATGTGTGTTATAACCTGCTACGTCCATGCACTTACATTTTTGGGAGGGAAATCATTTCAGTCTTTTAATTTTTTTTATATATTTTCTTTTCTCATCGATGTTACTCAAATACCCCAGAAAGAAAATGCATCGTCCCTGGACCCGTTCTATGCCCAGTCCGCCAGAGGACAACTTTACACAGATGGGAAATAATTTTACACAAGGACAGACAAGTCAGCAGAGTAATGATTCAGCATTTTCACAAGTATGCCGTCTGTATGAACAAAGCCAGCAGCAGCACCAAGAAATGATGCAACACTTAATAAATAAGGGAAATCACCAAGGACAGCATCAGCCCAGATCAAAATTATCTGAGCTCCAGAGGACCAATCCAGCAGTCTTTTCTCACACAGACAAACCTCTGGAGGCAGATGATTGGCTGCGTGATATGGAAAGAAAATTGAACATCGCTCAGTGTACGGACCAGGAAAAGGTACTATATGATCCGCACTATTTTGCTGGTACAGCAGCATCCTGGTGGGAAAATATATGTCACACTCATGGAGCAGATATGACATGGGAACAATTCAAGGAAAATTTTCGGGGAGCACATATCCCCAACAGTATTATGAAATTGAAGAAAAGGGAATTTGAGGATCTCAAGCAGCGAGGCACAATGGTAACTCAGTACCTGGATCAGTTTACTCAACTGTCCCGGTACGCAAACGATGAGTACATGACAGAAAGCAGTAAGATGGAGAAATTTCTTGATGGGCTTGTTCCATCTCTAAAGTGCCAACTGGTGGTTCATACATTTCTAGATTTCAAGACACTGGTAGACAAGGCCATTATTTTGGAGAATGAGCACCGCAACATAAACGAAATTCGCAAATGCTGTATGACCCAGTCAGTACAAATGCGCAACAACAGGCCCCGGAATGAATTTCAGAGGCCTGTGGCACCACGACCAACAGTTCCAACACCACGACCACAGCAGAGTCGCAGCATCTTCAACAACAGGACCAAGGACACAACGTTCTGTCCTGGCGTTACCTGTTTTGCCTGTGGAGAAGAAGGGCATTATGCCAGACAATGCCCAAAACAGGGGAATAATAATATTCAGAAGCCCAATAACAATGGCCGCAGTGTTAATGCAGCCCCCCGACATAGCATCCCCAACAACAACCAAAGGAAGGGACAGGTGAATCACGTGACATTTGAGGAAGTGCAAAACGCACCGGACATCGTGTTTGGTACGCTCCCTGTCAACACAATTAATGCTACAGTTTTGTTTGATTCTCGAGCTTCCTATTCATGCATTTCCAAAAGATTTGCTTCGGAGAATCAATTTTCTTTTTCGCCTTTGCAAAATTCAATGGTTATTCAGTCCCCGGGATCGAGGCAAAGCACTCAATGGTACTGCAAGGATGTGAATATTGAAATCAAAGGAATGAAGTTTCTAGCCAATCTCATTGTACTGAAAGCAGTCGATCTTGACGTTATTTTAGGAATGGACTGGTTGACCACAAATAAAGGTTTTATAGACTGTTATAACCGTACAGTGACTCTCACAAATTGTCAAGGGAAGACAATAAAATTTGGCACAAGGAAGATATCAACCTCAGAGGGAAAATTAAATCAAGTGGATATGACAGAGTTGAGCAAGGTTCCTGTGGTATGTGAATACCCTGATGTATTTCCAGAGGAGCTACCAGGCATGCCACCGGATCATGAAATTAAATTTGTTATTGAGCTAGCACCTGGAACATCACCCATATACAAGAAGCCTTATCGTATGGCTCCAACAGAATTGGCTGAGCTAAAGAAACAAATTAAGGAATGAATGGAAAAAGGTTATGTTCGACCCAGCTCATCACCATGGGGATTGCCGGTTTTATTTACTAAGAAAAAGGATGATACCCTGAGGTTATGTATTGCTTACAGAGATTTAAGGTCAAAGGAAAATTGTCACCGAGATTTATTGGACCGTTCAGGATAATTGCAAGGAGAGGCAAGGTTGCCTACCAGCTCGACTTACCCGCAGAATTATCGGATGTTCATGATGTGTTTCACGTCTCACAGCTACGGAGATGTGTCAGTAACCCAGAAAAGCAAGTCCAACATCAAGACCTGGATATTCAACCAGACCTCACATATAGAGAATGACCTATAAATTTTTTGGAGGAGTCTGAACGGAGAACCCGACAGAATGTGATAAAATTTTACAAAGTTCAGTGGAGTAATCACACCGAGGAAGAAGCAACATGGGAAAGAGAGGACCATCTGAGGACTGAATATCCGTACCTGTTTGAGGGACAGCTGAAATCTCGGGGACGAGATTTTTCTTAAGGCCGGTAGGTGCTGTAACACCCCAAAATTTTCTCTCTGGATTTTCAAATCTTTTTATTAAAAGAAAATACATTGAATTATTTTTGACCCAATTCTTTTTCTTCTCTTTCTTCTGTTTTGAAAATCACTCTGAAATTTTAATTGAGGTTTCATAATTTTGCATGGTTCTGGTTTGGATGATTTATTTATTGGGTAATTATTTTTGAAAGATCAAAAATAATTTTATTTCAGAATTTTTTTTGAATGACTAGATCATTTCAATGAAATGGTCCCTTTCACCTCCTTTCATTCTTATAGAAAATCCATTCAATAATTTTTCTGTCACTTCTAAATTATCCCTCAAGTCACTCACACCTTCTAGGACAGTATCCAACTCCTTTCCACCTTACAAAAATATTTCTACAATATTTATTAAATTGCAAAGTTCGAATTTATTTTATTCATGATTTCTCTGATTTACAAAGAACCATATTTTCTATGACACTTCTGCTCCCACCAAAATTATCCTAGCAACTAGATGGTACCCACAACACATTTCACAAAAGACTTTGGGTTCCACCGTTCAAAATTTTCAAATTTCATCCAGTTCAAATTTTGACCAGAAACAATCTCTCTGATACAAACCTACTTTTAATAGCTCCAAAAATTCTGAAACTTTGCCAAGCCCTTTTATATGCATCAACACCTCACCACAAAAATTCCCAAAAAAATCCTAAAATCCCTAACACCCTCTGGCATTTCATCATACAGGTGGTGTGCGCACTGTTCATCGCTGAAGAAAATTCAGTTAACTGAACCTGGTTCAGTCGACAGTGGCGATCGACGCCGTGCGGTGCACTTCACCTCTCCTTCTCATCCACGTCTCCTCCACCTTCAATGCATCACCACGGGCCCTCCTCGTCAGTCCCTTGCCATCAACGGACCGGTGGCAGGCCGGTGCAACAGCCGCCGTGCTCGGCCACGGCAGGCCGAGCGGATCAGCTCGCGCCACCGACCACCATCACTGCGCCGCAGCTTCCCCACCTACCTCTCCCTCCACGCGGCGTCTCCTCCGCGGCTCCGCGCGCCAACCACACCGCCCAGGGCCCCGCTGTTAGTCGCTGGAGCCGGTCATCGCCGCCGCACCTGTACGGGCGCCTCGTCACGGATAAGGCCGTAGAACCCGAATCCATCCACGTTGATGCTTCTGGAGTACTCCCTCAACCTCACTGATCACGCACCGATTTGACCACCGCCCCTAACCGACTCGACGGCCGGAATTAACTCCGGCGTCGCCCGCAAGCCTCAGCCCTCCCCAGATTGCCTATAAATAGGAGCTCCCGAGCTCCATTCACTCCACGCACCACCCACACTACCTCCTAATCGACCTCCAGTGCACCACCCCGACCTCGAGGAGGTCATCTTCCTCCTCTCCGGCCACCCGATCCGCCGCAGCACCCGAGAAGATCCCGTCGCCGTTAGGCCATCTCCACCCTCCAAAATCGACCAGTCGCCATCTCTTGCTCCCTCTCATCGATTCCCCGCTTCAATTCGACGACAGAAGCTCTCTCCGGCGAGATCCCACGTCGCCCGAAACCACCGTCCGCCGCCGTCGACCTCGCCGTTGTTCGGGTACACGCCGGCGACCACCACCACCACTCACCGGTGCGGAAATACTCCCTGAGCACGACCGCACCATCGCCGCCCTCGGATACGCCGGCGATCGTCGCCGGTGATCGCCGCCTCCCCACTGTCTATGCGTGCGACCGCGTTTGAGTTTAAACATGACGGGTGGGGCCCACCCGTCAGCGTTTTATTCTTTTCAGTTTAAAATAGAAAGCGCCTTCGGCTGGTTTACGCTTTCTGCACGGGAAAGCGTATTCTTTCCGAAACGTTTTCTTTTTCTGTTTTTATTAAAAACAGATTTAACCACCACTTTGACTGCTTCTAGTTTTTAAACCACAACTCCAAATGAGTTGATTCTTTTTTTGAAATTCTTATTTTTCTCTCTAGTTTTTTTAGTATTTATTTAAAAATATTTTGAGACAAATTTTGGTCATGTTTCAAAATTAATGATTCAAATTCGAATTTGAATTTTTTAGAAAAAGAAGAGGAAAACTTTGCCGGGAATTTCGATGGTTCTTCTTCTGACTACTTTGGACAAGGCAAGCATTTTGAACCTGGGATATGGAGAATCGCATGTTTGAATTGATTTGAGTTTGCATCATATGTGTGGAGATAGTGCATTCATGCATGGTCATATCATATTTGCATTTGCTTGCACTTCACCCAAGTGAATTTCTACCGTGAATAAAAGTTGTGAGACAACCAGGAGTGCAGCTCCTGCCTTGGATGTGTTGGTGAGCACGGTCCTGTTGTGACACGACGGTGTCACCGTGGCTTGTGAGACATGCCTGTCATAATAACAACACCTCCTGAGTCGACCTAGATCGAGTCTTGTTCCGTCACACCTAGCTAAACACCGTGCTGCCACGGGTCTTTCCGCAAGGGAAGTACGGTTTAGTAGGTTGCTAACCCCTGTCTGTGTACACACCACATAGAGGGCCATGATGAGGGTTTCCACGGCCATGGACTAAATCCCGTCATCAGGTCAGGGGGCATGGGTGTATCCGGTCTGGGACCGAGGGGGTAGCACCCCTGTTTGCGCGCCGATATAAATATTGTGATCCCATGCTATTCGAGATTGTAGTCTCCCCGACTTAGAGTTTTTCTTGAACGGTGCTTTGGGTGATTCCTGGCATCCGGAAAGTTAATCTGGTGTGTGCTGGTCAGGTGTGTTTTCAACCCAAAGACCATAGTGGGAATTAGTCAGTGTCACGGTGCTGACTAGAGAAATCTCATACACGTGGGTAAAGAGTACACCCTCTGCAGAGTTATAACTATTCGAATAGCCGTGTCCGCGGTCGAGGACATTAGCTGGGAAGGGTCAAGTGTCGGTCCGGTGTCGGTCTTCGAAGGAAATAATTAATTTGAGCATCAATTATTTTACAGAATACAATTATTTCATCACTAACGCTGTCTTGGATATTTTGTTATCATGAATATTATGGTTGTGAATATTATTGTTACTATGCATATTATTGTGGACTAACCCGTTTCTCTTATTTTAGTTTCCCTGAGTGTCTCAGGGGCTGGTTAGACTACCCCGGGCACCCAGTTTTATTTTCAAGACCTCTCGTGGCGTCGCTTGAGTTTTCGGGCGGTCCTATCTCGCCCGATTCTCTTTTAGACACCCGTTTGGCATTTCTTTTCAAGACCTCTCGTGGCGTCGCTTGAGTTCTTGGGCGGTCTGTCTCGCCCGATTCTCTTTTAGACACCCGTTTGGCATTTCTTTTGGATTCTTGGGCGGTTCAGTCTCGCCCGATTGTCCACTTTTAATTTTCCTGGTTTGTCACTAACAATTTAATTTTTCTGCACATGCTAATATTCATAATGCCATGCTTTAATTTTTTTTCCAGCATTTGCATATAATTTAACCCATCATGATCATATGCATTCGGTATATCTTTTGTTCATAATGTTTGCGAGTACATTAAAACGTACTCACTGGTTTGTCCCTGGCTATTTCATTGGCCAGACCTGGAGGAGGACAAGCTTGTGGAAGGAGATTGCGCTAGCGAGCCCGACGCTTAGAGGTGTTCCCAGTCAGTCAACCTGTGATCTTGGAGTCTACCACGTGTATCATCCGCTGTGTTTCCGCTACACCAATAAAATAGCCAAGCCTCACACTGACGCTTGACTTTATTTTATTGTATCAGTATTGTTCTACCACCACACCACTGTATTATTCCACCACCGTAGCATATTGGCAAGCTTGTAATAATTGTTGAGCACTCTGGCTCAACCCCGGTGTAATATTATTGTACTGGTTATCTATATCAAGGAAGTCTACCAGTTGATCTTAGGGCTGGTATGACTTGAGGCTCTTCTGTGATTTATCCCAGAAATGGGCCTGACAAACCTTGGTATCAGAGCCAGGCTGACTGTAGGAAGCCCTAGGCGCGGACGCTAGTAATAGAGTCAGTACTAACATTTTTAGCATGCATCTCATGCATTTATAATTAAATCTTGCAAAATTAATCCTGCTTGCATAATTAAATCTGCATGTGTGTTATAACCTGCTACGTCCATGCACTTACATTTTTGGGAGGGAAATCATTTCAGTCTTTTAATTTTTTTTATATATTTTATTTTCTCATCGATGTTACTCAAATACCCCAGAAAGAAAATGCATCGTCCCTGGACCCGTTCTATGCCCAGTCCGCCAGAGGACAACTTTACACAGATGGGAAATAATTTTACACAAGGACAGACAAGTCAGCAGAGTAATGATTCAGCATTTTCACAAGTATGCCGTCTGTATGAACAAAGCCAGCAGCAGCACCAAGAAATGATGCAACACTTAATAAATAAGGGAAATCACCAAGGACAGCATCAGCCCAGATCAAAATTATCTGAGCTCCAGAGGACCAATCCAGCAGTCTTTTCTCACACAGACAAACCTCTAGAGGCAGATGATTGGCTGCGTGATATGGAAAGAAAATTGAACATCGCTCAGTGTACGGACCAGGAAAAGGTACTATATGATCCGCACTATTTTGCTGGTACAGCAGCATCCTGGTGGGAAAATATATGTCACACTCATGGAGCAGATATGACATGGGAACAATTCAAGGAAAATTTTCGGGGAGCACATATCCCCAACAGTATTATGAAATTGAAGAAAAGGGAATTTGAGGATCTCAAGCAGCGAGGCACAATGGTAACTCAGTACCTGGATCAGTTTACTCAACTGTCCCGGTACGCAAACGATGAGTACATGACAGCAAGCAGTAAGATGGAGAAATTTCTTGATGGGCTTGTTCCATCACTAAAGTGCCAACTGGTGGTTCATACATTTCTAGATTTCAAGACACTGGTAGACAAGGCCATTATTTTGGAGAATGAGAGCACCGCAACATAAACGAAATTCGCAAATGCTGTATGACCCAGTCAGTACAAATGCGCAACAACAGGCCCCGGAATGAATTTCAGAGGCCTGTGGCACCACGACCAACAGTTCCAACACCACGACCACAGCAGAGTCGCAGCATCTTCAACAACAGGACCAAGGACACAACGTTCTGTCCTGGCGTTACCTGTTTTGCCTGTGGAGAAGAAGGGCATTATGCCAGACAATGCCCAAAACAGGGGAATAATAATATTCAGAAGCCCAATAACAATGGCCGCAGTGTTAATGCAGCCCCCCGACATAGCATCCCCAACAACAACCAAAGGAAGGGACAGGTGAATCACGTGACATTTGAGGAAGTGCAAAACGCACCGGACATCGTGTTTGGTACGCTCCCTGTCAACACAATTAATGCTACAGTTTTGTTTGATTCTCGAGCTTCCTATTCATGCATTTCCAAAAGATTTGCTTCGGAGAATCAATTTTCTTTTTCGCCTTTGCAAAATTCAATGGTTATTCAGTCCCCGGGATCGAGGCAAAGCACTCAATGGTACTGCAAGGATGTGAATATTGAAATCAAAGGAATGAAGTTTCTAGCCAATCTCATTGTACTGAAAGCAGTCGATCTTGACGTTATTTTAGGAATGGACTGGTTGACCACAAATAAAGGTTTTATAGACTGTTATAACCGTACAGTGACTCTTACAAATTGTCAAGGGAAGACAATAAAATTTGGCACAAGGAAGATATCAACCTCACAGGGAAAATTAAATCAAGTGGATATGACAGAGTTGAGCAAGGTTCCTGTGGTATGTGAATACCCTGATGTATTTCCAGAGGAGCTACCAGGCATGCCACCGGATCATGAAATTAAATTTGTTATTGAGCTAGCACCTGGAACATCACCCATATACAAGAAGCCTTATCGTATGGCTCCAACAGAATTGGCTGAGCTAAAGAAACAAATTAAGGAATGAATGGAAAAAGGTTATGTTCGACCCAGCTCATCACCATGGGGATTGCCGGTTTTATTTACTAAGAAAAAGGATGATACCCTGAGGTTATGTATTGCTTACAGAGATTTAAGGTCAAAGGAAAATTGTCACCGAGATTTATTGGACCGTTCAGGATAATTGCAAGGAGAGGCAAGGTTGCCTACCAGCTCGACTTACCCGCAGAATTATCGGATGTTCATGATGTGTTTCACGTCTTACAGCTACGGAGATGTGTCAGTAACCCAGAAAAGCAAGTCCAACATCAAGACCTGGATATTCAACCAGACCTCACATATAGAGAATGACCTATAAATTTTTTGGAGGAGTCTGAACGGAGAACCCGACAGAATGTGATAAAATTTTACAAAGTTCAGTGGAGTAATCACACCGAGGAAGAAGCAACATGGGAAAGAGAGGACCATCTGAGGACTGAATATCCGTACCTGTTTGAGGGACAGCTGAAATCTCGGGGACGAGATTTTTCTTAAGGCCGGTAGGTGTTGTAACACCCCAAAATTTTCTCTCTGGATTTTCAAATCTTTTTATTAAAAGAAAATACATTGAATTATTTTTGACCCAATTCTTTTTCTTCTCTTTCTTCTGTTTTGAAAATCACTCTGAAATTTTAATTGAGGTTTCAAAATTTTGCATGGTTCTGGTTTGGATGATTTATTTATTGGGTAATTATTTTTGAAAGATCAAAAATAATTTTATTTCAGAATTTTTTTTGAATGACTAGATCATTTCAATGAAATGGTCCCTTTCACCTCCTTTCATTCTTATAGAAAATCCATTCAATAATTTTTCTGTCACTTCTAAATTATCCCTCAAGTCACTCACACCTTCTAGGACAGTATCCAACTCCTTTCCACCTTACAAAAATATTTCTACAATATTTATTAAATTGCAAAGTTCGAATTTATTTTATTCATGATTTCTCTGATTTACAAAGGAACCATATTTTCTATGACACTTCTGCTCCCACCAAAATTATCCTAGCAACTAGATGGTACCCACAACACATTTCACAAAAGACTTTGGGTTCCACCGTTCAAAATTTTCAAATTTCATCCAGTTCAAATTTTGACCAGAAACAATCTCTCTGATACAAACCTACTTTTAATAGCTCCAAAAATTCTGAAACTTTGCCAAGCCCTTTTATATGCATCAACACCTCACCACAAAAATTCCCAAAAAAATCCTAAAATCCCTAACACCCTCTGGCATTTCATCATACAGGTGGTGTGCGCACTGTTCATCGCTGAATAAAATTCAGTTAAATGAACCTGGTTCAGTCGACAGTGGCGATCGACGTCGTGCGGTGCACTTCACCTCTCCTTCTCATCCACGTCTCCTCCACCTTCAATGCATCACCACGGGCCCTCCTCGTTAGTCCCTTGCCATGAACGGACCGGTGGCAGGCCGGTGCAACAGCCGCCGTGCTCGGCCACGACAGGCCGAGCGGATCAGCTCGCGCCACCGACCGCCATCACTGCGCCGCAGTTTCCCCACCTACCTCTCCCTCCACGCGGCGTCTCCTCCGCGGCACCACGCGCCGACCACACCGCCCAGGGCCCCGCTGTCAGTCACCGGAGCCGGTCATCGCCGCCGCACCCGCACGGGCACCTCGTCGCGGATAAGGCCGTACAGCCCGAATCCATCCACGTTGATGCTTCTGGAGTACTCCCTCAACCTCACTGATCACGCACCGATTTGACCACCGCCCCTAACCGACTTGACGGCCGGAATTAACTCCGGCGTCGCCCGCAAGCCTCGGCCCTTCCCGGATTGCCTATAAATAGGAGCTCCCGAGCTCCATTCACTCCACGCACCACCCACACTACCTCCTAATCGACCTCCAGTGCACCACCCCGACCTCGAGGAGGTCATCTTCCTACTCTCCGGCCACCCGATCCGCCGCGGCACCCGAGAAGCTCCCGTCGCCGTTAGGCCATCTCCACCCTCCAAAATCGACCAGTCGCCATCTCTTGCTCCCTCTCATCGATTCCCCGCTTCAATTTATAAGATCGAAATCTGATACGTCTCCAACGTATCTATAATTTTTGATTGTTCCATTCTATTATAGTATCAATCTTGGAGGTTTTATATGCAATTATATGCCATTATATATCATTTTTTGGGACTAACCTATTAACTCAGTGCCCAGTGCCAGTTGCTGTTTTTTGCTTGTTTTTGCCTTTTCAGAAAATCATTATCAAAAAGTGTCCAAACAAGAAAAAAAACTTTGGATTAATTTTTTCTGGACCAGAAGAGACCCACGAAGCTTCGGGAGAAGACCAGAAGAGCCACGAGGAGGCGGCAAGCCTGGAGGGCGCGCCCCAGGGGGGTGGCCGTGCCCCCCAGGCTTGTGGGCCCCTCGGGGCACATCTTCAGCTAATTCCTTCGCTATAAATTCACAAATATTCCCAAACCAACAGAGAGACAGAAGAAAAAACCTTTCCACCGCCGCAAGCCTCTGTTCTTCTGCGATCCCATCTGGAGGCCTTTTCCGGTACTCTGCCGGAGGGGGAATCGATCACGAAGGGCTTCTACATCAGCCTTGTTGCCCGTCCGATGATGTGTGAGTAGCTTACCACAGACCTACGGGTCCATAGCTAGTAGCTAGATGGCTTCTTCTCTCTCTTTGATCTTCAATACCATGTTCTCCTCGATGTTCTTGGAGTTCTATCCGATGTAATCTTCTTTTGCGGTATGTTTGTTGGGATCCGATGAATTGTGAGTTTATGATCAGATTGTTCATGAGAAATATTTTAGTCTTCTCTGAACTCTTTTATGCATGATTGTTAGAGCTTTGTATTTCTCTCCGATCTATCGATTTGGTTTGGCCTACTAGATTGATTTATCTTGCAATGGGAGAGGTGCTTTGTGATGGGTTCAATCTTGTGGTGCTCAATCCCAGTGACAGAAGGGGACATGACACGTATTTGTATTGTTGCCATTAAGGATAAAAAGATGGGGTTTAATCATATTGCTTGAGTTTACATTGTCTACATCATGTCATCTTGCTTAAGGTGTTACTCTGTTCATACTTAATACCTGATACGTCTCCAACGTATCTATAATTTTTGATTGTTCCATGCTGTTATATTATCAATCTTGGATGTTATTATATGCATTTACAGCAATTATATATCATTTTTGGAGACTAACCTATTAACTTAGTGCCCAGTGCCAGTTGCTGTTTTCTGCCCTGTTTTTGTTTTACAGAATATCAATATCAATGTAACACCCCTATGAAATGAGCTACAGTAATCCCTTATGATCAATGGCAAGTCATTTTGATTTACAGTGCTTGATCATCATTGGATCATATCTCATTTCAAATTCCCCACTGAATTCAAATTCAATTTGCAAGTAAACTTTTAAGTTGCACAAAAATTGCTGAAAAATAGTTCATCATTTAGCCAATATTCCCTAACAATTATTTGTTAAGGAAAACAAAATTTCTTATTTGCTAAAATGGACAATAGCGATTAAAACAGTGCAATTTCAGCATTTTAAAATGCTATTTTATTTGTAAAAAATCCATTTGGATTCATCTTTCATCCAAACTTTTTGTGGCAGTGTCAAATGATGCAGGGGATTTTGTGGCCATGTAGCCATTTGGTAGCCTAAACAAATTCTTTCCCGCCTCTGTTTTATTGTCTAAATGCAAAAAACAGAAAAAAGGAAAAAGATCAGAAAACTTACCTAGCGCTGGCCTGAGGCCCAGTGCTGGCCCAGCCCGCAGCTACAGTCCACCTCCTACCTGCTCCCTTCCGTGTCGGCGCGACCATGGCCGAGCTCGCGCAGCTACGGCCATTGGCCGACACGGCGACTGGGCAGGTGAGCCGCGGATAAGGGCAGCTCGCCCCCTCTCCCCCTGGACGTCCTCGCCACTCTCCCCCTCTGCTCCCATGCTCCGCCACTCCCTCTCTTCCTCTCCAGTGCGCGGCCATCGACACCACCGTGGCCACTGGTCGCTAATCGCCGTGCGACCAAGTCCAGGAGGTCCGTAGCCGGCTGCTTCGTCTGCTTCATCACTGGATCGGGACCAAGATGCCGTGTCGATGTCGCGAGCGCCGTTCTTCACCGCCACGGCCACATCGCCATTTTTGCCGATCTCCTTCACTGCAGCCCCTCCCCGTCCTCTACGAGCTCGTCAAACGCAGCAATGTGAGCTCTGCATCTTTCCCCCCTATCCCCGTCTCCCCGCTCGTCCCCTAGCCACTGACCCGCGAGCTCCCGCGCCGCCGTCCGCCATGGCCGACGTGTGCTTTGCCATCGAGCTTCCCATGCCCCGCCGTGCTGTCCAGTGTGCTCCTGGCGATCCCGTGGAGCCTCCTAACTATTTAGTTCGCTCGCTAGCCAACTGCAGCTCGACACCCGCAACCCCCGTAGCTCCGGCCGCCGCCCTGCTTGAAGCCGCCGTCACCACAGCCCGCCTCCGGCAGCCCCACGGCCACCCTTCGATGCGCCTCGCCGCGCTGCATCGATAGAGCCAAACCATAGCCCCAGCAGACACCGGAATCAACCGGACGGTGAGCTCCGCCGCGTGCTGTGAGCGCTGGCGTTTAGCCGCCGTTAACCACTGACGTGGCTGTCATTAACCCCTAACCAAAACCCCTAAGTAGTCACTTACAGTGGGGCCTGCTCGATAATTAAACCGATTAATAGTTTTGTTTAGATTTAATAATATACCCTACTGGCCCACGTGTCAGCTTTGACCGCTGCATAGTCAACATTGACTGGGCCCACCAGTCAGTGGCTGTGGCTGGCTGACAGGCGGGTCCCACTGCTACTGTTCACCCTTTGACCTGGTCAGCGTTGACTGTTGACTCAGCAATTGACCTGGCCCTACCTGTCAGTCACATGTGTGCAGAGCTGGGTACAGTTCTCTGTGTACCCGTAGCAATTTCAGTTATTTAAGTTTTTGGATTAATAATAAATCTAGGAATTTCAGAAATAGTTTAAAACTTTGGAAAATCATAGAAAATAAATCGTAGCTCGGATCGAAAAGTTTTCTACATGAAAGTTTTCCAGATATTTTCCCGCTCCGTCTGTAGCACTTAGCTCTGCGTTAGATCACTCCGGCATAGCTTATAGTCATGTCATGTTTTGTGATTGCTTTTGTTGCCGTGTATTTATCTGTTTCTTCCCCATCTTGTTCTCTGGTAGATCCCGACGCCGACGCTGCCCCTGAGGACTACTACACCACCGACAACCTTTCTTTTCCGGCAAAGCTTCTAGGCAAACAACCCCCCTTGAGCATGCCTATATTACCTATTCTTTCTCCCTCCTGCTTGCATTAGAATTTGCTACTGCTTTTGTTTAATCCTAATCTGATGCATAGCTTGTTTTTGCAAACTGCTATTGATACTTTACCTGATATCCTAAATGCTTAGTATAGGATTGGTTGGTAAACCATCTGTGGCCCCTCCTTCTTGTCCTAGTTGCCCGGCTTAGTTACCAGTGCCCCGATCGATGTGATCGACGGGCTAAGACCAGCACACCACCGCACACCCCCTAAGTTGCTCGACTCTGCAGAGCTATCATCGAGTGCCGAGGGTGATACCTCTTATCTCACTCCTGATGTTGTCTCTGTAGTATAGCTAGTTGGTTGTGGGTTATCGAGGGTGATTCTACTTTCACCACCTCCGATAAATCTTCTGTCGTGCAACTCCGCAAGAGTGAATCCACCGAGGGTGATTCTTCCGGGTTCACCTTGTCGGTTACATCGAGTGGCAAATCCAACGAGGGTGATTCCTCAGATTCCTTCTTGATGTGATGAACACACAGTTACTTTGACTGTACTGCAGATACCTGTTAAAGTCGGGTAGGCCCCGAGGGGTACCCACGAGTGATGTGGAGACGGGTTGACCATGAGGGTACCCGCGAGATAATTACGTGGCACGGCCGGGCATTCTTAGCCCTTTCCGTGAGTCCACGAGACGGGGCGGCGGGGTCACATGATCGTGAGTCTCTGCTCGTTTCCGCGAGCTCCCAACGCACTAATGGGTTAGGATATGTAATCTGAGTAGGCCTCGGTGTCGTATGTATCAGCCGAAGCTCTTCAAACGTCGGCAGTTGAGCGGCGCGTGCCAGGTTGGACTGGGAAAGCCTACACTTGTATTAAGGGGGCTAGGTCTGCTCACCGGCCGCGTACGCAATGCGCAGGAGTGCAAAGGGCGATGGGCCCAAGACCCCTGAGTGCTTAGGATGTAGACCGGCGTGCTGGCCTCTCTATTGAGCCTACGTAGGGCTACGATGTGTCGATCAACCGAGGCCGGGCATGGACCGAGTAAGTGTGTCCGGCCAGAGTTAATCGAACGTGTTGGGTAAGTTGGTGCACCCCTGTAGGGAAGTATATCTATTCGAATAGCCGTGTCCACGGTAACAGGACGCTCGGAATATATCCCGATCTTCTACAACTATAAATGGTTTGAATATGTTGGCCCCGGGATCGCTTTCTCGCAGGGAGTCGAGGAAGGATCTCAGGGCGTTGTTGCCACTTGTTGCTACTATTATATTTTTGTACTAATCTACACTCTTCTAATGCTGCAAGATGCTGTAACTTGCTAGTCTTCGATAGGCTAGGCCTTCCCCTCTATTCTGGCATTCTGCAGTCTAGTCCACAGATACAACCCCTCTTTTGATACCAATGCATAATTAGAATAGATCTTATGTAAACCTTGCGAGTACTTTGGATGAGTACTCACGGTTGCTTTGCTTCCCCTTTTTCCCAATACCCGACTGCTGCGACTAGATGACGGAGCCCCGGAGCCAGCTGCCCCAGCCGGCGACTACAACTACTACCCCTCTGGTGGTGAGTACTACTACGAGGAGCCCGCCGACGACCAGGAGTAGATAGGAAGCACCCAGGCAGGAGGCCTGCGCCTTTTCAATCTTATGTCGTTGTTTTGTCCCGCCTTCTTAAGGCTTATCTATTTAACTTTTATGTCTGTACTTAGATATCTGATGCTTCCGCTGATGCTTGTATGACTCAAGCTTATGTATTCGAGCCCTCGAGGCCCCTGGCTTGTAATATAAAGCTTGTATGACTTTTATTTGTGTTTAGAGTTGTGTTGTGATATCTTCAAGTGAGTCCTTAGACTTGATCGTGTGCATTTGCGTGTATGATTAGTGCACGATTAAGTCGGGGGCGTCACAAGTTGGTATTAGAGCCAACTGCCTGTAGGAATCCCCTTTCCAACTCCTTGGCCGAAGTTGAGTCTAGTCCTTGAAAAATGATTTTACTAACGTGGCTGTGTGGCTTACGGGCCCACGTTGCCAATGGGTGGTATTAGGATCTTTTATTCCTCTTCTTTACTCTGGGACTCTGATCTGTCTTCCTTTCGGGTTCAAAGATTTTATTAACTCTAACTCTAGGTTCTCGTGGCCATTTTCTCCTGGAGAGCCCCTCATGCCTGATCATCGCTTGGTTCACCAGAAGATTCCGAAGATTTTTTTTGATGTTTTCCCGAGACCCTTGTGCCCACTGCTTTTGTAGTTCCCTACCACTGATAAATCCCCGTGGATAACTACACATCCTTGCCATTTGTATCTTCAATTAACAGTTGCCCTTGTATTTACAAGATACCCCGAAATACTCTCCGTTGTTCCGAGAATCCTTTGTGCCTACTGCTTTGCAGGTTCTTTTCGTACTGCGGATAATTCCTCACACTTACGGGGGATCCGTTCATCCCCAGTTGTTCATGTGCTTCAGAAAATACTTTGAAATACTATCTGATCTCCCGAGAGTCCTCTGCAGCCTATTGCTCCTGATCTTCATTACGTGCTTGCATTATGGTTAAGTCCATATGTCTCGCAATATTCATTAGCATTCTTTGTCATTGTTATTCTGAACCTATTGATTCATAAGTACGTGAATGCTTCCTATCATCAGTTAAATCATTGAATTCGTCCTTCCGGCTCAGACGTCATTTTGGACATGAGTTGGTTCTCGGCCAATCAAATTGCAATTGATTGTCCATCTAGTTCTATTCAACTTACCCATCTTTTGATCAGAGCGTCTGCTTCTGATCCTTCATTTTGGAATCATAACTCCTTTGTACTTAAGCGTCGAATTATTCCGATGTTGCTATAATCCGATTGCCTTTGCATTTTTCTTATTCTGGTTGAGTACCGATACTCACATCAGATCCCTTGTGAACCGCCAAATCCTTTGTTGGATTATTATCCGACAGTGTCCTTCATATTCAATAACTCTTATTACATCCTTGTTGCTTATGAGTCTGTAATCAACAATATCATTCCCAGCCGATCAGCTACATAAATATCATGCTAATCTTAACTGTGCTACCTGGTCCTCCTTTCCGGTGCACATTTCTGACAATGGGCTAAGCCTGTGTCAACTTTCATCATCATATCATTTTGGATTACACAACATGAATCCAAGCGTCATATTCGTGATTCCATTGACCTTGAACTTCATTCCATCTGCTTTGATCATCTTACTGATCGATTTCATCTTCTTGAAACCCCTAGACAAATGTGTCGTGATCAACGTCAACATTTTGACTTCTTCTGAGATGTCAACCGTATTCATGGTGAGAAATACCATCCTTGCCCCTCGCTGATTTGTGTTATCATTGACAACATCCTTTGTCTTCCTGCCAACCCAGACTTGGTCATGTTTTGCTTATACCTTGAGGCCCTTGCTATTCTTGAAATTGTTCCCTTGTACTTCTTGTGATCTTCAAATTCAATCTTTGCTTGAAACACCATATCATTGCTACCTCGAAGCATGACTGTGGTATTCCGAATATCAATAAGAACATTGGAAGAGTAATGCAAAACATTTCTTGATCAATTATCCAAACACCGTTGTTTGGGTAAACATCATGAATTTTCTTGCCCCTTTATCTAAATGGTTAATTCCCTGATGTCCTGTCAGGTATATCATGCTTTGCTTGTCCTTGGGAAAGGATATACTACTAATTCTGGTGTATAAACACATTTTCCTTTCCATTGGTTTGTTTAATCTGATAATCACATTTTCCTTTCCATTGGTCTGTTTAACCTTTCTTGTAATCTATATTATCTGAGCAGTGATAATTCCCTGCTTATGCAAACATCTCGGTGAACAACTCTGTCAGTATGACCCTGTTACTATTGCTGATGACATTCCGGTAACCACCGATGGATGAGAACTTTGCCTATTGGTCTGCCTTGTCATAACGAGCAGGAAAATGGTTCTCTTCGTCCCTTGCCCTTGGTACCGACGTTGTTGTCGACATAGCTGACAGACTGTTCTCTAACATGCCTTGCTATCGTGACCGTGCAAGATGTCACCGTCCTCCCTACTTTTAACCCAAACTAACCACAGTTCCACAGGATCGAAACCTGACTCTCTTGTACAACATCAATTCCGAAGTATCCTTGCACATGGCTTCGTATGTTATCACGAGCCACATTCCTAGAGAGGATCTATTCTGGTATCAGATGCCATACTTATTCCGTTGCTCTGAACCTCCTTGACACTCTGTTTCAAGCATCGGGCGTTTATCTATCCGCTTGAAACTCCTTATTGTACCTTCTTACTTTGCTCTCGATGTTTTTCTTAAGTCTCAATCCGAGAGATACTTTCTGCCACATCCCCTGTGTTGTCCCCCAGATAATCGACCTTGCAAAGGTCCGTCCACCCGAAGATACTCCTTACTCCACCCTTTAAATCTCGGGACGAGATTTCTTGTAGTGGAGGAGAATTGTAACACCCCTATCAAATGAGCTACAGTAATCCCTTATGATCAATGCCAAGTCATTTTGATTTACAGTGCTTGATCATCATTGGATCATATCTCATTTAAAATTCCCCACTGAATTCAAATTCAATTTGCAAGTAAAATTTTAAGTTGCACAAAAATTGCTGAAAAATAGTTCATCATTTAGCAAATATTCCCTAACAATTATTTGTTAAGGAAAACAAAATTTCTTATTTGCTAAAATGGACAATAGCAATTAAAACAATGCAATTTCAGCATTTTAAAATGCTATTTTATTTGTGAAAAATACATTTGGATTCATCTTGCATCCAAACTTTTTGTGGCAATGTCAAATGATGCAGGGGATTTTGTGGCCAAGTCACACATTTTTCCTTAGCCATTTGGTAGCCTAAACAAATTCTTTCCTGCCTCTGTTTTATTGTCTAAATGCAAAAAATAGAAAAAAAGGAAAAAGATCAGAAAACTTACCTAGCGCTCGCCTGAGGCCCAGCCCGTAGCTACAGTCCTCCTCCTACCTGCTCCCTTCCGTGTCGGCGCGACCATGGCCGAGCTCACGCAGCTCCGGCCACTGGCCGACACGGCGACTGGGTAGGTGAGCCGCGGATAAGGGCAGCTCGCCCCCTCTCCCCTTGGACGTCCTTGCCACTCTCCCCCTCTCCTCCCTCGCTCGGCCACTCCCTCTCTTCCTCTCCAGTGCGCGGCCGTCACCACGCCATCGACACCACTGTGGCCACTGGTCGCTAATCGCCGTGCAACCAAGTCCAGGAGGTCCGTAGCCGGCTGCTTCGTCTGCTTCACCACTGGATCGGGACCAAGATGCCCTGTCGATGTCGCTAGCACCGTTCTTCACCGCCACAGCCGCGTCGCCATTTTTGCCGATCTCCTTCACTGCAGCTCCTCCCCGTCCTCTACGAGTTTGTCAAACGCAGCAATGTGAGCTCTGCATCTTTTCCCCCTATCCCCGTCTCCCCGCTCGTCCCCTAGCCACTGACTCGCGAGCTCCCGTGCCGCCGTCTGCCATGGCCGACATGTGCTTTGCCATCGAGCTCCCCATGCCCCGCCGTGCTGTCCAGCGTGCTCCTGGTGATCCCGTGGAGCCTCCTAGCTGTTTAGTTCGCTCGCTAGCCAGTTGCTTCTCGACGCCCGCAACCCCCGTAGCTCGAGCCGCCGCGCCGCTTGAAGCCGCCGTCATGACAGCTCGCCTCCGGCAGCCCCATGGCCACACTTCGATGCGCCTCGCCGCGCTGCGTCGATAGAGCCAAACCATAGCCCCAACCGACACCGGAATCGACTGGACGGTGAGCTCTGCCGCGTGCTGTGAGCGCCGGCGTTTAGCCGCCGTTAACCGCTGATGTGGCTGTCATTAACCCCTAACGAAAACCCCTAAGTAGTCACTGACAGTGGGGCCCGCTCGTTAATTAAACCGATTAATAGTTTTGTTTAGATTTAATAATATACCCTGCTGGCCCACGTGTCAGCTTTGACCGCTACATAGTCAACATTGACTGGGCCCACCAGTCAGTGGCTATGGCTAGCTGACAGGCGGGTCCCACTACTACTGTTCACCATTTGACCTGGTCAGCGTTGACTGCTGACTCAGCAGTTGACCTGGCCCCACCTGTCAGTCACATGCGTGCAGTGCAGGGTACACTTCTCTGTGTACCCGTAGCAATTTCAGTTATTTAAGTTTTTGGATTAATAATAAATCCAGGAATTTCAAAAATAGTTTAAAACTTTGGAAAATCATAGAAAATAAATCGTAGCTCGGATCGAAAAGTTTTCTACATGAAAGTTGATCATAAAAATGAGACGAACCCGAATATGCCCTCCATTTACCTGTCACATGCCCACAAACATGCAAACATGGAACCTTCCCCTCCGGATCACCTGTCCGAAAACTGCCTACGGCCGGGAAAGTATTCCAGATATTTTCCCGCTCCGTCTGTAGCACTTAGCTCTGCATTAGATCACTCCGGCATAGCTTATAGTCATGTCATGTTTTGTGATTGCTTTTGTTGCCGTGTGTTTATCTGTTTCTTCCCCCATCTTCTTCTCCGGTAGATCCCGACGCCGACGCTGCCCCTGAGGACTACTACACCACCGACAACCTTTCTTTTCCGGCAAAGCTTCCAGGTAAACAACCCCCCTTTAGCATGCCTATATTACCTATTCTTTCTCCCTCCTTCTTGCATTAGAATTTGCTACTGCTTTTGTTTAATCCTAATCTGATGCATAGCCAGTTTTTGCAAACTGCTATTGATACTTTACCTGATATCCTAAATGCTTAGTATAGGATTGGTTGGTAAACCATCTGTGGCCCCTCCTTCTTGTCCTAGTTGCCCCGCTTAGTTACTAGTGCCCCGATCGATGTGATCGACGGGCTGAGACCAGCACACCACCGCACACCTCCTAAGTTGCTCGACTCTGCAGAGCTATCATCGAGTGCCGAGGGTGATACCTCTTATCTCACTCCTGATGTTGGCTCTGTAGTATAGCTAGTTGGTTGTGGGTTATCGAGGGTGATTCTACTTTCACCACCTCTGATAAATCTTCTGTCGTGCAACTCCGCAAGAGTGAATCCACCGAGGGTGATTCCTCCGGGTTCACCTTGTCGGTTACATCGAGTGGGAAATCCAACGAGGGTGATTCCTCGGATTACTTCTTGATGTAATGAACACACAGTTACTTTGACTTTACTACAGATACCTGTTAAAGTCGGGTAGGCCCCGAGGGGTACCCGTGAGTGATGTGGAGACGGGTTGACCATGAGGGTACCCGCGAGATAATTACGTGGCACGGCCGGGTATTCTTAGCCCTTGCCGTAAGTCCACGAGACGGGGCGACGGGGTCACATGATCGTGAGTCTCTGCTCATTTCCGTGAGCTCCCAATGCACTAATGGGTTAGGATATGTAATCTGAGTAGGCCTCTGGCCTTTTCGCACTAACCACCACGTGGGAATAGTATGGGCACTCGGCGTCGTATGTATCAGCCGAAGCTCTTCAGACGTCAGCAGTTGAGCGGCGCGCGCCGGGTTAGACTGGGAAAGCCTATGCTTGTATTGAGGGGGCTAGGTCTGCTCACCGGCCGCGTACGCAACGCGCAGGAGTGCAAAGGGCGATGGGCCCAAGACCCCTGAGTGCTTAGGATGTAGACCAGCGTGCTGGCTTCTCTGTTGAGCCTAGGTAGGGCTACGACGTGTCGATCAACCTAGGTCGGGCATGTACCGAGTAAGTGTGTCCGGCCAGAGTTAATCGAGCGTGTTGGGTAAGTTGGTGCACCCCTGCAGGGAAGTATATCTATTCGAATAGCCGTGTCCACGGTAACAGGACGCTCAGAAAATATCCCGATCTTCTACAACTAGAAATGGTTTGAATATGTTGGCCCCGGGATCGCTTTCTCGCAGGGAGTCGAGGAAGGATCTCAGGGCGTTGTTGCTACTTGTTGCCACTATTATATTTTTGTACTAATCTACACTCTTCTAATGCTGCAAGATGCTGTAACTTGCTAGTCTTCCATAGGCTAGGCCTTCCCCTCTATTCTGGCATTCTGCAGTCTAGTCCACAGATACAGCCCCTCTTTTGATACCAATGCATAATTAGAATAGATCTAATGTAAGTCTTGCGAGTACTTTGGATGAGTACTCACGGTTGCTTTGCTTCCCTTTTTCCCCATACCCGACTGCTGCGACCAGATGACGGAGCCCCAGAGCCAGCTGCCCCAGCCGGCGACTACTACTACTACCCCTCTGGTGGAGAGTACTACTACGAGGAGCCCGCCGACGACCAGGAGTAGATAGGAGGCACCCAGGCAGGAGGCCTGCGCCTTTTCGATCTTATGTCGTTGTTTTGTCCCGCCTTCTTAAGGCTTATCTATTTAACTTTTATGTCTGTACTCAGATATCTGAGGCTTCCGCTGATGCTTGTATGACTCAAGCTTATGTATTCGAGCCCTCGAGGCCCCTGGCTTGTAATATAAAGCTTGTATGACTTTTATTTGTGTTTACAGTTGTGTTGTGATATCTTCAAGTGAGTCCTTAGACTTGATCGTGTGCATTTGCGTGTATGATTAGTGCACGATTAAGTCGGGGGCGTCACAATCAAACGAAGTCCAAATGCCACGAAACTTTTTGGAGATTTTTTTCTGGACATATACAACACTAGAAGCTTTGGGAGAGGGCCAGAAGACCCAGGAGGTGGCCACGAGCCACCAGGGCGCGCCTGGGGGGGCAGGTGCGCCCTGGTGCCTCGTGGGCCCACCTCAGCTCCGTTTGACCTAATTCGACCACTATAAATTCAGGAAAAATCAGAAACCCTCTGGGGAGTCCACGAAATACTTTTTCCGCCACCGCAAGTTTGTGTTCTCGAGAGATCCCATCTGGAGGCCTTCTCTGGTACTCCACCGGAGGGGGAATCGATCACGGAGGGGCTCTACATCAACCTTGCTGCCCTTCCGATGATGCGTGAGTAGTTTACCATAGACCTTTGGGTCCATAGGCAGTAGCTAGATGGCTTCTTCTCTCTTTTTGATCTTCAATACAATGTTCTCCTCGATGTTCTTGGAGTTCTATCCGATGTAATCACTTTTTGCGGTGAGTTTGTTGGGATCCGATGAATTGTGAGTTTATGATCAGATTATCCATGAATATTATTTGAGTCTTCTCTGATCTCTTTATGCATGATTATTATAGCTTCGTATTTCTTCTCCGATCTATTGATTTGGTTTGGCCAACTAGATTGATTAATCTTGCCATGGGAAGAGGTGCTTTGTAATGGGTTCGATCTTGCGTTGCTCAATCCCAGTGACAGAAAGGGACATGACACGTATGTATCGTTGCTATTAAGGGTAAAAAGATGGGGTTTATTCATACATGAGTTTATCTTGTCTACGTCATGTCATCGTTCTTAAGGCGTTACTCCGTTCTTTATGGACTTAATACACTAGATGCATGCTGGATAGCGGTCGATGTGTGGAGTAATAGTAGTAGATGCAGGCAGGAGTCGGTCTACTTGTCTCGGACGTGATGCCTATATACATGATCATTGCCTTGGATATCGTCATGATTATTTGCTTTTCTATCAATTGCCCAACAGTAATTTGTCTACCCACCGTATTGCTATTTTCTTGAGAGAAGCCGTTGCCGGGGAGACATCATCAACATCTATCAAGTACCTTTGCATAAACTCTCATCTCCTTGCATTTATTTTATTTGCCATTTGCCTCTCGTTTTCATCTCCCCCACTTCTAAAACGTTTTTACAAATATACAAAAAATATTTTCCGTTTGCCTTTTTCTTGTTTGCTTGTTTGCTTGCTAGTTACCTTGTTTGCTTAATCATGATGCCCCGAGATAATTATCATGATACTTCTTATTATAAAATTTTGTCCGAAATTGAGAAAAACACTAAAGATTACATGCCTACGCATTTTGAGCACAACAAAAAATTTACCGAGAAACTCAAAGAACACTCTATTTTATTGGATGCTATTGCAAAACAACTCGATGATGTTAGTAAAGAAGTTGCTAGTCTACAATCTCAATTTTCTTTTACTGAAAATTTGCTAGGAAAAATTTCTGATGCGCAAGCTATGCTAGTAAATCAAATGGCCGCTAAGACGGAATCATTAGAACATAGTAATGATGAGGATATTAAAATGATTGGTGTTTCATCTATTGATTCTTTTTTAGCAATATAAAACTTGATGAAAATGGGACTGAAGAAGTGTCAACTTTAGCTAGTAGGCGTTCCCACAATTTGGAGGGTGAAAATCTTAATGAAAAAATTGCTAAAAGTGGGTTTGGAGAGGTAAAAACTTTAAATAGCGATGTGCCCACTCTATTGGATTACAAAGATTTTAATTATGATAATTGTTCTTTGATTGTGTGCATTTCTTTGTTACAATCCATGTTAAATTCACCCAACGCTTATGAGCAAAACAAGGCTTTTACTAAACACATCGTAGAAGCAATGATGAAAGCTTTAGAAGAAAAGCTAGAACTAGAAATTTCAATTCCTAGAAAATTATATGATGAATGGGAACCCACCATTAAAGTTAAAATAAAAAATTATGAGTGCAATGCTTTATGTGATTTGGGTGCTAGCGTTTCCACAATTCCAAAATCTTTACGTGATGTGCTAGGTTTCACCAATATAGATGAATGTTCTCTTAATTTGCACTAGGCGGATTCTACTATTAAAAAGCCTTTGGGTAGAATTAATGATGTTCTTATTCTTGCAAATAGAAATTATGTGCCCGTTGATTTTATTGTACTTGACATTGAATGCAATTCTTCTTGCCCAATAATACTTGGTAGACCGTTCTTACGAACTATAGGTGCCGTTATTGACATGAAAGAAGGGAATATAAAATTTCAATTTCCATTAAAAAAGGGCATGGAACATTTCCCTAGGAATAAAATTAAAGCACCAGATGAATCCATTATGAGGGCCACTTATGGAATCAACTTGAAGGATGACAATACTTGAAACTATGCATTATGCCTAGCTAGGGGCATAAAACAATAGCGCTTGTTGGGAGGCAACCCAATGAATAAAATAAAAAAAATTCTGTTATTGTGTGTTTTCACAATTATGCTACTGGTATGATTGTGTTTTTATGTTTTTAATTAGTGTTTGTGCCAAGTAAAGCCTTTAGGATGATTTGGAAGATAGTATAATTGATGCTGTTTGGAAAACAGAAAGTTTTGCGTCCAGTGCCCGAATTTTGTTTCTGTACTGGAGCGTTACAAAAATCTGAAATTTTTACACAGTATTGGTATATTAATTTCCCACCTTTTACTAATGTTTCAGAATTTTTGGAGTTATAGAAGTATGTATTTTAAATAGATTGCTACAGACTGTTCTGTTTTTGACAGATTCTGTTTTTGATGCACTACTTGCTTGTTTTGATGAATCTATGGATTGTATCGGGGGGTATAAGCCATGGTGAAGTTAGAGTACAGTAGGTATAATGCAAAAATTAAATATGAACGGGTTTGCAATAGTACTTAGAGTAGTGATTTATTTTGTTATGCTAACGGATCTCATGAAGGTTTTGTTGAGTTTTGTGTGATTGATGTTTTCAAGTTTTGGGTGAGATCACGATGGATGAAGGAATAAGGAGTAGCAAAATCCTAAGCTTGGGGATGCCCGAGGCACCCCAAGGTAATATTCTAGGAAGACTCAAGTGTCTAAGCTTGGGGATGCCCCGGAAGGCATCCCCTCTTTCTTCTACCAACCATCGGTAATTTTACTTGGAGCTATATTTTTATTCGTCACATGATATGTGTTTTGCTTGGAGCGTCTTGTATTATATGAGTCTTTTATTTTTTTGCTTTTTAGTTTGTCACAATCATCTTTGCTGAACACACCTATTTTGAGAGAGCCACACGTTTATCATCATTTGTTAGAATACTCTATGTGCTTCACTTCAATTATTTGAGCTAGGCAGTTGCTCTAGTGCTTCACTTAAATCTTTTTGAGCACGGTGGTGGCTATATTTTGAAGAAATAAACTCTCATGCTTCACTTATATTATTTTGAGAGTTGAGAAGATTAAAATTTTGAAGAAATGAATTCTCATGCTTCACTTGTATTATTTTGAGAATTGATAAGATTGAAATTTTGAAGAAATATTTGCACTCTCATGCTTCACTTAAATCTTTTTGAGAGTTGATAATAGTAACGGTAATTTGCACAAGATATGAATTCGGTCCCAAAGTGATGAATATTCAAGAGGGATATAATAAAAACTTTCATATAGATCATTGGTTATGATAAGTGTGATTCCTTGCAATAGTTTTGCGATATGGAAATGATAATATGTGAGTCATGTTAGTGAGTAATTGTGATTTAGTAAAAATATTAGTGTTAAGGTTTGTGATTCCCTATGCATGCACATTAAGTCAATAGTTATGCAACGAAATTATATCCTACTTATGGTGCATTATTCGGTGTTAGTTCTGTTCAATGCATGTTTATGGCCGTTTTCGTTTTTTGGTTGGTTGCTTCTCAATCTATTTGCTAGCCTTCATTTGTACTAAGCGGAAATACTGCTTGTGCATCCAAAATCCTTAAACCCAAGTTGTGCCAAATGAGTCCACTATACCTACCTATATGCGGTATTTCAATGCCGTTCCAAGTAAATTTGCGTGTGCCAACTCTAATTTTCAAAATAATTTTTCCGTTTTGTGTGCCCGTACCGCTCATGAAGCGACAGGGGGTGGCCATTATTTTCCATGCTAGGTGTGTTATTCTCACGATGAGTGTTTATTCACTTGTCATTGCACGAGAGATTGGTTGGTAATAGGGATGCCTAGTCCCACAATGAAATCAAAATTAATAACAACAAAATTCCTTGGAAAGTGTTGGTATGGAGGGCACCCGTGGATATGGCTAGCCATGGATTGTGAAAGAATGGTGGAAAGGAAATGAACTTTATTTTCTGTTTGGGAACCGCCAATGATGTGTCTAGCATGGAAAATAATGGGAATTCTCGGTCATTTTCGTTCACAGGAAAAGCATGCCTCTCAAAATATTTTTATCTCTTTAATTTCAGCTTTGAGCTCTGGCACATTTGACAAATCTCTGCTTCCCTCTGCGAAGGGCCTATCTATTTACTTTTATGCAATTTTTATTTTATTTGAGTCTCCATCTTCTTTTACAAAAGCACCAACTAGAGAGCACTATTGTCATACTTGTGCATTGGATGTAGCTAATATTTGAGTGTGTTTCATGAATGGATCAATGATTGAGCATAATGGGCTAGGGATAACTTTCTTTAGCGTCGATATTTTGAAAGACATGGTTGCTTGTTAGCATGCTTGAGTATTTATATCTTCATGTCAAATTATAGACTATTGCTTTGAATCATTCAAGTCCAACGTCCATGCTATAAAAGAAAATAATATGTGATGAATATGATAGGCAGCATTCCACATCAAAAATTCTGTTTTTATCATTTACCTACTCGAGGACGAGCAGGAATTAAGCATGGGGATGCTGATACGTCTCCAACGTATCTATAATTTTTGATTGTTCCATGCTGTTATATTATCAATCTTGGATGTTTTTATATGCATTTACAGCAATTAGATATCATTTTTGGAGACTAACCTATTAACTTAGTGCCCAGTACCAGTTGCTGTTTTCGGCCCTATTTTTGTTTTACAGAATATCAATATCAAACGAAGTCCAAATGCCACGAAACTTTTTGCGGTGTGTTTGTTGGGATCCGATGAATTGTGAGTTTATGAGCAGATTATCCATGAATATTATTTGAGTCTTCTCTTATCTCTTTTATGCATGATTATTATAGCTTCGTATTTCTTCTTCGATCTATTGATTTGGTTTGGCCAACTAGATTGATTAATCTTGCCATGGGAAGTGGTGCTTTGTAATGGGTTCGATCTTGCATTGCTCAATCCCAGTGACAGAAAGGGACATGACACGTATGTATCGTTGCTATTAAGGGTAAAAAGATGGGGTTTATTCATACATGAGTTTATCTTGTCTACATCATGTCATCGTTCTTAAGGCGTTACTCCGTTCTTTATGGACTTAATACACTAGATACATGCTGGATAGCGGTCGATGTGTGGAGTAATAGTAGTAGATGCAGGCAGGAGTCGGTCTACTTGTCTCGGACGTGATGCCTATATACATGATCATTGCCTTGGATATCGTCATGATTATTTGCTTTTCTATCAATTGCCCAACAGTAATTTGTCTACCCACCGTATTGCTATTTTCTTGAGAGAAGCCTCTAGTGAAAACTATGGCCCCCGCGTCAATCTAAATCATATTACTAAAACCCTAAAAATATTGCTACCATTTTATTTTATTTATTTTATTTTTTATTTTTGTTTCAATCTGTCTATCTATCATATACAATTTAATCTTGCAATTGACCGCCGAGGATTGACAACCCCTCGTTTGCGTTGGGTGCAAGGATTTGTTGTTTGTGTGCGGGTGCTACTAACGAGGTGTTGTGTGATTCTCCTACTGGTTCGATAACCTTGGTTTCATAACTAAGGGAAACACTTATCTCTACTATGCTGCATCATCCCTTCCGCTTCGGGGAAAATACCAACGCAAGCTACAAGTAGCAATACCCTAGATGCATGCTGGATAGCGATCGATGGGTGGAGTAATAGTAGTAGATGCAGGCAGGAGTCGGTCTACTTGTCTCGGACATGATGCCTATATACAAGATCATTTCCATGAATCCGTCATAATTATTTACTTTTCTATCAATTGCCAACAGTGATTTGTTTACCCACCTATGCTATGTGTTCGAGAGAGAAGCCTCTAGTGAAAACTATGGACCCCGGTCTACTTTATCATATATTAAAAACCTAAAAATACCTTGCTCCAATTTATTTACTTTTATTTTTATTATTATTTTATTTTATCTATTTACCTCAATAAGATTTAATCCTTGCAAATAACCGCTAAGAGGATTGACAACCCTCTTATTTGCGTTGGGTGCAAGTGTTTGCTTTTGTGTGTGCAGGTGCGGTTAACGGAATTTTGCTTGGTTCTCCTACTGGATTGATAACCTTGGTTCTTAACTGGGGGAAATACTTATCTCTACTGTACTGCATCATCCTCTCCTCTTCGGGGAAATACCAACGCAGACTACAAGTAGCAGGAAGAATTTCTGGCGCCGTTGCCGGGGAGACATCATCAAAATTACCAAGTATCTTCGCACAAATTATCATTCACTTTCATTTACTTTATTTTCCTTTTCTTTTCATTTTCCTGTCGTTTTCATCTCCCCCACTTCTAATTTTTTTTTAAAACACAAAAATATTTTTATTTGCTAGTTTGCTTGCTTTGTCGCGATCTCTCAAGAAAATACAAAATTGTGTGACTTTTCCAATACTAATAATAATGATTTTATTAGTACTCCTATTGCTTCTCCCACCACTAGTGCGGAGTCGTGTGACATTAATGTTGTTTTACTTAATCTTGTTATGAAAGAACAATTTTCTGGTAGTCCTAATGAAGATGCTGCATCCCATCTAAATACTTTCGTTGAACTTTGTGATATGCAAAAGAAGAAAGATGTGGATAATGATATTGTCAACTTAAAATTATTTCCATTCTCACTACGAGACCGTGCTAAAACTTGGTTTTCATCCTTGCCTAGAAATAGTTTTGATTCTTGGGATAAGTGTAAGGATGCTTTTATTACCAAGTATTTTCCTCCCGCTAAGATTATTTCTTTAAGAAATCAAATTATGAATTTTAAGCAACTTGACCATGAACATGTTACACAATCTTGGGAGAGAATGAAATTAATGATAAAAAATTGCCCAACTCATGGTTTCAATTTATGGATGATCATACAAAAAATTTATGCGGGACTAAACTTTGTCTCTAGAAATTTGCTAGACTCTGCCGCAGGTGGTACTTTTATGGAAATTACATTGGGAGAAGCTACAAAACTCCTTGATAATATTATGGCAAATTATTCTAAATGGCACACTGAACGAACTCCAACTGATAAGAAGGTAAATTCTGTTGAATAAATTAATACTTTGAGTGATAAGATGGATGTTCTATTGAAATTGGTTACTAGTAAAAATGCTCATATTGATCCTAATGATGTGCCATTGTCTACTTTGATTGAGCAAAATAATGATGCCATTGATGTGAATTTTGTCTCTAGAAATAATTTCAACAACAATGCTTATAGGGGTAATTTCAATCCTAGACCGTTTCCTGGAAATTCCTCTAATAATTATGGCAATCCTTATGGTAATTCTTATAATAATAATAATAATAATAATAATAATAATAATAGGATGCCCTCTGATCTTGAAAGTAATATTAAAGAATTTATTAATTCTCAAAAGAATTTCATTGCTATGATAGAAGAAAAATTGAGTAGAGTTGATGAATTGGCTAGGAACATGGATAGAATTGCTCATGATGTGGAAAATCTCAAAACTAAAAATTTTCCACCCAAGCATGATATAAATGAATCTATTAAAGCTATCTATGTTTCCATTAATGAAAGTAAAGAAAGGACCGCTAGGTTGAGAGCTAAGCGATAATTTCTAGAACAAGCAATTCCACCCGGTTTCTATCGTAGTAATGATGAAGATATTAAAATGATTGGTGTCACTCCTATTGAATCATTATTTAGTAACATAAAACTTGATGAAAAAGGGACTGAAGAAGAGTCAACTTTAGATAGAAGGAGTCCCACTTGCTTGGAGGGTGATAATCTTGATCATAAAAATGAAAAAAGTGGGTTTGGAGAGGTCAAAACTTTAAATAGTAATGCACCCACTACTTTGGATTACAAGGACTTTAATTATGACAGTTGTTCTTTAATTGAGTGTATTTACTTATTGCAATCCATGATTAATTCACCAAATGCATATGAACAAAATAAAGCTTTCACTAAACATATTGTAAAAGCCATGATGAAAGCACATGAAGAAAAATTTGAGTTGGAAGTATCAATTCCTAGAAAATTACAAGATGAATGGGAACCTACTATTAAAGTCAAAATTAAAGATTATGAATGTAATGCTCTTTGTGATCTTGGTGCTAGCGTTTCCACTATACCAAAGTCTTTGTGTGATGTGCTAGGTCTCACCGACATGGATCCTTGTTCCCTTAATTTGCATCTTGCGGATTCCACTATTAAAAAGCCATTGGGTAGAATAAATGATGTGCTTATTCTTGAAAATAGAAATTATGTGCCCATGGACTTTATTATTCTTGACATTGAATGCAATCCTTCTTGCCCCATAATACTTGGTAGGCCTTTTCTTCGAACAATTGGTGCTTTTATTGATATGAAAGAAGGTAATATAAGATTTCAATTTCCATTAAAGAAAGGGATGGAACACTTCCCTAGGAATATAATTAAAGCACCTTATGAATCCATTATGAGGGCCACTTATGGAATTAGCTCGAAGGATGACAACACATGAAACTATGCATTATGCCTAGCCAGGGGCATAAAACAATAGCGCTTGTTGGGAGCCAACCCAATGAATAAAATAAATTTTTGCTTTTACCTTATGTTCTTGAGTGTTTGCACAATTGTAGCTTCTATTATGATTGTATTTTTATGTTTTAATCAGTGTTTGTGCCAAATAATGCCTTTGGGATGATTTGGAAGATAGTATGATAGATGCTGTTGGAAAACAGAAACTTTTGCATCCAGGGCTGGAATTTTGTTTTTTCGCTGGAGCGTCAGAACCTTCTGATTTTTTTACACAGTATTGATATATGAATTTCCCACGTTTTCCTAATTGTTCAAAAAAATTGGAGTTACAGAAGTATGACGATAATTCAGATCTTTACAGACTGTTCTGTTTTAGACAGATTCTGTTTTTGTTGCATAGTTCGCTTATTTTGATGAATCTATGGATCGTATCGGGGGGTATGAGTCATGGAGAAGTTGGAGTAAAGTAGCATTATGCCAATATTAAATATGAATCAATTTACCATAGTACCTAAAGTTTAAGATTTGTTTGTTATACTAACGGATCTCACGAGGTTTCTGTTGAGTTTTGTGTGCTGAAGTTTTCAAGTTTTGGGTGAGGCTATGATGGATAAAGGAATAAGGAGCGGCAAGAGCCTAAGCTTGGGGATGCCCAAGGCACCCCAAGGTAATATTCAAGGAAGACCCAAGCGTCTAAGCTTGGGGATACCCCGGAAGGCATCCCCTCTTTCGTCTACAATCTATTGGTAGCTCAGTTGGAGCTATATTTTTATTCATCACACGATATGTGTTTTACTTGGAGCGTCTTGTGATATAGTTTGTTTGCTTTTTAGTTTGTTACAATCATCTTTGCTGAACACACCTTTTTAAGAGGGACACACATTATTCGTGATTTGTTAGAATACTCTTTGTGCTTCACTTATATCTTTTGAGCTAGGCAGTTGCTCTAGTGCTTCACTTATACCTTTTAGAGCACGGCGGTGGTTATATTTTAAAGAAATAGTTGCACTCTCATGCTTCACTTATATATTTTTGAGAGTCTCATGATAGCAATATTAATATGCACGGGTTATGAATTTGGTCCTGATATGATAGGTATTCAAGAGGGATATAATAAAAACTTTCATGTAGATCACTGAATATGATAAGTTTGATTCCTTGCAATAGTTTTGCGATATTAAGATGGTAATATGTGGGAGGTATTAGTAGATAATTGTGGATTAGTAAGAATATTGGTGTTAAGGTTTGTGATTCCCGAAGCATGCACGTATGATCTGTCGTTATGCTAAGAATTTGGAGCATTATTTATTCTTGATTGTCTACCTTATGAGTGGTGGTCGGGGACGAGCGATGGACCTTGTCCTACCAATCTATCCCTCTAATGGCATGCGTAGTAGTACTTTGCTTCGAGGGCTAATAAACTTTCACAATAAGTATGTGAGTTCTTTATGACTACTGTGAGTCCATGGATTATACGCACTCTCACCCTTCCGCATTTGCTAGCCTCTTCGGTACCGTGCATTGCCCTTTCTCACATTGAGAGTTGGTGCAAACTTCACCGATGCATCCAAACCCCATGATATGATACGCTCTATCACACATAAGCCTCCTTATATCTGCTTCAAAACAGCCACCATACCTACCTATCATGGCATTTCCATAGCCATTCCGAGATATATTGCCATGCAACTTCCACCGTTCCGTTTTTATGACACACATCATCATTGTCATATTGCTTTGCATGATCATATAGCTGACATAGTATTTGTGGCTCAGCAACCGTTCATCATTTTTATACATCTTATGCTAGTATCATTGCACATCCTGGTACATTGCCAGAGGCATTCATATAGAGTCATATTTTTGTTCTAGTATCGAGTTGTAATATTGAGTTGTAAGTAAATAGAAGTGTGATGATCATCATTATTAGAGCATTGTCCCAGTGAGGAAAGGATGATGGAGACCATGATTTCCCCACAAGTAGGGATGAGACTCCGGACAAAAAAAAAGAGAGAGGCGAAAAAGAGCCATGAAAAAAAATGAATGAGAGAAAAAGAGAGAAGGGGCAATGTTACTATCCTTTTTCCACACTTGTGCTTCATAGTAGCACCATGTTTTTCATATAGAGAGTCTCCTATTTTGTCACTTTCATATACTAGTGGGAATTTTTCATTATAGAACTTGGCTTGTATATTCCGATGACGGGCTTCCTCAAAATGCCCGAGGTCTTCATGAGCAAGCAAGTTGCATGCACACCCACTTAGTTTTCATGTGAGCTTCCATATACTTATAGCTCTTAGTGCATCCGTTGCATGGCAATCCCTACTCCTCGCATTGACATCAATTGATGGGCATCTCCATAGCCCGTTGATTAGCCTCGTTGATGTGAGACTATCTTCTTATTTTTGACTTCTCCTATTTATCTCTACCACCACACTCTCTTCCACCCATAGTGCTATATGCATGGCTTGCGCTCATGTATTGAGTGGGAGTTGAAAAAGCTGAAGCGCGTTAAAAAGTATGAACCAATTGCTCAGCTTGTCATCGGGGTAGTGCATGATAAATGCTTTGTGTTAAGAAGATGGAGCATGACAGGATTGTATGATTTTGTAGGGATAACGTTCTTTAGCATTTTTATTTTGAAAGATATGATTTTTTATTAGTATGCCTGAGTATTGATGTCTTTATATCAAACTATAGACTATTGATGTCTACTACGCAACTTTTATTCTTGTAGACGTTGTTGGGTCTCCAAGTGCAGAGTTTTGTAGGACAGTAGCAAATTTCCCACAAGTGGATGACCTAAGGTTTATCAATCCGTGGGAGGCGTAGGATGAAGATGGTCTCTCTCAAACAACCCTACAATCAAATACAAGAAATCTCTTGTGTCCCCAACACACCCAATACAATGGTAAATTGTATAGGTGCACTAGTTCGGCGAAGAGATGGTGATACAAGTGTAGTATGGATAGTAGATATTTGTTTTTGTAATCTGAAAATATAAAAACAACAAGGTAGCAAGTGATAAAATAGAGCACAAACGGTATTGCAATGCTTGAAAACAAGGCCTAGGGTTCATACTTTCACTAGTGCAATCTCTCCACAATGCTAACATAATTGAATCATATAACAATGCCTCAACATGCGATAAAGAATCACTCCAAAGTACCTATTAGCGGAGAACATAAGATAGAAATTGTTGTATGGTAAAAAACCACCTCAAAGTTATCCTTTCCGATCAATCTATTGAGCCATCCCTATAAGTGTCACAAATAGCCCTAGAGTTCGTACTAAAATAACACCATATGATATGCATCAACCAACTCTAATGTCACCTAGATACTCCAATGTCACCACAAGTATCCGTGAGTTGATTATTCGATATGCATCAAACAACTTCAGATTCATAATATTCAATCCACACAAAGAACTTCAAAGAGTACCCCAAAGTTTCTTATCGGAGAAAAGATAATGAAAACATGCAACCAACCCCTATGCCTAGATCACCCCAAGGTCACAGGAATCCGCGAGTTGATCACCAAAATATACATCGAGTGACTCAATAGAATACCCCATTGTCACCACAGGTATCCACATGCAAGACATACATCAAGTGTTCTCAAATCTGAAATATTCAATCTGACAAAAATGAAATCTCAAAGGGAAAGACTCAATTCATCACAAGAAGATAGAGAGGGAAGAAACACCATATGATCTAACTATATTAACAAAGCTCGCGATACATCAAGATCGTGCCAAATCAAGAACACGAGAGAGAGAGAGAGAGAGAGAGAGAGAGAGAGAGATCAAACACATAGCTACTGGTACATACCCTCAGCCCCGAGGGTGAACTACTCCCTCCTCCTCATGGAGACCGCCAGGATGATGAAGATGGCCTTCGGTGATGATTTCCCCCTCCGGCAGGGTGCCGGAACAGTGCTCCAGATGGTATTTATTTGGTACAGAGGCTTGCAGTGGCGGTGTCGAAGTTCTAGGTTTATTTCTGGGGGTTTCTCTATTTATAGGATTTTTCAGTGTTGGAATCACGTGAAAAGGAGCTATGAGTGGCCCACAAGGCAGCACCACACGACCCCCCCCCCCCCCAGGCCGCGCCGTGGTGCCTTGTGAGCACCTCGTGAGGCTTCTGGTCCTTCCGCGAAGCTTCGGGGGTCTCTTTTGGTCCAAAAAATCGTCAAAAAGTTTCGTCCAATTCCGAGAACTTTTATTTCTGCACAAAAAACAACACCACGACAGTTCTGCTGAAAACAACATCAGTCCGGGTTAGTTCTAATCAAATCATACCAAAACCATATAAAATTGTTATAAACATGGCATGAATACTTCATAAATTATAGCTACGTTGGAGACGTATCAGCATCCCCAAGCTTAATTCCTGCTCGTCCTCGAGTAGGTAAATGATAAAAGAAATAATTTATGAAGTGTGAATGCTAGCATAGTGCATAAGTTTAATCAATGATAATTCAATCACTTTTTCTAGCATCATTATATATCATAAACAGTAGCTCATCTCATAAAACTTCTCATGATCAAGTAGCAAGCTATTCACATGTTAAAGTATGGACCATAAACTTTCTTGAAAACTAACAAACTATGTTTTCAGTCATCAAACAATTGCAATTCATCTTATTTTCAGGAAGGGTCTATGTAAGAGCTTTGATTTAGCAAATTCCACATACTCAACTACCATATAGTCTTCCTTGATTCCTGACACTCAAAGCATATTTTTAGAACAAACTGTTTCAGTCAAACACATAGGAAGATAGGGGCTTAATGTTTTGCCTCCCAACTTATTTATCTCGTGGATAATGTCAACAATAATAACTCATGATCACCTATATTCAAGGGATATATATGTCTGGATCAATCCCCACCACATGATGCTTGCCAAGAGAGAAAATAAAAATGGAATAGAGAAGAACACTATTGACTCTTGCATAAAAGTAATGTTGGGGAACGCAGCAGAAAACAAAAAAATTCCGCACTACGAACATGCCCAGGATCACTATGGAGATGCATACAAGGTTTGATCTAATCATTACCGACTCGTAGCGCAGTGGAAGTAGAGTCGATGTAGATCGTCGGTGCAGATCCCCGCAGCTAGGATTTACAACCTCCCAACCGCGAGGATGTAATCCCTCGTCAGTCCCTCGGACAGCCCTTCGGGAGGCGGTCGGACAGTCCCCCGGACGGTGTCACGGACAGCCCTTCGGGAGGCACTCACAGAAACTCGGACGGTCACTCGGACAGCCCTTCGGGAGGCACTCTTGAACAGCCTCTCGGGCAAAAAGATTGAACCTATGACCTCTCTACGGGGTTGCACACATACGGTGTCATCTATCCGGCACGGCTTCGCCCTCCAGAACTAGTTCCCACCGGAACCCAGACAGCCTTTCGGCTCTACGAAACTATTTCGCGGGGAGGGAGAGAGAAGGCCAGATCATGCATGGCATTTGTATGCGAGAAAAAAGTGAGTGTGGAGAGTGCCTCTCCACCTCTTTTTATAGGAAAACCCAAGGGGTAGGGTGGCACATGAAAAACCCAAAATGCCCATGCTTTATGTCACACACAAAGGGCAAAATGGGGAGGCAAGTGGAGCACCATGGATGAGCACCCCATGGCTGTCCACCACCTTGTGGGCCCCCCCCAAAAAAGGGGTTCCTACCCTTCCATGTCATCCCTAGATCTTTTGGGGAAAGCCCAAAAAGGTGCTTTCCAAAAAGTAACCAATAAGTACTTTTCATTATTCACGAAAACATTTTTTCGCTACCGTTAAATCCGAAAATATTTCTGTAGGTCTTAGAACATTTCCAGTACCCACTAAAGTAATTTTGGATGCGTTCCGAAACAATTCCGGATTAGTGATCTTCATCAGCGAAAAGCAACCAAAGTGGTTCCGGCAGCTCCGGAACATTTCCGGTTTTTTTCTCCGGAAATATCCCAGAAGTTCCCAGAACAATTCTGGCACCCTCCAAGAATTTCCAGGTGTGTGCCGAAACCATTTTGACTTAATGGTATACTCCGAAACAACTTTTCGGTTTTACCGAAACTGTTCCAGTGTTCTCTCTCCGGAACTCTTCCGTTGTCTCCGAAACTTTTCCGGTGACTTTCTCTCAGACTCCCTATCTAGTATTTAGCAGAAAGATGACCCTTAAGCGTGTGACCCTATAGGTTCGGTGAAGTATAAACATGACCGGAACACTTTCCGATCAATGATCAACATCGGAGCCGTGGACACCCATATTGACCCCTATACGCACACGAATAAATATTCGAGTGAACCTCCAGTTGTCGTGTGCTATTCCTGTTGCTTCATGATATGTTACAAACACCCGAGGTGAGACTTATCAGCATCCCCGTGGATCAACAACTTTTGTCCATTATGCCAGTTTCCTCGTTACCAGTTTTGTTCTATTTTCTCGTTCCCGTGTTCCGGTATCCCTGTGATCAAATCACATTGTGTCTGGCCAGACAATGATGGATACCATAACACCGAGAGGGTCCAGAGAATATCTCTCCATCGTCGGAGGAGCAAATCCCAATCTTGAGCTATCAAGTCCCTTGACATACTTTTCCATGAACCCGTAAGCCGCCGTAATAGCCACCCAGTTACGGATGACGTTTAACAAACCCAAAAATTCATGAAGCAAGCATGAAGAAACTCGATACTCTCATGGTCTAAGGAATTATGCAAACGTTAACTTTCTCTGTGTTATAAACCATTAACTTGTGACGAAGGTATCTCATAGCATAACATCAATTCGGGTCTATTCAACACAAGTGTTCTTCTAACAATGTGCCCTCAAAGTTTGCTGGCATATTCAGGCCCATGATCAGGAAAACAGGATCATCATGCAACACTTGAGCTAGTCTTAGAGGCCAGACTAGGAATACTTTTTATCGTTTATTATTCCACACGTGCATATGAGTCTTCCTCCGAGCCTCGTGGTTATTGCAGACTCGAGAACCATAGCAGTTATAGCACAGAATATAAACATAATTAGGAACATGGGGATACATAATAACATTTATTATTGCCTCTAGGGCATATCTCCTACAAGTAAATACATAAAGTAAAAGATAGGCCCTTCGCAGAGGGAAGCAGAGGTTGTCATGCACTCTTTGTTTTTGGATGTGCAAGCTCTTAATGCAAAGGAATGTCACGTTATATTGCCCCTTGTGATAGCAACCTTTATTATGCAGTCCGTCACTTTTATTTCTTTACCATCACAAGTTCGTACAAATCTTATTTTCCCATACAATAAAAGATCATACATATTTAGGAGCAATTTTTATTACTTTTGCACCCGATGACAACTTACTTGAAGAATCTTATTCAATCCATAGGTAGATATAGTGGACTCTCATGACATGAAACTGGGTTCAAGGGTTTTGGATGCACAAGTAGTATCTCTACTTAGTGCGGATTTTTGGCTAGCAAAGGTAGGGGGCAAGCACCACATGTTAGAGGATCCATGACAATATAACATCTATGTGAATATAAGCAAACATAACCCATTACGTTGTCTTCCTTGTCCAACATCAACTACTTGATCAAGTTTGAAAATAATTAATGGGGGATCACAATCATAGAATATGTCCAAGATAGTATATTTATAAGTGAAATCTCTCTTCCTTCAATATTCTTTCATGAATTGTTCAAGTGACCAATGCTATGTTTGCTAACTTTCAATAAATTTTAGAACTTATAGTTTGTATATGTGAAGTCACTACTCCCCATGGGACAAGCATATGAAGCACATATAATTTCAAATTTATGATATTCAATTCATTCAACAATTTACTATTAGGATATAAGTGAAGCACGAGAGTAAACGAGAAACTACTCCAAAAGGTATAAGTGAAGATCAATGAGTAGGCAAACAATTAAGTAGCTATGTGAAGACTCTCTCTCAATAAATATTTTAGATCTTGATAATTTTTTCAAACAGCAAACAAAATGAAAATAAAAGAACACTCCAAGAATAGCACATATCATGTGAACAAGTAAAAACTTAGGCTAACCGATAGGTGTTGATGAAGAAAGGTGGGATGCTCACCGGGGCATCCCCAAGCTTAGTTGCTTGAGACTTCTTGGAATGTTAACTTGGGGTGCCTTGGGAATCCCCAAGCTTGAGCTCTTGTGTCTCCTTAATTCCTCTCATATCATGGCTTCTCCTAAATCTTAAAAACTTCATCCACACAAAACTCAACAAGAACTCGTGAGATAAGTTAGTATAAATCAACTCAAAACCTTAACATTCTCTACTGTAAAAATCACTAAAATTATAATTAAACATTGCATACTAAATGCCTCTGCATATTTAATACTCCTATCCACAAATAGAAATATTAAACAAGCAACATATGCAAACAATGCAACTATAACCGAAATCAGCCAAAACAGAACAGTCTGTAAAGGGGGATTTAAAATTCATACTTCCCTAACTCCAAAAATTCTCAAAAATTACCACGTGACAGAGAACTCATGTATTCTTACTGTGTAAAAATTTCAGATTTTTATCATGTTCTGACTATTCACAAAATTCAGGACATAACAGAAAACTTTCTGTTTTCAAACAGCAACACATAAACTTGCAAACTGAGCATGGTAAAAGCTATAATTGGCATTTTGTTGAACTAAAAGATACAAAACATGATTATTGATAACATCAAGTAAATATCAACAAAAGAAAATGATGCTCCAAGCAAAACACATATCATGTGACGAATAAAAATATAGCTTCAAGTAAGGTTACCGATAATGTTGAAGACGAAAGAGGGGATGCCTTCCGGGGCATCCCAAGCTTAGACGCTTGAGTCTTCCTTGAATATTACCTTGGGGTGCCTTGGGCATTGCTACTTGTAGCTTGCGTTGGTATTTTACCCGAAGAGGAAGGGATGATGCAGCACAGTAGAGGTAAGTATTTCCCTCAGTTATGAAACCAAGGTTATCAATCCAGTAGGAGAATCACGCAACACCTCGTTAACAGTACCTGCACACAAACAACAAATCCTTGCACCCAACGCAAACGAGGGGTTGTCAATCCCTCGACGGTAAGTTGCAAGATTAAATTGTATGTGATAGATAGATAGATTGAAACAAAAATACAAAATAAAATAAATAAAGAAAAAGTGCAGCAAAGTATTTTTACGGTTTTTAATATGATTTATATAGACCCGGGGGCCATAGTTTTCAATAGAGGCTTCTCTCAAGAAAATAGCATACGGTGGGTAGACAAATTACTGTTGGGTAATTGATAGAAAAGCAAATAATCATGACGATATCCAAGGCAATGATCATGTATATAGGCATCACGTCCGAGACAAGTAGACCGACTCCTGCCTGCATCTACTACTATTACTCCACACATCGACCGCTATCCAGCATGCATCTAGTGTATTAAGTCCATAAAGAACGGAGTAACGCCTTAAGCAAGATGACATGATGTAGACAAAGTAAACTCACGCATGAATAAACCCCATCTTTTTACCCTTAATAGCAACGATACATACATGTCATGTCCCTTTCTGTCACTGGGATTGAGCACCGCAAGATCGAACCCATTACAAAGCACCTCTTCCCATGGCAAGATAAATTAATCTAGTTGGCCAAACCAAATCAATAGATCGGAGAAGAAATATGAAGCTATAATAATCATGCATAAAAGAGATCAGAGAAGACTCAAATAATATTCATGGATAATCTGATCATAAACTCACAATTCATCGGATCCCAACAAACACACCACAAAAAGTGATTACATCAGATAGAACTCCAAGAACATCGAGGAGAACATTGTATTGAAGATCAAAAAGAGAGAAGAAGCCATCTAGCTACTTCCTGAAGGTCTGTGGTTGATAATATAACAGCATGGAACAATCAAAAATTATAGATACGTTGGAGACGTATCAGCATCCCCAAGCTTACTTCCTGCTCGTCCTCGAGTAGGTAAATGATAAAAACATAATTTTTTATGTGGAATGCTGCCTATCATATTCATCATATTTTCTTCTCTTTTATAGCATGGACATTTGGACTTGGATGATTCAATGCAATAGTCTATACTTTGACATGAAGATATAAATACTCAAGCATATTAACAAGCAACCATGTCTTTCAAAATATCAACGCTAAAGAAAGTTATCCCTAGCCCATTATGCTCAATCATTGATCCATTCATGGAACACACTCCATATTAGCTACATGCAATGCACAAGTATGACAATAGTGCTCTCTAGTTGGTGCTTTATAAGAGAAGATGGAGACTCAAATAAAAATAAAAAATGCATAAAAGTAAATAGATAGGCCCTTCGCTGAGGGAAGCAGAGATTTGCTAATGTGCCAGAGCTCAAAGCTTAAATTAGAGAGATAAAAAATATTTTGAGAGGCATGCTTTTCCTGTAAATGAAAACGACCGAGAATTCCCAATATCTTCCATGCTAGACACATCATAGGCGGTTCCCAAACAGAAAGTAAAGTTTATTTCCTTTCCACCATTCTTTCACAATCCATGGCTAGCCATATCCACGGGTGCCCTCCATACCAACACTTTCCAAGGAATTTTGTTGTTATTAATTTTTGATTCATTGTGGGACTGGGCATCCCTATTACCAGCCACTCTCTCGTGCAATGACAAGTGAATAAACACTCATCGTGAGAATAACACACCTAGCATGGAAAATATTAGCCACCCCCTGCCGCTTCATGAGCGGTACGGGCACACAAAACAGAAAATTATTTTGAAAATTAGAGTTGGCACACGCAAATTTACTTGGAACGGCATGGAAATACCGCTTATAGGTAGATATAGTGGACTCATTTGGCACAACTTGGGTTTAAGGATTTTGGATGCACAAGCAGTATTTCTGCTTAGTACAAATGAAGGCTAGCAAATAGATTGAGAAGCAACCAACCAAAAACCGAAAACGGTCATAAACATGCATTGAACATAACTAACACCGAATAATGCACCATAAGTAGGATATAATTTCATTGCATAACTATTGACTTAATGTGCAATTCATAGGGAATCACAAACCTTAACACTAATATTCTTACTAAATCACAATTACTCACTAACATGACTCACATATCATCATCTCCATATCACAAAACTATTGCAAGGAATCACACTTATCATATCCAATGATCGATATGAAAGTTTTTATAATATCCCTCTTGAATATTCATCACTTTGGGACCAAATTCATATCTTGTGCAAATTACCATTACTATCATCAACTCTCAAAAAGATTTAAGTGAAGCATGAGAGTGCAAATATTTCTTCAAAATTTCAGCCTTATCAACTCTCAAAATAATATAAGTGAAGCATGAGAGTTTATTTCTTCAAAATTTTAATCTTGTCAACTCTCAAAAAAAAATATGTGAAGCATGAGAATGCATATATTTCTTCAAAATTTTCATATTATCAACTCTAAAAATAATATAATTGAAGCATGAGAGTTTATTTCTTCAAAATTTAGCCACCGCCGTGCTCAAAAAGATTTAAGTGAACCACATGGAGTATTCTAACAAATTATGATGAACGTGTGGCTCTCTCAAATTGGTGTGTCCAGCAAGGATGATTGTGACAAACTAAAAGGCAAACAAAGCAAAGACTCATATACTACACGACGCTCCAAGCAAAACACATATCATCTGACGAATAAAAATATAGCCCCAAGTAAAATTACCGATGGTTGGTAGAAGAAAGAGGGGATGCCTTCCGGGGCATCCCCAAGCTTAGACGCTTGAGTCTTCCTTGAATATTACCTTGGTGTGCCATGGGCATCCCCAAGCTTAGGCTCTTGCTACTCCTTATTCCTTCATCCATCGTGATCTCACCCAAAACTTGAAAACTTCAATCACACAAAACTCAACAAAACCTTCGTGAGATCCATTAGTATAACAAAATAAATCACTACTTTAAGTAATGTTCCATGATACGTCTCCAACGTATCTATAATTTATGAAGTATTCATGCCATGTTTATAACAATTCTATATGGTTTTGGTATGATTTGATTAGAACTAACCCAGACTGACGCTGTTTTCAGCAGAATTGCCATGGTGTTGTTTTTTGTGTAGAAATAAAAGTTCTTGGAATTGGATGAAACTTTTTGGAGATTTTTTATGGAATAAATAAAAAATACTGGAACCAAGACCCACTGGAGGGGGGCCACCCAGTGCCCACGAGGCACCAGGGTGCGCCACCCCCCCCCAGGCGCGTCTTGGTACCTCGTGGGGCCCAAGTGGCTTCGTCTGACCTGATTCCAACACTGAAAAATCCTATAAATAGAGAAACCCCCAGAAATAACCCTAGAACTTCGACTCCGCCGCCGCAAGCCTCTGTACCTCCACGATCTCATCTACAGCCCTTTTCCGGCACCCGGTCGGAGGGGGGAATCATCACCGGAGGCCATCTTCGTCATCCCGGCAGTCTCCATGATGAGGAGGGAATAGTTCACCCTCGGGGGTGAAGGTTTGTACCAGTAGCTATGTGTTTTATCTCTCTCTCGCGTTCTTGATTTGGCACGATCTTGATGTACCGCGAGCTTTATTAATATAGTTGGATCATATGGTGTTTTTCCACTCTCTATCCTTGATGTATGTCTTGCATATGAATACCTGTGGTGACAATGGGGTATTATATTGATTCACTTGATATATGTTTTGGCACTCAATTCGCGGATTCCCGCGGTGACATTGGGGTAATCTATGCATATGGGTTGATGCACGTTTTCATTATCTTTTCTCCGATAGAAACTTTGGGGTGCTCCTTGAAGTTCATTGTGTTGGATTGAATATTATGAATCTGAAGTTGTTTGATGCATATCGAATAATCAACTCACGGATACTTGTGGTGACATTCGAGTATCTAGGTGACATTAGGGTTGGTTGATGTGTTTCATATGGTGTTATTTTAGTACGAACTCTAGGGCTATTGGTGACACTTATAGGGATGGCTCAATAGATTGATCGGAAAAGATAACTTTGAGGTGGTTTCATACCCTACCACAATTTCTATCTTATGTTCTCCGTGAATAGGAACTTTGGAGTGATTCTTTGTCGCACGTTGAGGGATTGTTATATGATCCAATTATGTTAGCATTGTTGAGAGATTGCGCTAGTGAAAGTATGAACCCTAGGCCTTATTTTTAGGCATTGCAATACCGTTTGTGCTCACTTTTTATACTTGCTACCTTGCTGTTTTTATATTTTCAGATTACAAAAACCTATATCTACTATCCATGTAGGAGATATGCCCTGGAGGCAAAAATAAATGTTATTATTTATCCCCATGTTCATGATTATGTTTATGTTCCATGCTATAACTGCTATGGTTCTCGAGTCTACAATATCCACGAGGCTCGAAAGAAGACTCATATGCATGTGTGGAATAATAAACGGTAAAATGTATTCCTAGTCAGGCCTCTAAGACTAGCTCAAGTGTTGCATGATGGTTCTGTTTTCCTGATCATGGGCATGACTATGCCGGCAACTTTGAGGGCACAATGTTAGGAGAACACTTGTGTTGAATCGACCCGAATTGATGTTATGCTATGAGATACATTCGTCACAAGTTAATGGTAAATAACACAGAGATGGTTTATGTTTGCATAATTCCTTAGACAATGAGAGTATCGAATTTCTTCATGCTTGCTTCATGAACTTTGGGGTTTGTTAAACGTCATCCGTAAATGGGTGGCTATTACGGCGGCTTACGGGTTCATGGAAAAGTATGTCAAGTAACTTGATAGCTCAATATTGGGATTTGCTCCTCCGACGATGGAGAGATATCTCTAGGCCCTCTCGGTGTTACGGTATCCATCATCGTCTGGCCAGACACAAGTGTGATTTTATCACAGGGATGCCGAAACACGGAAACGAGAAAAGAGAACAAAACCGGTAACGACGTAACTGGCATTGTGGACAAGTGTTGATCCATGGGTATGCCTATGTTTCTCACCTCGGGTATTTGTAACATATCGTGAAGCAACAGGAATAGCACACGGCAACTGGAGGTTCACTCGAATATTCATTCGTGTGGGTATAGGGGTCAATATGGGTGTCCATGGCTCCGATGTTGATCATTGATCGGAAAGTGTTCCGGTTCATGTCTATACTTCATCGAACCTATAGGGTCACACGCTTAAGGGTCATCTATCTGCTGAATACTAGACAGGGAGTCTGAGAGAAAATCACCGGAAAAGTTTCGGACGAAACGGAAACGGTTCGAAGAGGACACCGGAATAGTTCCGGTAAAACTGAAAAGTTGTTTCAGGGGATACCACTAAGTCAAATTGGTTTCGGCACACGCCTGGAAATTCTTGGAGGATGCCAGAAGTGTTCTGGAAACTTCTGGTAATTTTCCGGGATAAAAACCGGAAATGTTCCGGAGCTGCCGGAACCGATTTGGTTGCTTTTCGCTGAAGAAAAACATTGTTCCGGAATTGTTTCGGAATGCGTTCAAAATTGGTTTAGTGGGTACTGGAATTGTTCTAGGCACACAGAAATAATTTGGGATTTATCGGACGCAGAAAAATGTCTTTGTGAATAGTGAAAGTGCTTTTTGGTTTACTTTATGGAAAGTCAACTTTTGGGATATTTTCCAAAAGGCTTCTAGAAGGCTTGGGGGCTAAGAAACCCCCCTTGGGGGGCCCCCCAAGAGAGTTGGTCGGCCACATGAGGGGCCCTGTCGTGGGAAACGAACACCTATGGGATCAAGGAGATCCCTTTACGGTTCGGCAAGGGGAGAGGATTGCACAAAGAGCAGAACTAACGAACAGCACACGGGGATTTACCCAGGTTCGGGCCACACGGATGCGTAAAACCCTACTCCTGCTTTGATTGTATTATTGTGGATGTTCTTGGCCAAGTTCTGGGAGCTACAGTACTCGGTAGCTGCGCGTGCAGAACAGGCCCTCGGAAGTGCTATCTCCCTCCCAAAAAGGTTCGTGTCCTCCTGTACGCCTCGGGCCTCCTTTTATATGAGTCAAAGGGGCTACCACAGTGGCATACGAGATAAGGCATGAGGTGGAAAGTAGCTACAGTGTTATCATACCTAACCCTGACGGCTTAGGACAAGCTCATTAAATGCACCGTGAGGTGTCCGTCGAGGTGTCCCCCAGCGTCTTGGGCTTGGAAAAGCTTTACAGGGGATGGGCAAAAGCAACCATCCCATCAGCACCGCTTAAGCGTCTCATGGCCAGCATCGCACCACGTCACCATGAGGACAAGCCCTAAACGACAAGGCTGGCCGCTGCACTGGAGCGATAGCGCTGCACTGTGCAGAGCCTTGCCGGGGCTGAATCCTTGCCGGGCCCGGGGCTTGCCGGGACCGAATCCTTGCCGGGTCCGGGGCTTGCCGGCAAGGGTCTTGCCGGGCCTCCGCAACACTTTGGCCTTCTGTCTTCTGGTCTGATCGTTGACTTGAACGTCTCCTTGGCATCTTAGTCTCGTGATTACTCCTAGCTATTCCCCGGCAAGGCTTGCCGCGGTACGGCTACAACTGCCCATGCACAAGTAAGGGGTACTAAAAAAACCCATACTTTAGTACACCGACAGGAGCCCCCGGGCCTAGGCCATACACGGGTGCCAGGCTTGTTGGGCTAGGCCCAAAACAGTGCACGGGCACGCGTGGCAGGGAATAACTGCTCGCAATCATTATCTCTTTTACCACGCCCCTCCAGTACACGCATTAATCGCACGACGTGGGAGACGTGGGCGGAAACCCCGCTGCAAAAGCGGGCGGTAAAGAGCCTGCCTCGCGCCTTCCCCATAAAAAGGGAATCGCAGAGGGCACTGCTCATTTACCCCCTCCGCCTTTCCAATCTCACTCTCAGAGCCGTCGCCATCGTCTTCTTCCTCGCGCCCAAAGCAGAGCCTTTCTCCCTCCACCTGCCTCCACCGCGCTCTCGACGTCTTCAGCGCCCACCTCCATAGCCACCATGCCGCCCAAGCCAAGCAAGGGCAAGGCGGTGGAAGCGGCCGCCATGGAGAGCAGGTTGGCGAAGATGCGGAAGGAACGCGCTGACTTCCCCTCGACGCTTGATGCGGAGACCTTGAAGAAGAGGTACCAGTTCGCATGGGCGACTGAGACCAGGGCGCATCCAGCCACCAGGGTGAGTGTAGCTTCTCGTAAGGCAGAGCCAGGAGATTATCCCTTCTTAGCCGATTACTTCTGGTGCGGCCTCTGCCCTCCGTACTCGGATTTCTTTGTAGACATCATGCTAACCTACGACTTCCAGCTGCTAGATTTCACGCCGAATGCCGTGACTTGCATGTCCGTCTTCGCGCACCTTTGCGAGAATTTTGTTGGGGTCATCCTGAGCACTGCACTTTTCCGGCACTATTTCTACCCCCGCATCCAAAAGGGCGACGCCCGCTCCGGCAGCATCACTTGGATTCCGAGGACGGCAACCAAGGAGACGTACCCAGAGGGGCTCTACCGCGAGAGATGGGATGAGTGGCGCGGCAAGTGGTGCTGGGTCTGGGAAAAGGAGCCCAAACCGTTCTGCGAGGTGCGGAAGCAGAAGGTGGTCCGCGGCAAGGATTGGAGCGCCGCAGACCCTGACGACAGCAAGCTCACCATCGCCATCACCAGGATATTGCGCCTCAAGGCTGCCGGGTTGAAGGTGGAGATGATTGCTTCAGATTTCCTTCGCCGGCGCATCGCCCCACTGCAGAACAAGGGGCGCCCTGCCTGGGAGTACATGAACGCTGCCGACGTCATGAGGGTGCGGCCTGTGCTGGATATTGATCTGACAGCCATAGGGCACGCAGCCCTCTGCCAACAGCTGTTCAAATCTGGAGCAGTGGGAGACTTGCCGGCAGGCGTCGTCCCACTATGCAACAACTCGTCGCTGACCTCCATCATCGCCATGATGCCGGCGCTCAATGCCCATAGCATCGATGAGAGGTGGATCGAGCCGTCCGCGGAGCAGGCGCTGGCATTCTTCGACAACTTGACGGAGAAGGCCATCTGCGAGGAGAACCTTGTCCGCGCCACCACGGAGGAGGAGCTCGCCTACATCGCCAGCAGGGTGGAAGAGGCGAACCTTGCCGAAGAAGCCGGCAGTGCTGAGTCCAGCGAAGGCGAGGACTTGCTGCGGGAAGATCTTGCCGGGCGAGGTCAGGCTGCCGGGGAGCCGAGTGGAGCCACTGCCGGGAGCTCTTCTGTCGGAGGCGCCGCCGAAGAGGAAGAAGAGGAGGAGGAAGAGCCCCCAGCTCTTCAACACAGGAAGAGGCGCGTCCTCCGGAAGAACGCCACTGGCGCTCCAGCCCGCCAACCTTCCTCAAGCAGCGAGGCCTCCGGCAAAGGGGCGGCCGGCGAGGCCGCACCGCAACCTGCCGCTGCCAAGCGGCCCAGGACCACTCCTCCTCCTCCTCCGTCAGGAACTGCGGCAGGGGTCGGCTTCGACCTCTCCGCGATCAGCTCCGAGGAAGAAGAAGATGAGTAAGAGTCCCGCCACAGCTTTGATTCTTATCCTTCTAGTTTTGCTTGATTAACTTGCTCTGTTTTTGCCTCCTCAGGGATACGGAGACTCTGGCGCAGAGGATGGCAAAGAGGGCCAAGACCTCAACAAGCGTCGAGCCGCCGTCAAGCACCTCGGGCGCGCCGGAAACGGTTCGTGTCAGCTCGGAGTCAAGCCCAGAACGCAACCCTCGATGCAGCCCTCGACGCAACCCCCGGCGCAGCCCCCAGCGTGAGTCTTCTACTCGCTACCCACTGGCGCGTGCCGGGGTGTGCATCTTCTCTGCTGACATCTCCGGGCGTGCAGGAGCGGAGCAACAGCGAGAAGCAACAGCAGGAGCTGCCTCTGCCACGCCACCTCCATCGACCACACCGCCCAGGGAGGAACCTTCGAGTGAGCCCTACCGCGACGGAGCGGAGGGGTCGGCAAGAGCAGGCTCCGGCAACTCCTTCCCTGACGCAGGTAAAGTTACTTGCTTCAAAGAACTTGTCGCTTTGGTTTTTCTTCTTTTTGTCTTCTTGAACTTCCTTCCCAGCTTCATCTTAATCAACTCCTTGGCTTTCAATCTTCTTCTGACAGAGCTCATGGACACTGACGTTGTCATTGAAGAGACTGCCAAGGATGCCGCCACTGAAGCCGACAAGGTTGCTGCCGAAGAGGCCGCCAAGCATGCCGCCGCCGAGGCCGCCAAAGCTACTGCCGCCGAGGCTGCTGCCACTGAGGCCGCCGAGGCCGCTGCTGCCGAGGCCGCCAAGGCTGCTGCCGCTGAGGCCGCCAAGGCCGCGCAAGAGGAGGCCGCCAAGATGCCCACCGAGGGAGCCGGTGAGGAGACCCGCGGCAATACTGACGGTGCTTCCGCCGCAGGAGCGCCAGGCGCTTCTACTGCCGCGGGGCCCTCGACTGCCGAAGACCAACCCTCGTCGTCCCAGGCCCCTTCCTCAAGCCAATACATCAGGGCCGGCAAAAACGTTGTCAGCATGCCGGGGTCGGCAAACATCGAAGAGCTGGTTGAAGGAGAACATCTTGATGGGGAAATCATCGTCGCCGCTGCCAGCGAGCTCAAGGAGGAGCAGCTACTCCAAGCCATGAATGACAACTATCGGAAGCTCCAAACGCTCTACCGTGCCCGGAAGGAGAAACTGGACTCCCGGGCAGCGCTCGTCGAGGCAGCGGAAGGAGACTTCCAACAACGCGTCACGGAGACACAGGCTTGGTACGGCGAGGCCCTCCAAGAGCTGAATGTTTATCGGGAGCAGCTGGCGGAAGAGCGGAACATCCTCCTGCTGAAGCAATCAGACATCAAGAAAGCGCAGGAGGAGGCCGCCCAGCAAGCCGCCGCGGCAGGAGCCCTCTTGATGTAGCGCCGCATCAGCCTTGACGCCCACGAAGAGGACCTTGCCGCGCGCGAGGCGGCGCTTGCCGCCAAGCTTCGCAACAAGGATGTAGAGCTCGAAAGTCTTGTCACACGGCGGGTCCAGGAGCTTGAGCAGAAACACTTGAAGACGCTCAGAGCTCTAACTGAAGACCACGCCGGCAAGCTCAAAGAGGCCCTCGACGCTGCCGGAGCTGCGGAGACCGCCAAGAACTTACTGGAGGAGAAGGCGAAGCAGCTGGGGGCCGCTCTCGAGGACCACGGCAAGAAGGTCTTAGCACTCGAGGCCGAGAGAGACAAGGCTCTCCACAGCCTGATGGAGACGCAGGCTGCCGCATTCGAGAAGGTCCAGCAGCTTTCCTCCGCCAAGGACTCCATTGAAGATCTGAAGCTGAAGCTAGCCACGCTGGAGGAGTCTCTTGAGGCCACCCGAGTTCGCGAGAGGACTCTTATCAAAGACCTCCACGACGAACAGGAGCTGCTCAAGAACGCCGCCGCCACCCACAACGAGTACACTTCTAGCGTGAAGCTCTGGACTGCCAGGCTGGCGGACGTCGCCGAGAAGCTTGGCGCGGAGCTGGAGGCCATGGACTTGCCGGGCTTCGGATACTCTGTCGACGACAACGTATCCTCAAGCGCCAGGCTAACCATGTTCTTCGACAAGCTCGTCGACGCCCTCAAGCTACTCCAGGCGAACCAGACAAGCAAGCTGGCCGACGAATCCCGGAAACTCTGCCAGCTCGTCCTCCGCAAGGTGTTGATGAAGGTGGCGTACTGGAACCCTGGCATCGACCTCTCCAAGGCCTCGAAAAGCTTGCCGAAGGACGCGGACGTCAAGGCTCTCGAAGAGCCTGTCGCGCCCATCGTCGATCGGGTGAGCCAGGTGAAGAGGGTCGAGGGTGATCGCCGGGATTAGCTGTAGCCGCCTCATCTCTTCTTCATCTTGCCGCCAGCGTTCCATGTAAAAGACAATTTGCCTTATGTCAGAAACGCAGCAAGCACTAGATGTAATATAACTTGATCTCTTTGAATTATGGCATGCTATTCCCCTTGTTCAATTTCTTTCTATATAGCATATACCCTACGCTTTGCTGGGAACTTGCCGGAGCATAACCCCGTCGCGAGCGCTGGATTCGGGTCGTCAGCAGCTTGCGGGCAGTGCTGCTCACGGCAAGAAATCTTGACGCTTTCAGCGCGGCCACCTAGACTGTTGAGCGGGCTCGAAACAGAGTAAGGGCACAGCCGATCACGACAAGATTCCATCGCGTGCAGGTTTTCCATACAAAGCCGAAATCGTTCAAGGGAATACAGCCTTACAAAAATCAAAATTTTCTTAAGGGGTTTAGCAACTTAGCTCTGCTTTTCGTCGCTATTCTTCTTCTTCCGGCAAGGCGCCGACCTTGAACGTCGTCTGGTATCCATACCACTATTCTCCTCCCCCCCCCCCCCCCGGTAAACTTGCGCGCGAGGGAATCTTCTGTCTCTTGAGAAAAAGAAAGAAGAGAAAATAAAAGTATGGAACCTTGACGGTTTGTTAGCTCTTACCGAGATCGAGTGCAATACATATCTCAGATAACACGTGCATATATATGACATGAAATCAACAAGAAATGTAAAGCACAAAGATCTTGTTAGATATGCACAAAGGGTGTGCCTGCTGTGTACAAAGGATTACATGCCATCGGCAACACTTGTATAGAATGGCGTCGCCGGGATCTTGCCGGAGCGTTACGCTGCCGCGAGCGCTGGATTCGGGTCGTCAGCAGCCTGCTGGCCGTATCGCTATCACAGCAAGAAACCCGAACAACTGCGCCTTACGGGTAGAACTTGCGAAGGTGCTCGATATTCCAGGAGTTGCTCACTGGCAAGCCCTCTTCGGTCTCCAGGCGGACAGCGCCAGGCCTGGTGACTCGCACTACCTGGTAAGGGCCTTCCCACTTCGGCGTCAACTTGTTGGAATTCTCGGCCGACTGAACGCGCCGAAGAACAAGGTAGCCTTCCTCAAGACTCCGGGCGTGAACCTTGCGGCTATGGTAGCGGCGCAAAGCTGGCTGGTAGCGAGCGGCTCGCACAGCAGCCCGAAGACGGTTCTCCTCAAGGAGCAGCGCGTCATCTTGCCGCAGCTGCTCTTGCTCAAGCTCATCATAAGCGAGCACTCGAGGTGACCCGTATATGAGTTCCGTGGGGAGAACTGCTTCCGCTCCGTAAACCAGAGCGAAGGGTGTCTGGCCGGTGGCTCGATTTGGCGTCGTCCTGATCGACCAAAGAACCGCCGGCAGCTCATCAATCCAGCGTCTTCCATGCTTGTGCAGCTTGTCAAAAGTTCTGGTCCGGAGACCACGCAGCACTTCAGCGTTCGCCCTTTCCGCTTAGCCATTGCTTCTCGGGTGAGCAACAAAGGCAAAACAAATCTTGCCGCCAAGGTCTTGGACGTACTCCATCAAGGTGCGACTAGTGAACTGCGTACCATTGTCGGTGATGATCCTGTTCGGCACACCAAAACGGCACACAATCCCCTTGAAGAACTTGACTGCTGACTGCGCTGTCACCCTCCTCACTGCTTCCACTTCTGGCCACTTCGTGAACTTGTCGATAGCAACGTAGAAGTACTCAAAGCCCCCGGCAGCGCGGGGGAAAGGACCCAGTATGTCGAGCCCCCAGACCGAGAAGGGCCAGGAGAGAGGGATCGTCTGGAGAGCTTGAGCTGGCTGATGAAGTTGCTTTGAATGAAACTGGCACGCTTCACACTTGGTTACTAGTGCAGTTGCATCCTGGAGAGCAGTAGGCCAGAAGAATCCTTGCCGGAATGCCTTGCCGACAAGGGCACTTGAGCCTATGTGGGATCCACATATGCCCCCATGAATCTCTGCCAACAGCTCTAGTCCATCCTCCCGAGGAATGCACTTCAATTTCACACCGTTGGGTCTCTTTCTGTACAGGACGTCGTCGACGAACTGGTACATACTTGACTGACGGGCTACTTTTTCAGCTTCTTCCTGCTCCTCAGGGAGTTCTCCTGTCTGAAGGAAATGGACTATTTGCTATGCCCATGCCGGAGCCTGTGGCTCGACGACAAGGACTAAAGGCGACTCTTCAGCTGCGGGAGCATTTGCTTCTACGGCAAGAACCTGAGGTTCTTGGCGGAGCAGCTGCTCACCGGCAACTGGTATTTCTTCGGCAGCAGGGGCGCTTGCTTCGGCGGCAAGAACCCGAGGTTCTGCGCGAAGCCGCTGCTCACCGGCAACCAGTATTTCTTCGGCAGCAGGGGCGCTTGCTTCGGCGGCAAGAACCTGAGGTTCTGCGCGAAGCCGCTGCTCACCGGCAACCGTGTCGTTCCCGGCAAGATCCTTGCCGGGGGCTTCGGGAAGCCCTGCCGGGAAGTACTCGCCGGTACTTCACTTTCTTCTCTTATCAGGCCTTGTCGATGGCGACACGGATGGTTGAGTCAAGCGGAGCACAAAAGTCCCTGGTTCCACAGGTAGCTTGAGTGCGGCACGCTTCGACAGGTCGTCGGCAATGCTGTTCTCCGATCGAGGAACATGCTCTGTCTGAAGACCGTCAAAGCGCTCCTCCAGCTTCCTCACTTTATCGACGTACGCTTCCATCAACAGGCTCTGATAATCTTTGTTGACCTGCCTCACGACGAGCTGGGAGTCACCTCTGACGATGAGCTTCTTGATCCCAAGGTCTGCCGCGATCCTGAGACCGGCAAGCAGTCCTTCATACTCTGCCGTGTTGTTGGTCAATCTCTCCCGGGGAAAATGCATCTGGATGACGTACTTGAGGTGCTCTCCGGTGGGTGCGACAAGCAGCACGCCGGCACCGGCGCCTTGTAGCGAAAAGGCTCCATCAAAGTACATGATCCATTCGCGATCTGTTTCCTTGCCGGGAATCGCTGATTCTTGAACTTCGTCGTCTGGCGTTGGGGTCCATTCTGGAATGAACTCTGCCAAGGCTCTGCTCTGGATAGTTGAAGAACTTTCAAACTTGACACCAAAGCATGACAGCTCCAACGCCCACTCCACAATCCTGCCGGTTGCTTCTGGGTTCCGGAGAATCCGTTGCAGCGGGAAGTGAGTGACGACGGTGATCTCATGTGCTTGGAAGTAATGGCGCAGCTTCCTCGAGGCCATGAGAAGGCCAAAGAGCAACTTCTGCACACCAGAATATCTCGACCTAGCCCCCTGCAATAGGGCGCTGACCAAATAGACTGGGCGCTGCACTATCTTCTTCTTCTGCACTACTTGACTTGACTGCGCGGACCTTTCCTTGTCGGCACCAGACTCTGACGGGGCTGGCCCCGGCAAGTCGCTTGGCGGGCCTGCCATTGCCGCTGCATCCTCCTCTGCTTCTCTCTCTGCCACCAGCGCAGCACTAACCACTTGATTCGTTGCGCTAGATATAGCAGCAACGGTTCTTGTGGCCTAGGCGCGACTAGTATTGGCGGAGAGGAGAGGTACTTCTTCAAATCCTGCAGCGCTGCCTCCGCTTCTGGAGTCCATTTCATTGGACCTGCCTTCTTCAAAATTTTGAAAAACGGCAGGGCGCGCTCAGCAGACTTTGAGATGAACCTACTCAAAGCAGCGACGCAGCCGGCAAGGCGGCGCACATCCTTGACTCGTCTTGGCGCTTTAATCTGCTCGATTGCCTTGATCTTGTCGGGATTGGCTTCAATTCCACGCTGAGATACAAAGAACCCGAGAAGCTTGCCGGATGGGACACCAAACACGCACTTCTCGGGATTGAGCTTTAGGTTGATCCTGCGCAGATTTGCAAAAGTCTCCTCCAGATCTTGAATGAGCGTTGCTTTGTCCTTGGTTTTGACCACTATGCCATCCATGTAAACTTCCATATTTCTATGCAGCTGGGCCCCGAAACCAATCTGGATAGCTCTTGCGAAGGTCGAACCAGCACTTTTCAACCCGAAAGGCATACGCAAGAAGCAATATGTGCCACACGGGGTGATAAATGCGGTCTTCTCTTCGTCTTCTTTCGCCATGAAGATCTGGTGATAGCCTGAGTATGCGTCAAGGAACGACAGCAGACCGTAGCCGGCAGTGGAATCCACAATCTGGTCGATGCGCGGCAAGGGAAAGGGATCTTTTGGACAGGCTTTATTGATATCTGTAAAGTCAATACATAGCCTCCATTTACCATTCGCCTTGCGCACAACAACTGGATTGGCCAACCATGTAGGATGGAGGACTCCTCTAACCCGGCCTGCCGCCTCAAGCTTCTTAATCTCTTCTGCAATAAACTCTTGCCACTCCAAAGCTTGCTTCCGCACCTTCTGTTTGACGGGCCACGCGTGAGGACAGACAGCTAGGTGGTGCTCAATTACCTCCCTGGGAACACCGGGGATGTCAGATGGTTGCCATGCAAACACATCGACATTCGCCCTTAGGAAGGCAACGAGCGCGCTTTCCTATTTTTCATCAAGGGTGGAACTTATGGTGAAAGTTCCTCCCGTCCCGTCCTCCATGGCGGGCACCTTCTTGGTCTCAGGCGGAGCAGCCTTGGATTTCTTGGTCTGGCCGGCAGAGCTCTCCGGTGCATCCTCGACGGTAGCGCAACACTCTGGAGAGGCGCGCTTGCCGGAGTTTGTCCCAGAGGTCTTGTCGGGCTTCTTCTTCTTGCCGGGATCTTGAGCGGCAGGAGCATGCGCCTTGGCGGTGGACGCTGCAACTGCTTCCTGGTAAAGCTTGTCGGTGCAAATGAGCGCGTTTTTCTTGTCGGAGTGGATAGTGATGACGCTCATTGGACCGGGCATCTTCAAGACGTTGTAGGCGTAGTGCGAGGCCGCCATGAACTTAGCCAGCGCTGGGTGGCCAAGGATTCCATTGTACGGCAACGGAATCTTGGCGACGTCGAAGACGACCTTCTCCGTCCTGAAGTTCAGCTCGCTGCCGAATGTCGCCGGCAGCGTGATTTTGCCCTTCGGCTGGTTCCTTCCCGGATTGATCCCTTGGAAAGAGCCCGTTTCCTCGAGATCTTCGTCGGGAATTTGCAGCCTCTTGATCACATCGGGCGAGATCAGGTTCAGGCCGGCCCCACCGTCAACTAACATTTTCATCACCTGGAGGTTGCAGATCGTTGGTGAAACCAACAACGGCAAACACCCGACCGCAGTTGTGCGATCAGGGTGATCCTCGGCGTCAAAAACGATAGGCGTGTGGGACCACTTCAGTGGCTTCCGGGCATCGAGGGATGGCTCTACCGCATTAATCTCGCGTGCCCACTGCTTGAGCTGGCGGCGAGAGGAATGCAACGAAGCGCCCTCGTCGACGCACATGGCCTCTGTAGCCTTCTGGAACTCGTGTTCGCTGGACTCGTCGCCCTCTGCATCATCGTCATCATCTCCTTGCTCTTTGGCGCGGCCCCGGGCAGGCTTCTCTTGCTGCTGCCTAGGCTTGCCGCGGCGACCTCCTCGACCGCGCTTCCTGCCAGACCCTCCGGCACCATCTTGGGCTCTCTCCTTGTCACGCCTTTCGTACTCGGCGCGCTGCTTCTCGGCAAGCTCCTCAACTTGCCGGCAGTCTTGGAGGTCATGGCCCTTGGTGCGGTGGATCTTGCAGTACTGCTTGCCGGATCCTTCTGGCTTGTTGGCAGCCGCCAAGGCCTGACACGCCGCACACCTGACAACCTCCTTGCCGGGGTCGTCGGCCTTGGCTTTCTTGGCGGTGCCGGGGTTGCCGGAACCTTCAACGGCAAGCACGGCCTTGCCCTTGCGCTTCTTGTTCTTCCGCTTTCCCTTCTTTGCCGGGGCAGGAACGTCTTCGCTCTCGGAGTCGACTCCAGCGCCGGCATTCTCGCCGGGGAGCCTCCTTCCTTCTTCTGCCCGAGCACACTTGTCGGCCAAAGCGTAGAGCTCGGCGACATCCCTGACTTTGTTCATCGCCAGCTCCTCCCGCATCTTACGATTGCGCACATTCTGATGAAAGGCGCTGATGACGGCGGCGGGATGAACGTCAGGAATGTTGTGCTGGATGCGGCTGAACCTCTGGATATACTAGCGCAAGGTTTCGCCCTCCTTCTGGGGGATGATGTGCAGATCACTCTCCTGGCCAGGAGCTTGATGGCCGCCGGTGAAGGCGCCAACAAACTGGTGGCACAGGTCGGTCCAAGAAGAGATGGAATTCTCGGGCAGGTGCATCAACCACGATCTCACGTTGGGCTTCAGCACCAACGGAAAGTAGTTGGCCAGTACCTTATCGTCACGAGCCCCGGCATCCTGCACCGCGATGGTGTAGATGCTCAAGAACTCGGACGGATGAGTCTTGCCGTCGTACTTCTCCGGTACTTCCGGCTTGAAGGAGCGGGAGCTAGGCCACTGGACTTGCCGCAGCTCACGAGTAAACGCTGGACAACCCACCTCGTAGGGTAGGCAGCTAGGGTACCCTGGCGCGGGCTCGTCAACAGCGGTCCCAGCGCGCTTGTCATACTGGCGACACGCTTCCCTTCGGCGCTCGATGGTGGTTCGAGCGTCCTCCTTCTTCCGTTCCCGAAGAACGTGACGTTGATCGCAGCGAACCCGCGGATCAGACGATGCCGTGGAATCATCCTCACGGGTGCTGGCCCGTCGAGTTAACGACCGCTCTTAATGCAGCGGAGGGGAACGCAACGTAGTCGTTCCAGCTCCGGTCTTCTCTCCATCGCCACGCACCAGCCTAGACGACTGCAGCCGCGAGGGTTCACCCTGCTGCGGTACGTCGTTGTTGGCTACTCGTCTAGCTTCTCCGCGGCGGGAGGGAAGTCTAGGAGCAGCTGAGCTCGCGCCAACGCCTCTGCTGGCGTAGGCGGCGGTGACAGGTGCGAAGAACGTGAGGTGCTCAAACTCCTAACAGGGTTAGAAGGAGCACCATCACGACTCTGCACCTGCGCGCGGCTTCCTCCAGCGCGCTGGCGCGGATCTTGGCCCTGCGCACCCTGGGAGTGATGCGCAGGGGTCTTCCCATGCGGACGCCTAGAACCACCAACGTCTTGAGGCCGCACGTCACGCGCGTCCTGAGAAGGTCGCGGTGCATGCGCCGGCGTATTCGTCCTGGAAGGCGCCGCTCCATCATTGGAAGTAGCTGCACCACCTGCAGGTTGCGCAGCTCTATCCTTGGACCTGTTGCTCGTCCGGCTCGGATCGCCGGAACACCGTGGAAGCTCGGAGCCTCCACCTCCTCCACCCGCATCTACCCCGTCGCCTGTGCGCGCAGCATCAGGCACGACGGATGCAGATGGACCAACCGCCATGAAACCCTTCTTCTTGGGAGCCATGGTGGTGAAGATGATCGAAGATCTGACGCGCTGATCGCTAGATCAGGTTCGCACAACCTCGATGCCCCTACCTGGCGCGCCAAAGATGTCGTGGGAAACGAACACCTATGGGATCAATGGGATCCCTTTACGGTTCGGCAAGGGGAGAGGATTGCACAAAGAGCAGAACTAACGAACAGCACACGGGGATTTACCTAGGTTCGGGCCGCACGGATGCGTAAAACCCTACTCCTGCTTTGATTGTATTATTGTGGATGTTCTTGGCCAAGTTCTGGGAGCTACAGTACTCGGTAGCTGCGCATGCAGAACGGGCCCTCGGAAGTGCTATCTCCCCCCCAAAAAGGTTTGTGTCCTCCTGTACGCCTCGGGCCTCCTTTTATATGAGTCAAAGGGGCTACCACAGTGGCGTACGAGATAAGGCATGAGATGGAAAGTAGCTACAGTGTTATCATACCTAACCCTGACGGTTTAGGACAAGCTCATTAAATGCACCGTGAGGTGTCCGTCGAGGTGTCCCCCAGCGTCTTGGGCTTGGAAAAGCTTTACAGGGGATGGGCAAAAGCAGCCATCCCATCAGCACCGCTTAAGCGTCTCGTGGCCAGCATCGCACCACGTCACCATGAGGACAAGCCCTAAACGACAAGGCTGGCCGCTGCACTGGAGCGATAGCGCTGCACTGTGCAGAGCCTTGCTGGGGCTGAATCCTTGCCGGGCCCGGGGCTTGCCGGGACCGAATCCTTGCCGGGTCCGGGGCTTGCCGGGACCGAGTCTTGCCGGGTGCGAGGCCTTGCCGGCAAGGGTCTTGCCGGGCCTCCGCAACCCATTGGCCTTCTGTCTTCTGGTCTGATCGTTGACTTGAACGTCTCCTTGGCATCTTAGTCTCGTGATTACTCCTAGCTATTCCCCGGCAAGGCTTGCCGCGGTACGGCTACAACTGCCCGTGCACAAGTAAGGGGTACTAAAAAAAAACCATGCTTTAGTACACCGACAGGCCCCTCCATGGGGCCCCACTTGCTCCATTACTTCTCCTTTATGCCCTTGTGGAAGTCTTCTTTCATGGGCATTTTGGGTTTTTTGGAAGTGCCCATCCTACCCCTTGGCTTTCCTATAAATAGAGGTGAGGTGGCTGCCCCAAAACTCATGCTTGCTCTCATACACATGCCATAGACTTGTCTGGCTTCTCTCTCCCTCCCAGCGAAATAGTTTCGTAGAGCCGAAAGGCTGTCTGGGTTCCGGAGGGAACTAGTTCTGGACGGCGAAGCCCTGCCGGATAGATGACACCGTATGTGTGCAATTCTGTAGAGAGATCGTAGTTTCGGTCTTAGTTCGAGAGTGCCTCCCGAAGGGCTGTCCGAGTGACTGTCCGAGTTTCAAGGGTCCTCCCGAAGGGCTGTCCGAGTGACCGTCCGAGTTTCGAAGGTCCTCCCGAAGGGTTGTCCGCGACACCGTCCGAGGGACTGTCCGACCACCTCCCGGAGGGCTGTCCGAGGGGCAGATAAGGGAGTACATCCTCGCAGTTGGGAGGTTGTAAATCCTAGCTGCGGGGATCTGCACCACCGATCGTCATCGACTCTACTTCCGCTGCGCTACGAGTCGGTAACGAAAAAGATCAAACCTTGTATGCAGTCTCCATAGTGGTCCTGGGCTGGTGCGTAGGTAGGAAATGTTTTGTTTTCTGCTGCGTTCCCCTACAGTGGCATCATGAGCCGTGCTATGTGTAGATGCAGGTTACGATCTAGAATACATAGAGATGTATGGGTGTTGCACAATATAATTTGTAGTAGATGAGTTCTACTGCTGATAATTATTTGTGCGGGTAGCAGATGAAATCTGTTACCCGATGTTCTTGTTGCTTCCCTGGAATTTGCATATTTCTGATCTTGATAACAGCATGGTGGAATTTCAAAGTTCTGGCAATCCGTGATCCTGATTGATCAACGAAGTGCTAACAGTTCATTGAATTCCACCATAGTTAAAAAGAAAGATGAAATTTCGCAGACGAAAGGGCAATGCAGATATGATCTGCACGGGGGTCATGCGTATGACGAAGTTCAGTATGGGGCTCAAGATTTTATTATCCCGTGTTTCATACACCCCGTAAAGTTAATCTAGCGACTTGAATAATCATACTTGATGATGGACGTTGGTAGCTTCGGTTTGCTTCGAAATCTTAGAAGCCACGTAAAATAAAATTTTGCATAAACCGATTTGAGGCGTCTAACTTGGTTTTGCAGGATGGTTTGCATGTGCATATGATGTGGTATAGCAGTGCTCATATTAATTTGATTATGTATGAGATGACTATATGATGTAAATTAAACATGACCTGCGTGTCATGATTCGGCATGATGGCTGGAGCCATATGATTGTCACTTTAATGACCTGCGTGTCAACCTTTTGTAATGCACTTATTTTATTAGCTATAGAGATAGCAATATTATCTGGTGCATCGACAAGGTGGTGGCAATCTTCGCAAAGGTGAACACTGACGCGAATGCCGAAGACGAAGAAATACAAGACTTCTCCGTCAGAAAGGGCTATACCATATCATGCTATTGTGAATTGCCTGAGATGTTTATCCCTTATGATGCACCCTTCTTGATTACGCGGTAGTCGCTTTTTATTAGGGTGATCTCTCACAAAAAATATCAAGTAGTTAGTGTTCTCCCAAGTGTAGCACCGTCACGGCACCTAACTTCTCGGAGTGCGTCATGTCCACATGAGTACAAACGATTAGGGAAGTGTGAGGCGGGTGAGGTCAGACCTCGCAGCGAGATCACTTGGTTGTCTTGACGTTCTGGCTTGATCATCCTGAGCTCGGAACACACGCATCGAAAGATGAACAAGAATCACATAGAGATGTGATTGGCAAGTTGGCCTACCGATTAAAATTTTCGTCATCAGTGATGTCCACATCAATGGCGTTGAATTGAAATGCAGATCTTGAATCACTCAAAATCAATTATGAGAGATATTGATTTGAGTGGGAGCGCACTATAGAATTAACTTGTTTAATTCTTAGTGCAATTAATTATGAACTTTGTCTAAAGTAAAATTTGCATAATAGTTGTAGAATAATGGCTCGCGTTTCCACCTTCCCTGTTAAAATTGAATAAGCTGTAAAATATCTGGTTAAAACTTTACAGTTGGTAACGTAATGTGAGGATTGTCCTCAAGAGTGCCGAGAAGGACTTTGTCCTATCGCATGTTTTCAGTATTCTCCCGCTAATGCTATGGATAATGTGACTCTCGTCCTTCGATCCAAAAGCTAGAATTCTGTTACGGTCAAGTGCAATATGTTTGCGTCCATGAGACCCGGACTTCAAAAGATTGGGATAGCTATGTGATATTCATGGAACTGAAAATCATTTTCAGACACAAACAAAGGCTAAAAGATATGGGATATCCAAAGCAATGTTTGTTTTGCAAACTGTTAGTAAAAGTGTTTACTATGCGTTTGACTAATAACAGAGGGATCCAGAAGAACGCCTATCATATGATGAAGGTGAATAAAACAACAACTTAAGAGAAAGGAAATTTCCGAAGGGTGTTAGTATGACTTACACACCTAGGAAGTCCGGGGCTGACGCCACTCTTCAAGTTGGTGCTTCTTCTGAGAGTAGGAGAATTATTGGAAGTAAAACTATTAAAAGTATAAAGGCAAAAAGAAAGAAGACTGGAATGTCCAGCTCGCGTATGAAAGTCATACAAGCTATTGATGTATAGAAGGCTGGTCAAAAGAAATAGTTCTTGGGAATTATGATTAAACATGTTAATCACTTATTCTTGGGTATTGTGAGTTGATCACAAAGATTCCCGCTCGATTGCATTCTGCTGCATCTCGATGCAAGAACTACTACAGCCTAAAAGACTTGCCGGAGTGAGGTTCAGATACGCGCTAGGAATATAGTAAATGTTACTATACATTCCATCGGTGTATTACCTATGTATTTATTTTCATAATTCATTTTGGAGTTTTTACACACTATAGCCCATTGCATAAGGTATCTTGCAAGAAGGTTGTTCATAAGAGAACTTTTGATGTTCGATGTTATGAATAACATAAGGGCCATACTTCCATCATGGATGGGATGTATGTTATGAATATTGATAATAACATATTGCCTCCGTATTTACCTTCGTAATTCATTTTAGAGTTTTTACACACTCTAGCCCATTGCATAATGTTTTGTTGCAAAAGGGTTGTTCATAAAAGGAACAATTGTTGTTCAGTGTTATGAATAACATAAGGGCCATACTTCCATTATAAATGGGATGTATGTTATGAATATTGATGGTAATATGATACATCCATAACACTGACGCTAAATGTCGCAAGACTAAGAGAATACCACACATGTGTGGCACTGCATTTGGTCACATTGGAGAAACCCACATGGAGAAATTCCAAAATGATGGATTTTGAAGTCGTTTGATTATGAATCATCTGACACTTGCAACTTTCCTCCGAAAAGTGAAGTGACTGAAATACCGTTCACAGGCCATAAGGAACGAGCAATGAACTTATTGGTGATCATACATTTTGATGTATGTAGTCCGATAAATGTTGTTGCTAATAGTGGATTTATCTATCTTCAAAAAATTGACTCAAGTAGATATATGGATATTTACTTGATGAGACGTAAGTCTAGATCTTTTGAAATCATTCATAAGGTTTTCAATATGAAGTAGAAATTATTGTAACAAGAAAATTATGTTTCTATAATTTGATTCCGGAAAGGAATATTTTGAGTTACAAGTTTAGCGAATGTCTGATGAGTTGTGAAAGGAGTTTCATAACTTACACCTCCCGGAACACCACTGTAAGTGGAATGTCCGTGAAGATGTAATCAAACCATTTATGACATGGTAAGATCAAAGATGACATAAATCAATTTGCCATTATCCCTTTTAAAGTAATGCTTTAGAGACTGTGACTTTTACACTGAAAAGAGCGCCATCAGGTCTGTTGAAATGACGCCATGGTATGGTATGCCCAACCATGATTTGTCTTTTCTTAACATTTGGAATATGGGGCTTGTGTAAAATATTTACAAACCTATTCCAGATCAGACAAGTACTACTTTGTAGGTTATCCCAAGTAATTGGGAATTTCTCCACCACTATACCGAGGCCAAAAGTTTGCCACCAAGAACGGTATGCTTTTGAAGAAAATGGTTCTTGCAAAAGGATGAGTGGGAGAACAGTGCAACTCGATGAGATAACAGTATCTTCGTCATCAAATCAAAGGAAAGGAACCTTGGAAGTGATTCCAGAGTTTCCTACTGCGACTGATACGGAAGCCTCTACATAAGATGTATGGACTTCGGTCGAACTTGCAACTGAACCACGTAGGCAAAACTCGTGCAAACCTCTCAGGTGCGCAAGCGAGATATTGTTGTTAGACAATAGTATACCTACGATACACAAGGAAGCGTTGATGGGCCCTGACTCCGGAATTGGCTAAATGCCAATATAATCCGAAATAGTTTCCATACAAATGATTCAAGATTATATCTTGATAAACCATTCGGAAGACTTAGAGTCTAACGAACATTAATGGAACTATAAACTGATGTGGATAAAATGTTTTATCCATAAATCTCGACTTGTTGCAATAACAAGTTCAAGGAGTTGACTACGATGAGGTTGTCTCACCGTAGCGATGCTTAAAGTCAGATCGGGTTAAACTAGCAATTAATACATATTTCAATCTTGAGATATGATACATGCATGCCAAAAGGATTTCCATGTGATGGAAATGCAACCTAGGACTTGCATGTGATACAGTCCAAGGTATTTTGTCAGTCCAGAGGATGCTAGTAAGTATGCAAACTTCAGAGTTCCAGCAATGGACAGAAGAGAGAAAAATGGAGTTGGAATCTTCGTTTTGATGAAATAGTCAAAAGAGTTTGATTTCATCACTGGATAACGAAGATGCTTGTGGTTACAAGAAAGTAAGTGGGAGCATAATAATATTTCTAAAAACCTTGTGTGCTTGACACATTGTTGATTGGAAATAATATAAATTTCTTGACACGAATTAGGACTTCATTGAAAAATAGGTTTTTCGATGAAGTGCTTGGGCTAGATGGCCTCGATATTAGGCATAATTATCTATGAGATAGAATTGCCTAATAGGCTAAGCCAAAAATACATATTGACAAGATGCTAAAACAGTTTAGCATTAAAACGCCAAGGAGTGATTCTTGCCGAAGTCACATGGAAAGGGTTTTTGCAAGACTCGGTGTCCCAAAACACTGATGAGCAAAATACATGATGGATTTTCCACACACCTTTGTGTTTGGATTAATCATGTATTCCATGGTATGTAAAACAACCAGATATGTCCGATACTCCCAAGAAGTTGCGAGTATAGATACCAAAGTGATCAAAGTACTGATCATGGGACAATAGTGAAAAATGTCATTGAGTACTAAAGTAGCACTGATGACATGTTTTCTCGCAAGCAGAGATTATGAAGTGCTCATTGTAAGTAATTACATCGATACAGTCTTCATCAATTCTCCATGCGATTTTCGATTTAAGTTAAGGGTTTTGTGTAATACACAATATGGTGGCACGGTAGTTGGAAATTGTTCCAAACAGGTAACTGTGGCGAATTCTATAACAAAGGCTAAGTATGTTGACGCTTTGGAAGCGACAAAGAAGATGTTGAATCATATAGTTCATTCATGAACTTAGTATGGTTCCAAGATGGCTTTGGTCAATGGGACACTATTGCAGATAGTTGCTCCATAGCTCAGTCTGAGGAATCAAGGTTTGACCTGTGATTCACATATATACAAAGCCAAGTCCACACAAAATATGAATTTTGTGAAAGCGTGAAAACGTGAGGACATGCAAAGATACACACGGAACTGAAGTTGTCAGATCCGTTGGACATCAGGCTATACCACAGGCGAAGCATTTTTACACCGGTATGCCATAGGTGTAATGTGCATTAGCATTGACTAGATTATTGACTCTAGTGCAAGTGGGAGTCTGTAGGAGATATGCCCTAGAGGCAATAATAAATGTTATTATTTATCCCCATGTTCATGATTATGTTTATGTTCCATGCTATAACTGCTATGGTTCTCAAGTCTACAATAACCACGAGGCTCGAAGGAAGACTCATATGCACATGTGGAATAATAAATGGTAAAATGTATTCCTAGTCTGGCCTCTAAGACTAGCTCAAGTGTTTCATGATGGTTCTGTTTTCCTGATCATGGGCATGACTATGCCGGCAACTTTGAGGGCACAATGTTAGGAGAACACTTGTGTTGAATCGACCCGAATTGATGTTATGCTATGAGATACATTCGTCACAAGTTAATGGTAAATAACACAGAGATGGTTTACGTTTGCATAATTTCTTAGACCATGAGAGTATCGAGTTTCTTCATGCTTGCTTCATGAACTTTGGGGTTTCTTAAACGTCATCCGTAAATGGGTGGCTATTACGGCGGCTTACGGGTTCATGGAAAAGTATGTCAAGTAACTTGATAGCTCAAGATTGGGATTTGCTCCTCCGACGATGGAGAGATATCTCTGGGCCCTCTCGGTGTTACGGTATCCATCATCGTCTGGCCAGACACAAGTGTGATTTGATCACAGGGATGCCGGAACGCGGAAACGAGAAAAGAGAACAAAATCGGTAACGAGGTAACTGGCATTGTGGACAAGTGTTGATCCACGGGGATGCCGATGTTTCTCACCTCGGGTATTTGTAACATATCGCGAAGCAACAGGAATAGCACACAGCAACTGGAGGTTCACTCGAATATTCATTCGTGTGGGTATAGGGGTCAATATGGGTGTCCACGGCTCCGATGTTGATCATTGATCGGAAAGTGTTCCGGGTCATGTCTATACTTCACCAAACCTATAGGGTCACATGCTTAAGGGTCATCTATTTGCTGAATACTAGACAGGGAGTCTGAGAGAAAATCACCGAAAAAGTTTCGGACGAAACGGAAACGTTCCTGAGAGGACACCGGAATAGTTCCGGTAAAACTGAAAAGTTGTTTCAGGGGATACCATTAAGTCAAATTGGTTTCGGTACACGCCCGGAAATTCTTGGAGGATGCCAGAAGTGTTCTGGAAACTTCTGGGAATTTTCCGGGATAAAAACCGGAAATGTTCCGGAGCTGCCGGAACCGATTTGGTTGCTTTTCGCTGAAGAAAAACATTGTTCCAGAATTGTTTTGGAATGCGTTCAAATTTTTTTTAGTGGGTACTGGAATTGTTCTAGGCACACAGAAATAATTTGGGATTTATCGGACGCAGAAAAATGTCTTCGTGAATAGTGAAAGTGCTTTTTGGTTTACTTTATGGAAAGTCACCTTTTGGGATATTTTCCAAAAAGCTTCTAGAAGGCTTGGGGGCTAAGAAACCCCCCTTGGGGGGCCCCCCAAGAGAGTTGGCCGGCCACATGAGGGGCCCCTCCATGGGGCCCCACTTGCTCCATTACTTCTCCTTTATGCCCTTGTGGAAGTCTTCTTTCATGGGCATTTTGGGTTTTTTGGAAGTGCCCATCCTACCCCTTAGCTTTCCTATAAATAGAGGTGAGGGGGCTGCACCAAAGCTCATGCTTGCTCTCATACACATGCCATAGACTTGTCTTGATTCTCTCTCCCTCCCAGCGAAATAGTTTCGTAGAGCCGAAAGGCTATCTGGGTTCCGGTGGGAACTAGTTCTGGACGGCGAAGCCCTGCCGGATAGATGACACCGTATGTGTGAAATTCTGTAGAGAGATCGTAGTTTCGGTCTTAGTTCGAGAGTGCCTCCCGAAGGGCTGTCCGAGTGACTGTCCGAGTTTCGAGGGTCCTCCCGAAGGGCTGTCCGAGTGACCGTCCGAGTTTCGAAGGTCCTCCCGAAGGGCTGTCCGCGACACCGTCCGAGGGACTGTCCGACCACCTCCCGGAGGGCTGTCCAAGGGGCAGATAAGGGAGTACATCCTCGCGGTTGGGAGGTTGTAAATCCTAGCTCCGGGGATCTGCACCACCGATCGTCATCGACCCTACTTCCGCTGCGCTACGAGTCGGTAACGAAAAAGATCAAACATTGTATGCAGTCTCCATAGTGGTCCTGGGCTGGTGCGTAGGTCGGAAAATTTTTGTTTTCTGCTGCGTTCCCCTACAATCCATACTACACTTTTATCACCATCTCTTCGCCGAACTAGTGCACCTATACAATTTACCATTGTATTGGGTGTGTTGGGGACACAAGAGACTCTTTGTTATTTGGTTGCAGGGTTGTTTGAGAGAGACCATCTTCATCCTACGCCTCCCACGGATTGATAAACCTTAGGTCATCCACTTGAGGGAAAATTGCTACTGTCCTACAAACCTCTGCGCTTGGAGGCCCAACACGAGTCTACAAGAACAAGTTGTGTAGTAGACATCAAGCTCTTTTCTGGCGCCGTTGCCGGGGAGGTGAGTGCTTGAAGGTATATCTTTAGATCTTGCAATCGAATCTTTTAGTTTCTTGTTTTATCACTAGTTTGGTTTATAAAAGAAAACTACAAAAAAATGGAATTGAGGTTGCTTCATATTATTCGTCTTTATAATGTCTTTCTTGAAAATGATGAATCGAAAAATTGTGCTCAATTGATAGAAGACGAATTCAATAAAATGTTTGGCATAAAATCATTGAATGATGAGCATGATTGCAATGTTGCTAGTATGAATTCTTTGAATATCCATGATGCTAATGATATGCAAAGCCATAAGCTTGGGGATGCTATGTTTGATGAAGATGATATTTTTAGTCCCCCAAGTTTTGATGAGAAAATTTATTATGATGAAAGTATGCCTCCTATTTATGATGATTATATTTATAAAAGTAAATTTATAGAGGTCATGACTTTATTTAATGATGATTCCACTATTGTGGAAGAGGTTTTAATTGATTATGACTACAAAGTTGCTATCTATGATGATTATTGTGATGACATGTATGCTATAAAGAATAATGATAACCATGAAACTTGTCATCATGATTTTAATTTTCAATTTAATTATGCCAATCAAGTATCACATGATAGTTATTTCATTGAATTTGCTCCCACTATTATGAATGAGAAGGAAATTGCTTATGTGGAGAGTAATAAAAATCCTATGCTTGTAGGTCATGAAAAGAATGCTTTATGTGATAGCTATATTGTTGAATTCATTCATGATTCTACTGGAAATTATTATGAGAGAGGATCATATGCTTATATATATTTGAACAACATCAAGTTTCCCCTCTTTGTGTTGAAAGTTTTGAAGCTATACTTGTTTTGCCTTCCTATGCTAGTTGATTATTGTTCCCATAATCTATTTGCTCACAAAATCCCTATGCATAGGAAGTGGGTTAGGCTTAAAGGTTCTAGTCATATGCTTCATGATGCTCTCTTTGTGTTTCAATTCTTTACTTTTATGTGAGCATCATTAAAATCATCATGCCTAGCTAAAAAGGCATTAAAGAAAAGCGCTTGTTGGGAGACAACCCAATACTTATACCTACTGTTTTTGTGTGTTCACATGATTAAGATACTTTTTTAATCATGTTTTATATGTTTTCTTTCAATAATGTGCCAAGTAAAGACTTTGGGATAGTGTGGATACTTGTTGATTCGATTCTGTGCAAAAACAGAAACTTTTGCGTCCAGTGCTGGAATTTCTATTCTGTACTGGAGCATGAGAAAATTCTGAAATTTTTACAAAGTATTGGGATACAAATTGTTTACGTTTTCCTAATTTTTCAGAATTTTTAGAGGTACAGAAGTATGGTTTTTAAATCGACCACTACACGCTGTTCTGTTTTTGACAGATTCTGTTTTCGGTGCATAGTTTGCTTGTTTTAGTGTTTCCATAGCTTATATTGAGTAATATAAATTGTGAAAATGATAGAATACACTCGGAATTATGTGAGAACAATTATGAATCTTGTCTTTACAGTACCTAAGTGGATGATTTATTTTTATCATACTAACCTATCTCACAAGTTCCGTTAAGTTTTGTGTGATTGAAGTTTTCAAGTTTTGGGTGAGATATCGATATGAGGAGAATAAGGAGTGGTAAGACCCTAAGCTTGGGGATGCCCAAGGCACCCCAAGGTAATATTCAAGGAATACCCAAGCAACTAAGCTTGGGGATGCCCCCGGAAGGCATCCCCTCTTTCGTCTTCAACACTATCGGTAACCTCACTCGGAGCTATATTTTTATTCGTCACATAATATGAGTTTTGCTTGGAGCGTCATTTTCTTTTGTTGATATTTGCTTTCTGTTATCAATAATCATGTTTTATATCTTTTAGTTCAATAAAATGCCAATTATAGCCTTTACCATGCTCAGTTTGCAAGTTCATGTGTTGCTGTTTGAAAACAGAAAGTTTTCTGTTATGTCCAGAATATTCCTGAATAGTCAGAACATGATAAAAATCTGAACTTTTTACACAGTAAGAATGCATGACTTCTCTGTAACGTGGTAATTTTTCAGAATTTTTGGAGTTAGGGAATTATGGATTCTTATTCCCCTTTTACAGACTGCTCTGTTTTGGCAGATTGCTGTTATAGTTGCATTGTTTGCATATGTTTGCGTGTTTAATGTTTCTATTTGAGGATAGGAGTATTAAATATAAAGAGGCATTTAGTATGAAATGTTTAATTATAATTTTAGTGATTTTCTACAGTAGAGAATGTTAAGATTTTGATTTGATTTATACTAACTTATCTCACGAGTTCTTGTTGAGTTTTGTGTGGATGAAGTTTTTAAGATTTAGGAGAAACCGTGAGATGAGAGGACTTAAGAAGACACAAGAGCTCAAGCTTGGGGATGCCCAAGGCATCCCAAGTTATTATTTCAAGAAGTCTGAAGCATCTAAGCTTGGGGATGCCCCGGTAGGCATCCCACCTTTCTTCTTCAACAATCGGTCAGTTTTGGTTGAGCCTAAGTTTTTGCTTCTTCACATGATATGTGCTATCCTTGGAAAGTCATTTTATTTTGTTTTCTTTGATGTTTGAATAAAATACTTAAGATCTAAAATTTTAAATGAGAGAGAGAGTCCTCACATAGCTACTTAATTACTTAACTACTCATTTGATCTTCACTTATATCTTTTTGGAGTAGTTTGTCATTTACTCTTGTGCTTCACTTATATCCTATGAGTAAAATGTGAATGAATTGAATATCATAAAGTTGAAATTTATATGCTTCATATGCTTGTCCCATGGGGAGTGGTGAATTCACATACAAGAAGTATAAGTGGTAAAATTTATTGAAAGTTAACAAACATAGCATTGGTCACTTGAACAATTCATGAAAGAATTTTGAAGGAAGAGAAATTTCACATATAAATATACTATCTTGGACATCTTCTATGATTGTGAGCCCCCATTAATTATTTTCAACCTTGATCAAGTAGTTGACGTTGGACAAGGAAGACAACGTAATGAGTTATGTTTGTTTATATTCACATAGAAGTTATATTGTCATGGATCCTCTAACATGTGGTGCTTGCTTAGGAACTTTTGCTAGCCAAAAAATTCGTACTAAGTAGATATACTACTTGTGCATCAAAAAACCCTTAAACCCAGTTTCTTCCCATGAGTGTCCACCATATCTACCTATGGATTGAATAGGATCCTTCAAGTAAGTTGTCATCGGTGCAAAAAGCAATAAAAATTGCTCGTAAAATATGTGTGATCTTTTATTGTAAGGGAAAATAAGCGTTGTACGAACTTGTGATGGTAAAGAAATAAAAGTGACGGACAGCATAATAAAGGTTGCTATCACAAGGGGCAATATAACATGACGTTCCTTTGCATTAAGGGCTTGTGCATCCAACAACAAAAAGCGCATGACAACCTCTACTTCCCTCTGCGAAGGGCCTATCTTTTACTTTTATGCATTTACTTTTCTGTATTTACTTTTATGCAAGAGTCATTAATGTTCATCCCTATTCCGCTCTATTTATTCTTTAATTGGCAAGCATTATGTGGTAGGGAAAGATCCAGGAACATATATCCAGTTGAATATAGGTGATGATGAGTTATTATTGTTGACATTATCCCTGAGATAAATAAGTTGGGAGGCGAAACATTAAGCCCCTATCTTCCTATGTGTTTGACTAAAATGGTTTGTTCTAAAAATATGCTTTGAGTGTCAGCAATCATGGAAGACTAAAAGATGGTTGAGTATCTGGAATTTGCTGGATCAAAGCTCTTACATAGACCATTCCTGAAAATAAGATGAATTGCAATTGCTTGAATACTGAGAACATAGTTTGTTAGTTTTCAAGAAAGTTTATGGCCTATACTTTAAACATGTGAATAGCTTGCTACTTGATCATGAAAAGTTTTATGACATGAGCTACTGATTATGATATATATTGATGCTAGAAAAAGTGATTGAAATTATTATTGATCAAACTTATGCATTATGCTAGCATTCACACTTCATAAATTATTTCTTTTATCATTTACCTACTCGAGGACGAGCAGGAATTAAGCTTGGGGATGCTGATACGTCTCCAACGTATCTATAATTTATGACGTATTCATGCCATATTTATAACAATTCTATATGGTTTTGGTATGATTTGATTAGAACTAACCCGGACTAACGCTGTTTTCAGGAGAATGGCCATGGTGTTGTTTTTTGTGCAGAAATAAAAGTTCTTGGAATGGGATGAAACTTTTTGGAGATTTTTTATGGAATTTATTTACTTTTATTTTTATTTTTATTAATATTTTAGTTTATCTATTTACCACGATAAGATTTAATCCTTGCAAATAACCGCTAAGAGGATTGACAACCCTCTTATTTGCGTTGGGTGCAAGTGTTTGCTTTTGTGTGCGCAGGTGCGCTTAATGGAATTTTGCTTGGTTCTCCTACTGGATTGATAACCTTGGTTCTTAACTGAGGGAAATACTTATCTCTACTGTACTGATCATCCTCTCCTCTTCGGAGAAATACCAACGCAGACTACAAGTAGCAAAATCCCATTTGAGAAATTTGAAGAAGGATAATATATAGGGATACTAGATAGACATGCTTTGATTGGAGTTAATCTGGCAGAGTAGTAAAATAATTTTCTCCTCCAGCTAGTCATCCTCTTAAGGATTTTGTCTATCAAAGGCTGAATGTCCCCTCTTTTAAGCTTATCATAATGTCCCCTCTTCATAGCTATTTAATGGGGAAAGCACCTACAGTGCAGTGCAGCCCATGAGTAAAGCAAAAATACTAGTCTCCTCACAAGACAGTCCTATAGGGATCATATCACTTTTAGAGTAATTTATCCTCATCCCAGAAACAGAGGTAGCGTGTGCGTGCGTGTGTTCACATGGGTGAGTATATGTGCGTATGTATGAGCGTCTGCGTCTATACTGTGTTAAAAAATGTTCATGGAATTGGTATGTGACGACTTTGCGACTTGCAAGAATTAGGGAGTATCTTCCTGAACTATTCCTGTTCAAAGTATCATATTATACTCTTCTTTTGTGAGTTTTATGTTTTAGAGTCTCATCAAGGATTTTAATGAAGATATTTTTGGAGGGGAGCTTTTCTAGATGATGATGCTATCTGGACAACCTTTCAAGATGATGATACTATCTGGATAAGTGTAGATTGGGGAAGTATTAGAATTTAGTTAACTAAGTACCATTAAAGAGGAATATACCATTATCCTAGCCGACGTGCGGTTACATTCCTAAGGCGGATCATAGTGGGAAAAACTTAGATCGTAACATAACACATCTCAAGACAAGTTTACTTATGGGAAAAGCATTGAAATCAACCGGCTGATTTCTCTCGCTCTTCCGCCGCGTGCGGCGCCGTTGGATCGCATCTGATCCACGGACCAATTTCTATGGCACATTTTGTTGGAGCATAACAACGAATTTGGTGGGCTCCACCCACGTGGGAAGCAAACCTGCGGTTTATGTGTATCCTAGACAAGGCTGGATATTGCTCTGTGAATCATGTTTTAGCAGCGGCCTTTTAGGTGAGTTGTTTTCATTTTTTTTGGCGATGGCCTTTTAGGCCTTATACAATGCTAGGTGCTTAGGGTGGTGCTTAGAAAAATAAACCGGTTTTTTCTGAAGCACCAGTGCCTATTTCTACATGAGAGACGCATAATTAAGCGTCTATCCTGTGCAAATAAGCACCGGTGCTTAAGAAAAGTCTGGTTTATTTCTCTAAGCACCTCCCCTAAGCACCTTGCATTTTACAAGGCCTTAGGTGAGCTGTAGCAGTTATTTTGGATAGGAAATGATGGAAATCAACATTTTCATCCTTTAGTACAAAAAAAGGCGCTTACCTTTTTTCGGGGAAAAAAGAGCAGCTTACCTGATCGACCGAACATATTTTTTCTTGGGAAAGGCTTCTCTTCAACCGATTGAACATTTGGCGCGCGTCGACCGTTTGATTCCTTAGTATTTTATCATGCGGCACGCAGCAACTCCCCATCACACACGCGCTTTGCAACATGGGACATGTTGCAAGACAACCGAGTACAACACATGTTGTGTCCGGACCGACTAGATCGAGGCAAAGTGGCATCGACTGGACCTAGGAGCGACGACGATGCAGGTACTCGAGGCGAGGACAACGCAATAGTGTCGGCAACATTGCACAACATGGATCATGTTGCGAACTTAACGAACGCAACAAGGGCACTGTTACAAACCTACAGAACACGTGCAACCCGAGTGCAACATGATTCATCTTGCAAACGTATCGAGCGTAACATGGACCATGTCGCAAACCAACTGAGTGTTTGCAACAGGAGCGCAACATAGATCATGTTGCAAACCTACCGAGCGCAACATGGGTCATGTTCTAAGTGGCATGTCGCGGTCGAAATGGGTCATGTTGCAAAGCTACCTAGCGCAACATGAGTCACGTTGCAAATGATGTTTCACAGTTGAATTGCCGACATGGCCACATCAGATGGTTGTGACGAGCAGGGTCCAATGGATGTGGAGGCGGTCGATCCGGTCCACGGGTCAATCGGACGATCCGATCCGATCTGCCCCGCTACAAAGCCTCATCGGTGTTGCTGCAATCGAGGATGGGACAATGTGGCCGGGCACCGCCGTCGTTGCTACAATCTAGGATGCGACACCACCGCCATTGCTGCAATCTAGGATGGGATGGTGCGGCCGGGCATCACCGCAGTTGCAAGCAGGGAGTCGCGTCGCTGTAAGGCTTCGCCGGCGTTGCTGTAAGCTGGGACAGAACGTGCAAGGCTAGGTGCCATCGCTGCATGCGGGGAACTACGCCGCTGCAACACGTTTGGATGAGCTACCGCCAACCGGTATGGGAACGTTGCATGTCTAGGCGTTACCACTTCAAGCTTGGACGAGACGCTACAAGGATGGGCGTCACCATTGGAAACCGAGATGGTATGCTACAAAACTGGGCGACGTTGTTGCAGTCTGGACATGCGATGTTGTTACAAGAATATTTTTTCTATGAAAATGGGCGGCGGTGCTTAGACGATGTTGCAAGTCGGATGTGCACTGCTGCAAGAATGACCATCACGTGTTGCGATGATAGTCAACGCATGCTGCGACGATTGGTGCTGCAACAATGGCTAGCAGTGCTGCAACCACCATCACATGTTGCCATGATGGTCAATGCACGTAGCGGCGACAACGACTAGTGTTGCAACAACGACCACCCGTTATGCTGCAATGAAGGTCAACACATGTTGTAACGGCGGCGACCGGTGCTGCAATGACGATCATGAGGTGTTGCGACGAGGGTTAACGCAGTTGTGACAACGGCGAATGACGACGACTAGTATGATGGCGGTGATAGAGTGCTGTAACGAGGGTCATGGGATGTTGCGACGATGGTCAACATGTGCTACGACGATGGTGCGACGAGTGGCGGCACAGGACCCTACGTGTGGCAAGTGCGATCGGGTGAGGGATGGCCGTCATCTACTGCAAGCTGAGTGACACCGTGCTGTAAGGAGACTAGGGAGACGGCGAGTTAGCTACGACTGCTGCGAGCCGGGGTGGTGGAGCGACGGCTTGTTGCGAGCCGGCCAGCGACAAGGTGCGGCAACCTGACTGGCGCGAGCGGAACACGAAGCTATTGGCTATGACAGCCACACGCGAGTAGAACTAGAAATAGCTAGCTTGGTCGTACAAAGCGTTGTAAACCTATAAGTAGCTAGCTTGATCCGTGGAGGTTAATTGGTACGTCAATTAAACAAGCTTTTTGTGGGGCCTAAAATCCACGTGATGTGATGTGTGTGAAACAGGTGCACAAGCGGCTCAACCATCCCGCGCGAATCAATCCTAGCGGCCCAACTTCCACAGATCCTACGCTCTGCGAGGCGGCTTATGTTTGGGTATTATCATCCGACTTATTCATAGCATCCGCCTTACTTATGTGACATGTAGTTAATGAGGAGTGATGTGTTTGTGGTAACATAACACACCCAGGCAAAATGAGTCTAGATCTAAATAAATGAAGACTTGCATGATACCACACATACTCTTTCCGTCTGCGAAAGACTGCACATCTAGGATTCACAAATTGTCAGTGTCAATCTACACTCTCAATAGACATTGCCTTTAATCCAATCCTTAATTGACTCATGCAGCAACTTGTGGTATAGTTATTGGTTGCTTCTCAGTTGAGTCCCTTTCGTATTTACCTTAATTACTGCATGCAAGCTACAATTATTTAATGGCCTTCTCTCAATGGTTGCATGCACGCATGTGTCTCCCACTTTTCTGGGTTAATTAGGCCATGGAGCAAGCTCAGCTCTTTTTTTAGGGTAAGTCAGCTATTTTCTTGATCTATGTTGTACGGTTCGTGGACAGAAGGAGTATGTTACTAATAAAAACTAGTAACACATGCATGTTACTAATCTAAGTTATTTCTCGCTATGACCAACCTAAAGAGACGTAGTGTCTCTTCACTAGGAACCGACGTCTCTTTGTATCGTCGCATCTGTTCTGGACATATTGTACTCCCTCTATCTTAAAATGTAGAGGTTTTTTGACACTACATTATGAGACATAGAGGATGTTATTATTTTCCATACAAGCATTGCTTTTGCCTTGGACCAGAACGGACCCGTGACATGCATCGGCCGCTTGGACGCGCATGCGAGATGACAAGTGTCGATAGCCCCCGATGCCGCCGCGCGCCTCCTCCAACCGGTGCGAGGCACTGTTTTTCCTCAAACGCGCCCACGAATTGCAGTACGCATGCCTGCGGGTCTCCGGCTGCCATCCTTCCCGAGGAAAGCCCGATTGGCGCACGGCGCGGCGCAGTACAGAACGTCAGAACACCATTGAACCAACCCTCATCCACATCCCCATGCTTGCATAGTTACTACCTTTACTTTTTCTATCGGATAATGTGTTAGAATTTAGGGTTTGTGGTCTACCCCTATTTCTCTGCGCTTATCCGTAGCGCCTCTCATAATTCGCATATCTTAGGCAAGGGGTAGGGACCTTCTTATACTGTCTTTCCAAAGAGTCCACCAGTGACGGAGCCACCGTTGTATCGTTGGGTGCAGTTGAACCCAACGAAACTTGGTAGCTACGTACGCATCGGCAGGTACTTTGTAGGCCTGAACCCAGTAAAAATATTAGACTGACCCCATCAATCTCGTGAACTGCCTCGGTGGATATAGGCTAAAAAGGCCCAAAAGCCCATAAGTAAATTGCCTCGGTGCCCACAACTACCAAGGTCTCTCAATCGTGAACTGTACTCGTACGATTCCTACGCAGCTGCCGCCACGCCTTTACTCATTCAATTCGCCAATTCACCTCTGGCCTCTCTCCTCTCGTCTCTTCTGTTCGTCCATCCATCCATCATCGGACCCCAGCGGCAAGCCGTCAATTCAATTTCCAAATTGAAGGTACTGACTAGTGAGATCGCATAGTCTGTATGTTCTGTCTAACATAATAGTCTAGTATGACAATATTTTTGCCCTAGTTTGCTAAAGTAAATCATGGACTTTGATTGATCTAGACCATGGAACAATATTTTTCAAAGAGAAATTAGAAGCCACTGGCTAAGTTTGATTATCCACAGAGAGAAATTTGTAGATACTCAACGGTGATTTAATGATGTCAAAGAAAAGCTGCGCAATAAAATGGGTGATCGGTTTATAAATGATTGTCTAATTTGCTATAGGAAGAAATACATGTTTTCTACCATTCGTAATGATCCAGTGTTTGGTCTTCTTAAGATAATGAGACAAATAAAAAGGAGACACTCTAAAATATGAGCAACTTTACTTTTTTTTTTACTTGATGGTACTTATATTAAACTTGCCAAACTAACTTGTCTTGTTTTTAATGTTTTCAAAAAGACGAGGAGCTACACCCGAGCTATGAAGTTATTTGGGTACTACTTTATTTATAGTATCTAAACATGTGGTTTTAGAATTTCATCCAACTGGTATGTCTTATACTCTTCAACTATTAACACAACAAAATATGTAGTAGGTATTATCATATTTCTATTTGTTATGTTTTTTTTGGGTGCTGTAAAATGGTGTAAAATAGCTTTTACGCTTAACTAATTCGTATCAAATTCTCACGAGTCAACAAGTGAACCCAATGAGTAAATTTTCTGGCTCCGCCCCTGGAGTCCACCTCTTATACAGATAAGATTCCTAGTCTTTTCAACTAGTTATCCGGGATAGACTTCAGACCAAATTACCAACCACGATCATATTTGTCTGTTAACGGATTCTACCCGTTGTGTCCCCGGAGCAAGCGCTTGTGAGCAACGCGTCATAATAGAGTGTAAATTCCTCTAATTATGTAGATCAATGTTAGGGTTGTAATCTAACTATACGATCTAGCTCCTTCCTATTATCACTGTACCCGGGTAGTCGTTCCAATATAAATAGTATATTGTATTCCACTGTTATTCGACCAGCTTCCTTAAGCATACAACTTAAGTACGTTCCAACAAGTGATAATTCCATGATAATCATGTAAAGTAATTCCATGGATAAATACATGTATAATTCCGTAGTGAGGTATTCTGAATATTAGTAATTTCTAGTAATTTGAATATAGTTGTAGGACACATAATTCCAACATAATGCTCCTAGCTAGTGTACGCATCCATATCGAGCGATCCAGTATATAGCATGTGTGCTTATCACTGAAACGTGCCTGTGCTTGTGAACTTGTAACTTTTCAGTAGAATTCATGCTCGACAAAAAAAATCCGTAATTAAAACTAGCTACTCAGCAAGTTCAAACGGAAAAAAACCCTAAACGGAGAATCGTGTTGAGACCAAGCACACTACTCTTTCAAACAATAAGTAACCAACATTTTACGCCTAATTTGACGAAAAAGGGTTTCCCCCCGATTTATATTATAAAGCAACCACCACCAACAACACATTCATCCAACAGGTTGAAGCAAACTAACATAAGAATTTTATTCAGATTTTACCTGTCAAAATCTTTGGACAGAGGAAAATGTTGAGGTAAAGTTTGGATTCTTGCTATGCCCGTTCTTTTTGTGAAATTTGCCATATGCAAGGACACTAATTTTACACCTTGTATTGTTCACGCCCATGATTTGTTTGTTGGATTCAAAAGTGTCAGACTTTTGTTTTTGTAGGATATTAGTGATCATATGTTGTCATTCTATCCAACCAATGAATTTGTTCCATGGACAAATATGGCTTTGAAATGTTTCAGATGTTTTTCTCAATGCAGATTTAGGAAATTTTATGTTATGCCAAATTTGTATTTGTAGTTTGGTAAAAGTTGTAGTTGTGCGGAAATTGATGTAGTTATTGCCCTTTTTTATAAGCATTTTTTTACAGACGCGGATTTTTGGCTCTGGGGAGCATATGCTCCCTAATGAACAGTAAAATCAAAATAAATTTTAAAAATTCTGATTTTTTTTAGATGTTCAGGTTAGTGTAGCAAGTGTGCTTGACAATTTTCATGGCATATAGCAGTGCTTCGTCAGTAAAAAAAATTTAAGTGTAACGTTTGGCGTTCGACTTGTTTCTTTGCACAGGTCAAAATACTTAAGTTTTTCTCCTGAAAATTTGCATGTACCATTTGAGTGTGACAATGAACACATCTAATTTTTTTCATTTTTTTTGACATTTGTAAAATCCATTTTTGGCACGCATGAGCATGTGCTCCCTAGAGTCGTGCCAAAATGTATTTCCGTTTTTTTTACTTCATATATTTTAATAGAACAAAATGCTATAGCAGGGCAATATTTACTTTACTTGGGCACATTTTTACCAACAAATGGGGTGCCCCATATTCTTAGAAATCTGAGGTGCATGTCGATCGTACGAGGACAAATAATGACAAACACAACAACAATATTAACAAACACAACACCAATATTTGTTGGCGAGGTTCAACGCGAACACCTACATCCCGAGGGCACGCTTGGGGCCGTCTTACTGTGGTGCTTTTCGTTGCGCCGGTGCGCGCCATCTCGTGCGTTGCTCCGCCTGCATCGGGTAAGCCCGAGTGGATGTGTCAGCATCGCTCGTCTCCTGCCGGGCTGTTCAGTTCGCGCAAGCCGGGTACGCGCGTGCGCCCGGGTCTTCATGTGACCGTCCTTCATTTGCTACTGGGCTTTTTGGTTCGCACGAGCATGGTACGCCCATGCGGCTGGGCAACCTGCGCGTGCTTAGTTCGCACGAGACGAATATGCGCGTGCACCCGGCTCAGCGTGTGAGCATTGCATGGCCGAACAGGGTGCCAGAGTACCCGCCTCCTGGGGGCATCGGCGCTCGCGAGTGCCCTCCGCGATGTCTACTTGCCTCCCACTGATGGCTCCTTGACACGCTCCCGACCATCCGATCTTCCCAGGCACTCAACACCAACCCTTTTTTCCTCAGGGGTCCATGACACCTGGGTCGTGGGTGCGCTCGAGGCCACCATTCTGCGGTGCTTTTCGTCGTGCTTGTGTGCACCATCTCGTGTGTTGCTCCGCCTGTGCCGGGTGAGCCCGGGTCGGCATGTCTGTGTCGTTCGTCTCCTACTGGGTTGTTTGGTTCGCGGGAACTGGGTACACGCGTGCGCCTGAGTCGGCATGTGAGCGTCGTTCATTTGCTGATGGGTTGTTTGGTTCGTGCGATCCGGGTACACCCGTGTGGCAGGGCACCCTGTGACTGCTTGATTCGCGCGAGACGGGTACACGCATGCACTCGGGCCAGCTTGTGAGTGTTTCATGGTCGCGTATGCTCGAATGGTGGATGTTGTAGGGGCAGTGGGTAGCCTCGGGGTTCGCGCTCTAGTCGGGTGGCCTCATCCCGGTTTATCCTAGGATGGTAAGCGCCGCCGGTGGGTGCTCGAATCGTGCTCTGCCAGATTTTTGTTAGTCGCTAATGCTCGACTCGGCACATCCCATGCCATGTTCGTTGGTCATGAAAGGTCTTGTTCCTTCTGGGCTACGGGTGGGTGCTCGGTGTGCGCTGTGCTGGTTTGTCATTTGTCAGCAATGCTCGACTCGGTGCGTCCCGTGCCGTCTTTGTTGGCTACTCGGGTCGGTGAGCCCCGTTCCCTCTTTGTTGGGTGTGAAACGGTCATTATGAAGGTGGGTTTCGGTGTGTTGGTGGACGTATGGGTCCCATCGGCTTGTTCGTTTGTACTTTGGAACTGGTGGTTCTCTGTTTGGTCCCGCCTGTCGGTGGGTTTGTGGGTTTCCATTCATGTTGCGGTGAGCGGGGGTAGTTCTATGCGAAGGGAGAGTCTTAGAGGCATGACTGGGGATCATATTGGTGTTTATACATGGAGTTTTTCTCTGAATCTCATATTCAGGAATCAATGCAATTATAGCACAGAAATATAAACTTAATTCCGAATATGAAAATGTAATAATACATTCATTATTGCCTCTAGGGCATATTTCCAACACTGAATGTGCCAGATCCATTGACTAAGCCTTAACCACAAGCAAAACATGAACAAGACCGAAATGTCATAGGTGTTAGGTGCATTAGCATTGACTAGATTGTTGACTCTAGTGCAAGTGTGAGATTGTTGGAAATATGCCCTGGAGGCTATAATAAAAGTTTTTTTATTCTATTTGCATGTTCATAATTAATTTTATATTTCTATGCTAGAATTGCATTGGTTTTTGAACGTGAGATTCAGAGGAAAATATAATTTCATGTGTAAGAGATAAATGCCAAACAGATCCCTAGTTAGACCTCTGAACTTGCTCATGGTTCTATTTTCATGTATTATTGATGGTTATGTTTTCATGACCATGGGCATAGTTAATGTAACGAGGATGACGACAATAATCAGAGCATGTTGTTAGGGTAATAATGGTTTTGGATAGACCCACCTTATGTAATAATGCGAGATCACGTCGTCAATATGTTGTTGTTTGTTACTCCATAGCTGGGTAATTATAAAGATAACTTTCGGTAACACATCGAAGTATGCCGTGGTACTAGATATGTCAAGACTGGCATTTGCACCTCCGGCAATGGATAGATACACTTTGGGCCCACATGGTATTCCATTGTCTAGCATCTCTTGGCTAGGTATTGTGACTAAGGAGTTAGTCATGAGTATACCGAAATAAGGTTACAAGAAAAGAGTACAAGCCTGTAACGAGGATAACTATGTATAGTGATCAAGGAGTTGATCACAACGATATCATCAAAGTCTCGCCTCACGTTTGGTAGCGTATGGCGAGGCAAAGGGAATTGCATGCGATACCAAAAGGTTCGCTCGATAAAGATCTTCGATGTTTTGTGGGGATTATTGTGGGTGTCCAGATATCGCTAATAATTATTGACTTGAAGGTGTTACAAACTTGTCCACATAGTCTCGAACCTATAGGGTCACACGCTTAATGAATAGCAACATGTAGGAGTACTATGAGATAATAGAGAACAAGAAAGAAGGGGTCCAAAAGTGTTTAGGATAATCTTGAAAGTATTCCGGGAGGTCTTGAGAGTGTCCCAATGATATTCGGTAGTGTCTCAGAATGTTCTAGAAGGTAAAGAAAGCTTCAATATGTTCCAGAAACCCCTAGTACATTTTGGAAGGATCCTAATGCCACCTCCCCCCTATCCCCGGTGCCTTGGGGGGGCAAGGTGGCCCATGGGGCTGATACGTCTCCAACGTATCTATAATTTATGAAGTATTCATGCCATGTTTATTATAGTTTTATATGATTTTGGTGCACTTTTATATGGCTTTTATATGATTTTTATGGACTAACATATTGACCTAGTCCCCAGTGCCAGTTGCTGTTTTCTGCTTGTTTTTGATTTTCCAGAAAATCCATATCAAATGAAGTCCAAATGCAGCGAAACTTTTTAACGATTTTTTTTGCAAGGAAACAGACCCAGGAAGCTTCGGGGGAGCAGCAGAAGACCCACAGGGGCCCCACAAGCCACCAGGGCGCGCCACCCCCCCCCCCCCAGGCGCGCCCTGGTGCCTCGTGGGCCCCCTGTGGCACCTCTTTGCGTGATTCCAACGCTGAAAAATTCTATATATTTAGAAACCCCCGAAAGTTAACCTCGATGAGTTTTTACGCCGCCGCAAGCCTCTGTACTTCCACGATCTCATCTACAGCCCTTTTCCGGCACCCTGTCGGAAGGGGGGGGAAGCATCACCGGAGGCCATCTTCATCATCCCAGCGGTCTCCATGACGAGTAGGGAGTAGTTCACCCCCGGGGCTGAGGGTATGTCCTAGTAGCTATGTGTTTGATCTCTCTCTCTCGTGTTCTTGATTTGGCACGATCTTGATGTACCGCGAGCTTTGTTAATATAGTTGGATCATATATTGTTTCTCCCTCTCTATCTTGTTGTGATGAATTGAGTTTTTACCTTTGAGGTTTCACTATTATCGGATTGAATACTTTTATGGATTTGAGAACACTTGATGTATGTCTTGCATATGAATACCCGTGGTGACAATGGGGTATTATATTGATTCACTTGATGTATGTTTTGGCACTCAACTCGCGGATTTCCGAGGTGACATTGGGGTAATCTATGCATAGGGGTTGATGCACGTTTTCATCCTACTTTCTCCGATAGAAATCTTGGGGCACTCTTTGAAGTTCTTTGTGTGGATTGAATATTATGATTATGAAGTTGTTTGATGCATATCGTATAATCAACTCACGGATACTTGTGGTGACATTGGAGTATCTAGATGACATTAGAGTTGGTTGATGAGTATCATATGGTGTTATTTTAGTACGAACTCTAAGGATGTTCGTGAAACTTATAGGGATGGCTTAATAGATTGATCGGAAAAGATAACTTTGAGATGGTTTCGTACCCTACAGCAATTTCTATCTTATGTTCTCCGCGAATAGGAACTTTGTAGTCATTCTTTGTCGCACGTTGAGGAATTGTTATATGATCCAATTATGTTAGCATTGTTGAGAGATTGCACTAGTGAAAGTATGAACCCTAGGCCATGTTTCTAAGCATTGCAATACCGTTTGTGCTCACTTTTGTTACTTGCTACCTTTCTGTTTTTTTACTTTCAGATTATAAAAACCTATATCTACTATCCATACTACACATGTATCACCATCTCTTCGCCGAACTAGTGCATCTATACAATTTACCATTGTATTGGGTGTGTTGGGGACACAAGAGACTCTTTGTTATTTTGTTGCAGGGTTGTTTGAGAGATACCATCTTCATCCTGCGCCTCCCACGGATTGATAAATCTTAGGTCATCCACTTGAGGGAAAATTGCTACTGTCCTACAAAACTTTTTGCGGTGTGTTTGTTGGGATCCGATGAATTGTGAGTTTATGAGCAGATTATCCATGAATATTATTTGAGTCTTCTCTGATCTCTTTTATGCATGATTATTATAGCTTCGTATTTCTTCTCCGATCTATTGATTTGGTTTGGCCAACTAGATTGATTAATCTTGCCATGGGAAGAGGTGCTTTGTAATGGGTTCGATCTTGCGTTGCTCAATCCCAGTGACAGAAAGGGACATGACACGTATGTATCGTTGCTATTAAGGGTAAAAAGATGGGGTTTATTCATACATGAGTTTATCTTGTCTACGTCATGTCATCGTTCTTAAGGCGTTACTCCGTTCTTTATGGACTTAATACACTAGATGCATGCTGGATAGCGGTCGATGTGTGGAGTAATAGTAGTAGATGCAGGCAGGAGTCGGTCTACTTGTCTCGGACGTGATGCCTATATACATGATCATTGCCTTGGATATCGTCATGATTATTTTCTTTTCTATCAATTGCCCAACAGTAATTTGTCTACCCACCGTATTGCTATTTTCTTGAGAGAAGCCTCTAGTGAAAACTATGGCCCCCGGGTCTATCTAAATCATATTACTAAAACCCTAAAAATATTGCTACCATTTTATTTTATTTATTTTATTTTGTATTTTTGTTTCAATCTATCTATCTATCATATACAATTTAATCTTGCAATTGACCGCCGAGGGATTGACAACCCCTCGTTTGCGTTGGGTGCAAGGATTTGTTGTTTGTGTGCGGGTGCTACTAACGAGGTGTTGTGTGATTCTCCTACTGGTTCGATAACCTTGGTTTCATAACTGAGGGAAATACTTATCTCTACTGTGCTGCATCATCCCTTCCGCTTCGGGGAAAATACCAACGCAAGCTACAAGTAGCAATACCCTAGATGCATGCTGGATAGCGATCGATGGGTGGGGTAATAGTAGTAGATGCAGGCAGGAGTCGGTCTACTTGTCTCAGACATGATGCCTATATACAAGATCATTTCCATGAATCCGTCATAATTATTTACTTTTCTATCAAATGCCAACAGTAATTTGTTTACCCACCTATGCTATGTGTTCGAGAGAGAAGCCTCTAGTGAAAACTATGGCCCCCGATCTACTTTATCATATATTAAAAACCTAAAAATACCTTGCTCCAATTTATTTACTTTTATTTTTATTATTATTTTAGTTTATCTATTTACCTCGATAAGATTTAATCCTTGCAAATAACCGCTAAGAGGATTGACAACCCTCTTATTTGCGTTGGGTGCAAGTGTTTGCTTTTGTGTGTGCAGGTGCGGTTAACGGAATTTTGCTTGGTTTTCCTACTGGATTGATAACCTTGGTTCTTAACTGGGGGAAATACTTATCTCTACTGTACTGCATCATCCTCTCCTCTTCGGGGAAATACCAACGCAGACTACAAGTAGCAGGAAGAATTTCTGGCGCCGTTGCCGGGGAGACATCATCAAAATTACCAAGTATCTTCGCACAAATTATCATTCACTTTCATTTACTTTATTTTCCTTTTCTTTTCATTTTCCTCTCGTTTTCATATCCCCCACTTCTAATTTTTTTTTTAAACACAAAAATATTTTTATTTGCTAGTTTGCTTGCTTTGTCGCGATCTCTCAAGAAAATACAAAATTGTGTGACTTTTCCAATACTAATAATAATGATTTTATTAGTACTCCTATTGCTTCTCCCACCACTAGTGCAGAGTCGTGTGACATTAATGCTGTTTTACTTAATCTTGTTATGAAAGAACAATTTTCTGGTAGTCCTAATGAAGATGCTGCATCCCATCTAAATACTTTAGTTGAACTTTGTGATATGCAAAAGAAGAAAGATGTGGATAATGATATTGTCAAATTAAAATTATTTCCATTCTCACTACGAGACCGTGCTAAAACATGGTTTTCATCCTTGCCTAGAAATAGTTTTGATTCTTGGGATAAGTGTAAGGATGCTTTCATTACCAAGTATTTTCCTCCCGCTAAGATTATTTCTCTAAGAAATCAAATTATGAATTTTAAGCAACTTGACCATGAACATGTTACACAATCTTGGGAGAGAATGAAATTAATGATAAGAAATTGCCCAACTCATGGTTTCAATTTATGGATGATCATACAAAAAATTTATGCGGGACTAAACTTTGTCACTAGAAATTTGCTAGACTCTGCCGCAGGTGGTACTTTTATGGAAATTACATTGGGAGAAGCTACAAAACTCCTTGATAATATTATGGCAAATTATTCTCAATGGCACACTGAACGAACTCCAACTGGTAAGAAGGTAAATTCTGTTGAAGAAATTAATACTTTGAGTGATAAGATGGATGTTCTATTGAAATTGGTTGCTAGTAAAAATGCTCATATTGATCCTAATGATGTGCCATTTTCTACTTTGATTGAGAAAAATAATGATGCCATTGATGTGAATTTTGTCTCTTGAAATAATTTCAACAACAATGCTTATAGGGGTAATTTCAATCCTAGACCGTTTCCTGGAAATTCCTCTAATAATTATGGCAATCCTTATGGTAATTCTTATAATAATAATAATAATAGGATGCCCTCTGATCTTGAAAGTAATATTAAAGAATCTCAAAAGAATTTCAATGCTATGATAGAAGAAAAATTGAGTAGAGTTAATGAATTGGCTAGGAACATGGATAGAATTGCTCATGATGTGGAAAATCTCAAAACTAAAATTTTGCCACCCAAGCATGATATAAATAAATCTATTAAAGCTATCTATGTTTCCATTCATGAAAGTAAAGAAAGGACCGCTAGGTTGAGAGCTAAGCGATAATTTCTAGAAAAAGCAATTCCACCCAGTTTCTATCGTAGTAATGATGAAGATATTAAAATGATTGGTGTCACTCCTATTGAATCATTATTTAGTAACATAAAACTTGATGAAAAAGGGACTGAAGAAGAGTCAACTTTAGATAGAAGGAGTCCCACTTGCTTGGAGGGTGATAATCTTGATCATAAAAATGAAAAAAGTGGGTTTGGAGAGGTCAAAACTTTAAATAGTAATGCACCCACTACTTTGGATTACAAGGACTTTAATTATGATAGTTGTTCTTTAATTGAGTGTATTTACTTATTGCAATCCATGATTAATTCACCAAATGCATATGAACAAAATAAAGCTTTCACTAAACATATTGTAAAAGCCATGATGAAAGCACATGAAGAAAAATTTGAGTTGGAAGTATCAATTCCTAGAAAATTACAAGATGAATGGGAACCTACTATTAAAGTCAAAATTAAAGATTATTAATGTAATGCTCTTTCTGATCTTGGTGCTAGCGTTTCCACTATACCAAAGTCTTTGTGTGATGTGCTAGGTCTCACCGACATGGATCCTTGTTCCCTTAATTTGCATCTTGCGGATTCCACTATTAAAAAGCCATTGGGTAGAATAAATGATGTACTTATTCTTGCAAATAGAAATTATGTGCCCGTGGACTTTATTATTCTTGACATTGAAAGCACCATAAAGAAGGTAATATAAGATTTCATAATACTTGGTAGGCCTTTTCTTCGAACAATTGGTGCTTTTATTGATATGAAAGAAGGTAATATAAGATTTCAATTTCCATTAAAGAAAGGGATGGAACACTTCCCTAGGAATATAATTAAAGCACCTTATGAATCCATTATGAGGGCCACTTATGGAATAAGCTCGAAGGATGACAACACATGAAACTATGCATTATGCCTAGCCAGGGGCATAAAACAATAGCGCTTGTTGGGAGCCAACCCAATGAATAAAATAAATTTTTGCTTTTACCTTATGTTCTTGAGTGTTTGCACAATTGTAGCTTCTATTATGATTGTATTTTTATGTTTTAATTAGTGTTTGTGCCAAATAATGCCTTTGGGATGATTTGGAAGATAGTATGATAGATGCTGTTGGAAACAGAAACTTTTGCATCCAGCGCTGGAATTTTGTTTTTTCGCTGGAGCGTCAGAACCTTCTGAATTTTTTACAAAGTATTGATATATGAATTTCCCACGTTTTCCTAATTGTTCAAAAAATTTGGAGTTACAGAAGTATGACGATAATTCAGATCTTTTCAGACTGTTCTGTTTTAGATAGATTCTGTTTTTGTTGCATAGTTCGCTTATTTTGATGAATCTATGGATCGTATCGGGGGGTATGAGTCATGGAGAAGTTGGAGTAAAGTAGCATTATGCCAATATTAAATATGAATCAATTTACCATAGTACCTAAAGTTTAAGATTTGTTTTTTATACTAACGGATCTCACGAGGTTTCTGTTGAGTTTTGTGTGCTGAAGTTTTCAAGTTTTGGGTGAGACTACGATGGATAAAGGAATAAGGAGCGGCAAGAGCCTAAGCTTGGGGATGCCCCGGAAGGCATCCCCTCTTTCGTCTACAATCTATCGGTAGCTCACTTGGAGCTATATTTTTATTCATCACACGATATGTGTTTTACTTGGAGCGTCTTGTGATATAGTTTGTTTGCTTTTGTTTGCTTTTTAGTTTGTTACAATCATCTTTGCTGAACACACCTTTTTAAGAGGGACACACATTATTCGTGATTTGTTAGAATACTCTTTGTGCTTCACTTATATCTTTTGAGCTAGGCAGTTGCTCTAGTGCTTCACTTATATCTTTTAGAGCACGGCGGTGGTTATATTTTAAAGAAATAGTTGCACTCTCATGCTTCACTTATATATTTTTGAGAGTCTCATGATAGCAATGGTAATATGCACGGGTTATGAATTTGGTCCTGATATGATAGGTATTCAAGAGCGATATAATAAAAACTTTGATGTAGATCACTGAATATGATAAGTTTGATTCCTTGCAATAGTTTTGCGATATTAAGATGGTAATATGTGGGAGGTATTAGTAGATAATTGTGGATTAGTAAGAATATTGGTGTTAAGGTTTGTGATTCCCGAAGCAAGCACGTATGATATGTCGTTATGCTAAGAATTTGGAGCATTATTTATTCTTGATTGTCTACCTTATGAGTGGTGGTCGGGGACGAGCGATGGACCTTGTCCTACCAATCTATCCCTCTAGGGGCATGCGTAGTAGTACTTTGCTTCGAAGGCTAATAAACTTTCACAATAAGTATGTGAGTTCTTTATGACTACTGTGAGTCCATGGATTATACGCACTCTCACCCTTCCGCATTTGCTAGCCTCTTCGGTACCGTGCATTGCCCTTTCTCACATTGAGAGTTGGTGCAAACTTCGCCGATGCATCCAAACCCCATGATATGATACGCTCTATCACACATAAGCCTCCTTATATCTTCTTCAAAACAGCCACCATACCTACCTATCATGGCATTTCCATAGCCATTCCGAGATATATTGCCATGCAACTTCCACCGTTCCGTTTTTATGACACACATCATCATTGTCATATTGCTTTGCATGATCATATAGCTGACATAGTATTTGTGGCTCAGCCACCGTTCATCATTTTTATACATGTTATGCTAGTATCATTGCACATCCTGGTACACTGCCAGAGGCATTCATATAGAGTCATATTTTTGTTCTAGTATCGAGTTGTAATATTGAGTTGTAAGTAAATAGAAGTGTGATGATCATCATTATTAGAGCATTGTCCCGGTGAGGAAAGGATGATGGAGACCATGATTCCCCCACAAGTCGGGATGAGACTCCGGACAAAAAAAACGAGAGAGGCGAAAAAGAGCCATGAAAAAAAAATGAATGAGAGAAAAAGAGAGAAGGGGCAATGTTACTATCCTTTTTCCACACTTGTGCTTCATAGTAGCACCATGTTTTTCATATAGAGAGTATCCTATTTTGTCACTTTGATATACTAGTGGGAATTTTTCATTATAGAACTTGGCTTGTATATTCCGATGACGGGCTTGCTCAAAATGCCCGAGGTCTTCATGAGCAAGCAAGTTGCATGCACACCCACTTAGTTTTCATGTGAGCTTTCATATACTTATAGCTCTTAGTGCATCCGTTGCATGGCAATCCCTACTCCTCGCATTGACATCAATTGATGGGCATCTCCATAGCCCGTTGATTAGCCTCGTTGATGTGAGACTATCTTCTTATTTTTGACTTCTCCTATTTATCTCTACCACCACACTCTCTTCCACCCATAGTGCTATATGCATGGCTTGCGCTCATGTATTGAGTGGGAGTTGAAAAAGCTGAAGCGCGTTAAAAAGTATGAACCAATTGCTCAGCTTGTCATCGGGGTAGTGCATGATAAATGCTTTGTGTTAAGAAGATGGAGCATGACAGGATTGTATGATTTTGTAGGGATAACGTTCTTTAGCATTTTTATTTTAAAAGATATGATTTTTTATTAGTATGCCTGAGTATTGATGTCTTTATATCAAACTATAGACTATTGATGTCTACTACGCAACTTTTATTCTTGTAGACGTTGTTGGGTCTCCAAGTGCAGAGTTTTGTAGGACAGTAGCAAATTTCCCACAAGTGGATGACCTAAGGTTTATCAATCGGTGGGAGGCGTAGGATGAAGATGGTCTCTCTCAAACAACCCTACAATCAAATACAAGAAATCTCTTGTGTCCCCAACACACCCAATACAATGGTAAATTGTATAGGTGCACTAGTTCGGCGAAGAGATGGTGATACAAGTGTAGTATGGATAGTAGATATTTGTTTTTGTAATCTGAAAATATAAAAACAACAAGGTAGCAAGCGATAAAACAGAGCACAAACGGTATTGCAATGCTTGTAAACAAGGCCTAGGGTTCATACTTTCACTAGTGCAATCTCTCCACAATGCTAACATAATTGAATCATATAACAATGCCTCAACATGCGATAAAGAATCACTCCAAAGTACCTATTAGCGGAGAACATAAGATAGAAATTGTTGTAGGGTACAAAACCACCTCAAAGTTATCCTTTCCGATCAATCTATTGAGCCATCCCTATAAGTGTCACAAATAGCCCTAGAGTTCGTACTAAAATAACACCATATGATACGCATCAACCAACTCTAATGTCACCTAGATACTCCAATGTCACCACAAGTATCCGTGAGTTGATTATTCGATATGCATCAAACAACTTCAGATTCATAATATTCAATCCATACAAAGAACTTCAAAGAGTACCCCAAAGTTTCTTATCGGAGAAAAGATAATGAAAACATGCAACCAACCCCTATCCCTAGATCACCCCAAGGTCACGGGAATCCGCGAGTTGATCACCAAAATATACATCGAGTGACTCAATAGAATACCCCATTGTCACCACAGGTATCCACATGCAAGACATACATCAAGTGTTCTCAAATCTGAAATATTCAATCTTACAAAAATGAAATCTCAAAGGGAAAGAATCAATTCATCACAAGAAGATAGAGAGGGAAGAAACACCATATGATCTAACTATATTAACAAAGCTCGCGATACATCAAGATCGTGCCAAATCAAGAACACGAGAGAGAGAGAGAGAGAGAGAGAGAGAGAGAGAGATCAAACACATAGCTACTGGTACATACCCTCAGCCCCAAGGGCGAACTACTCCCTCCTCGTCATGGAGACCGCCGGGATGATGAAGATGGCCTTCGGTGATGATTTCCCCCTCCGGCAGGGTGCCGGAACAGGGCTCCAGATGGTATTTCTTCAGTACAGAGGCTTGCAGTGGCGGCGTCGAAGTTCTAGGTTTATTTCTGGGGGTTTCTCTATTTATAGGATTTTTCAGTGTTGGAATCACGTGAAAAGGAGCTACGAGGGGCCCACAAGGCAGCACCACACGACCCCCCCCCCCCCCCAGGCCGCGCCGTGGTGCCTTGTGAGCACCTTGTGAGGCTTCTGGTCCTTCCGCGAAGCTTCGGGGGTCTCTTTTGGTCCAAAAAATCGTCAAAAATTTCGTCCAATTCCGAGAACTTTTATTTCTGCACAAAAAACAACACCACGGCAGTTCTGCTGAAAACAACATCAGTCCGGGTTAGTTCTAATCAAATCATACCAAAACCATATAAATTTTTTATAAACATGGCATGAATACTTCATAAATTATAGATACGTTGGAGACGTATCAGCATCCCCAAGCTTAATTCCTGCTCGTCCTTGAGTAGGTAAATGATAAAAGAAATAATTTATGAAGTGTGAATGCTAGCATAGTGCATAAGTTTGATCAATGATAATTCAATCACTTTTTCTAGCATCATTATATATCATAAACAGTATCTCATCTCATAAAACTTCTCATGATCAAGTAGCAAGCTACTCACATGTTAAAGTATAGACCATAAACTTTCTTGAAAACTAACAAACTATGTTTTCAGTCATCAAACAATTACAATTCATCTTATTTTCAGGAAGGGTCTATGTAAGAGCTTTGATTTAGCAAATTCCACATACTCAACTATCATATAGTCTTCCTTGATTGCTGACACTCAAAGCATATTTTTAGAACAAACGGTTTCAGTCAAACACATAGGAAGATAGGGGCTTAATGTTTTGCCTCCCAACTTATTTATCTCGTGGATAATGTCAACAATAATAACTCATGATCACCTATATTCATGGGATATATATGTCTGGATCAATCCCCACCACATGATGCTTGCCAAGAGAGAAAATAAAAATGGAATAGAGAAGAACACTATTGACTCTTGCATAAAAGTAATGTTGGGGAACGCAGTAGAAAACAAAAAATTTCCGCACTACGAACATGCCCAGGATCACTATGGAGATGCATACAAGGTTTGATCTAATCATTACCGACTCGTAGCGCAGTGGAAGTAGAGTCGATGTAGATCGTCGGTGCAGATCCCCGCAGCTAGGATTTACAACCTCCCAACCGCGAGGATGTAATCCCTCGTCAGCCCCTCGGACAGCCCTTCGGGAGGCGGTCGGACAGTCCCCCGGACGGTGTCACGGACAACCCTTCGGGAGGCACTCACAGAAACTCGGACGGTCACTCGGACAGCCCTTCGGGAGGCACTCTTGAACAACCTCTCGGGCAAAAAGATTGAACCTATGACCTCTCTACGGGGTTGCACACATACGGTGTCATCTATCCGGCACGGCTTCGCTGTCCAGAACTAGTTCCCACCGGAACCCAGACAGCCTTTCGGCTCTACGAAACTATTTCGCGGGGAGGGAGAGAGAAGGCCAGATCATGCATGGCATTTGTATGTGAGAAAAAAGTGAGTGTGGAGAGTGCCTCTCCACCTCTTTTTATAGGAAAACCCAAGGGGTAGGGTGGCACATGAAAAACCCAAAATGCCCATGCTTTATGTCACACATAAAGGGCAAAATGGGGAGGCAAGTGGAGCACCATGGATGAGCACCCCATGGCTGTCCACCACCTTGTGGGCCCCCCCAAAAAAGGGGTTCCTACCCTTCCATGTCATCCCTAGATCTTTTGGGGAAAGCCCAAAAAGGTGGCTTTCCAAAAAGTAACCAAAAAGTGCTTTTCATTATTCACGAAAACATTTTTTCACGACCGTTAAATCCGAAAATATTTCTGTAGGTCTTAGAACATTTCTAGTACCCACTAAAGTAATTTTGGATGCGTTCCGAAACAATTCCGGATTAGTGATTTTCATCAGCGAAAAGCAACCAAAGCGGTTCCGGCAGCTCCGGAACATTTCCGGTTTTTTTCTCCGGAAATATCCCAGAAGTTCCCAGAACAATTCTGGTACCCTCCAAGAATTTCCAGGTGTGTGCCGAAACCATTTTGACTTAATGGTATACCCCGAAACAACTTTTTGGTTTTACCGAAACTGTTTCGGTGTTCTCTCTCCGGAACTCTTCCGTTGTCTCCGAAACTTTTCCGGTGACTTTCTCTCAGACTCCCTGTCTAGTATTTAGCACAAAGATGACCCTTAAGCGTGTGACCCTATAGGTTCGGTGAAGTATAGACATGACCGGAACACTTTCCGATCAATGATCAACATCGGAGCCGTGGACACCCATATTGACCCCTATACCCACACGAATAAATATTCGAGTGAACCTCCAGTTGTCGTGTGCTATTCCTGTTGCTTCATGATATGTTACAAACACCCGAGGTGAGACTTATCAGCATCCCCGTGGATCAACAACTTTTGTCCATTATGCCAGTTTCCTCATTACCGGTTTTGTTCTCTTTTCTCGTTCCCGTGTTCCGGTATCCCTGTGATCAAATCACATTGTGTCTGGCCAGACAATGATGGATACCATAACACCGAGAGGGTCCAGAGAATATCTCTCCATTGTCGGAGGAGCAAATCCCAATCTTGAGCTATCAAGTCCCTTGACATACTTTTCCATGAACCCGTAAGCCGCCGTAATAGCCACCCAGTTACGGATGACGTTTAACAAACCCAAAAGTTCATGAAGCAAGCATGAAGAAACTCGATACTCTCATGGTCTAAGGAATTATGCAAACGTTAACTTTCTCTGTGTTATAAACCATTAACTTGTGACGAAGGTATCTCATAGCATAACATCAATTCGGGTCGATTCAACACAAGTGTTCTTCTAACAATGTGCCCTCAAAGTTTGCTGGCATAGTCATGCCCATGATCAGGAAAACAGGATCATCATGCAACACTTGAGCTAGTCTTAGAGGCCAGACTAGGAATACATTTTATCGTTTATTATTCCACACGTGCATATGAGTCTTCCTCCGAGCCTCGTGGTTATTGCAGACTCGAGAACCATAGCAGTTATAGCACGGAATATAAACATAATGAGGAACATGGGGATACATAATAACATTTATTATTGCCTCTAGGGCATATCACCTACAAGTAAATACATAAAGTAAAAGATAGGCCCTTCGCAGAGGGAAGCAGAGGTTGTCATGCACTCTTTGTTTTTGGATGTGCAAGCTCTTAATGCAAAGGAATGTCACGTTATATTGCCCCTTGTGATAGCAACCTTTATTATGCAGTCCGTCACTTTTATTTCTTTACCATCACAAGTTCGTACAAAGCTTATTTTCCCATACAATAAAAGATCATACATATTTAGGAGCAATTTTTATTACTTTTGCACCCGATGACAACTTACTTGAAGGATCTTATTCAATCCATAGGTAGATATAGTGGACTCTCATGACATGAAACTGGGTTCAAGGGTTTTGGATGCACAAGTAGTATCTCTACTTAGTGCGGATTTTTGGCTAGCAAAGGTAGGGGGCAAGCACCACATGTTAGAGGATCCATGACAATATAACATCTATGTGAATATAAGCAAACATAACCCATTACGTTGTCTTCCTTGTCCAACATCAACTACTTGATCAAGTTTGAAAATAATTAATGGGGGCTCACAATCATAGAATATGTCCAAGATAGTATATTTATAAGTGAAATCGCTCTTCCTTCAATATTCTTTCATGAATTGTTCAAGTGACCAATGCTATGTTTGCTAACTTTCAATAAATTTTACAACTTATAGTTTGTATATGTGAAGTCACTACTCCCCATGGGACAAGCATATGAAGCACATATAATTTCAACTTTATGATATTCAATTCATTCAACAATTTACTATTAGGATATAAGTGAAGCACGAGAGTAAACGAGAAACTACTCCAAAAGGTATAAGTGAAGATCAATGAGTAGGCAAACAATTAAGTAGCTATGTGAAGACTCTCTCTCAATAAAGCTTTTAGATCTTGATAATTTTTTCAAACAGAAAACAAAAAGAAAATAAAAGAACACTCCAAGAATAGCACATATCATGTGAACAAGTAAAAACTTAGGCTAACCGATAGGTGTTGATGAAGAAAGGTGGGATGCCCACCGGGGCATCCCCAAGCTTAGTTGCTTGAGACTTCTTGGAATGTTAACTTGGGGTGCCTTGGGCATCCCCAAGCTTGAGCTCTTGTGTCTCCTTAATTCCTCTCATATCATGGCTTCTCCTAAATCTTAAAAACTTCATCCACACAAAACTCAACAAGAACTCGTGAGATAAGTTAGTATAAATCAACTCAAAACCTTAACATTCTCTACTATAAAAAATCACTAAAATTATAATTAAACATTGCATACTAAATGCCTCTGCATATTTAATACTCCTATCCACAAATAGAAATATTAAACAAGCAACATATGCAAACAATGCAACTATAACCGAAATCTGCCAAAACAGAACAGTCTGTAAAGGGGGATTTAAAATTCATACTTCCCTAACTCCAAAAATTCTAAAAAATTACCACGTGACAGAGAACTCATGCATTCTTACTGTGTAAAATTTTTAGATTTTTATCACGTTCTGACTATTCACAAAATTCAGGACATAACAGAAAACTTTCTGTTTTCAAACAGCAACACATAAACTTGCAAACTGAGCATGGTAAAGGCTATAATTGGCATTTTATTGAACTAAAAGATACAAAACATGATTATTGATAACATCAAGTAAATATCAACAAAAGAAAATGATGCTCCAAGCAAAACACATATCATGTGACGAATAAAAATATAGCTTCAAGTAAGGTTACCGATAATGTTGAAGACGAAAGAGGGGATGCCTTCCGGGACATCACAAGCTTAGACGCTTGAGTCTTCCTTGAATATTACCTTGGGGTGCCTTGGGCATTGCTACTTGTAGCTTGCGTTGGTATTTTCCCCGAAGAGGAAGGGATGATGCAGCACAGTAGAGGTAAGTATTTCCCTCAGTTATGAAACCAAGGTTATCAATCCAGTAGGAGAATCACGCAACACCTCGTTAACAGTACCTGCACACAAACAACAAATCCTTGCACCCAACGCAAACGAGGGGTTGTCAATCCCTCGACGGTAAGTTGCAAGATTAAATTGTATGTGATAGATAGATAGATTGAAACAAAAATACAAAATAAAATAAATAAATAAAAACTGCAGCAAAGTATTTTTACGGTTTTTAATATGATTTAGATAGACCCGGGGGCCATAGTTTTCACTAGAGGCTTCTCTCAAGAAAATAGCATACGGTGGGTAGACAAATTACTGTTGGGTAATTGATAGAAAAGCAAATAATCATGACGATATCCAAGGCAATGATCATGTATATAGGCATCACGTCCGAGACAAGTAGACCGACTCCTGCCTGCATCTACTACTATTACTCCACACATCGACCGCTATCCAGCATGCATCTAGTGTATTAAGTCCATAAAGAACGGAGTAACGCCTTAAGCAAGATGACATGATGTAGACAAAGTAAACTCACGCATGAATAAACCCCATCTTTTTACCCTTAATAGCAACGATACATACATGTCATGTCCCTTTCTGTCACTGGGATTGAGCACCGCAAGATCGAACCCATTACAAAGCACCTCTTCCCATGGCAAGATAAATTAATCTAGTTGGCCAAACCAAATCAATAGATCGGAGAAGAAATATGAAGCTATAATAATCATGCATAAAAGAGATCAGAGAAGACTCAAAAAATATTCATGGATAATCTGATCATAAACTCACAATTCATCGGATCCCAACAAACACACCACAAAAAGTGATTACATCGGATAGAACTCCAAGAACATCGAGGAGAACATTGTATTGAAGATCAAAAAGAGAGAAGAAGCCATCTAGCTACTAACTATGGACCTGAAGGTCTGTGGTAAACTACTCATGCATCATCGGAAGGGCAGCAAGGTTGATGTAGAGCCCCTCCGTGATCGATTCCACCTCCGGCGGAGTGCCGGAAAAGGCCCCCAGATGGGATCTCTCGAGAACAGAAACTTGCGGCGGCGGAAAAAGTATTTCGTGGACTCCTCTGTTGGTTTCGTGATTTTTGGGAATTTATAGTGGTGGAATTAGGTCAAAAGAGGCAGAGGTGGGCCCACGAGGCACCAGGGCGCGCCCTGGTGGCTCGTGGCCACCTCATGGGGCTTCTGGCCTTCTCCCGAAGCTTCTAGTGTTGGTTATGTCCAGAAAAAAAATCTCCAAAAATTTTCATGGCATTTGGACTTCGTTTGGTATTGATATTCTGTAAAACAAAAAACAGGCAGAAAACAGCAACTGTCACTGGGCACTAAGTTAATAGGTTAATCCCAAAAAATGATATCTAATTGCTATAAATGTATATAAAAACATCCAAGATTGATAATATAACAGCATGGAACAATCAAAAAATATAGATACGTTGGAGACGTATCAGCATCCCCAAGCTTACTTCCTGCTCGTCCTCGAGTAGGTAAATGATAAAAACATAATTTTTGATGTGGAATGCTGCCTATCATATTCATCATATTTTCTTCTCTTTTATAGCATGGACATTTGGACTTGGATGATTCAATGCAATAGTCTATAATTTGACATGAAGATATAAATACTCAAGCATATTAACAAGCAACCATGTCTTTCAAAATATCAACGCTAAAGAAAGTTATCCCTAGCCCATTATGCTCAATCATTGATCCATTCATGGAACACACTCCATATTAGCTACATCCAATGCACAAGTATGACAATAGTGCTCTCTAGTTGGTGCTTTATAAGAGAAGATGGAGACTCAAATAAAAATAAAAAATGCATAAAAGTAAATAGATAGGCCCTTCGCAGAGGGAAGCAGAGATTTGCTAATGTGCCAGAGCTCAAAGCTTAAATTAGAGAGATAAAAAATATTTTGAGAGGCATGCTTTTCCTGTCAATGAAAACGACCGAGAATTCCCAATATCTTCCATGCTAGACACATCATAGGCGTTCCCAAACAGAAAGTAAAGATTATTTCCTTTCCACCATTCTTTCACAATCCATGGCTAGCCATATCCACGGGTGCCCTCCATACCAACACTTTCCAAGGAATTTTGTTGTTATTAATTTTTGATTCATTGTGGGACTGGGCATCCCTATTACCAGCCACTCTCTCGTGCAATGACAAGTGAATAAACACTCATCGTGAGAATAACACACCTAGCATGGAAAATATTGGCCACCCCCTGCCGCTTCATGAGCGGTACGGGCACACAAAACAGAAAATTATTTTGAAAATTAGAGTTGGCACACGCAAATTTACTTGGAACGGCATGGAAATACCGCTTATAGGTAGATATAGTGGACTCATTTGGCACAACTTGGGTTTAAGGATTTTGGATGCACAAGCAGTATTTCTGCTTATTACAAATGAAGGCTAGCAAATAGATTGAGAAGCAACCAACCAAAAAACGAAAACGGTCATAAACATGCATTGAACATAACTAACACCGAATAATGCACCATAAGTAGGATATAATTTCATTGCATAACTATTGACTTAATGTGCAATTCATAGGGAATCACAAACCTTAACACTAATATTCTTACTAAATCACAATTACTCACTAACATGACTCACATATCATCATCTCCATATCACAAAACTATTGCAAGGAATCACACTTATCATATCCAATGATCTATCTGAAAGTTTTTATTATATCCCTCTTGAATATTCATCACTTTGGGACCAAATTCATATCTTGTGCAAATTACCATTACTATCATCAACTCTCAAAAAGATTTAAGTGAAGCATGAGAATGCAAATATTTCTTCAAAATTTCAGTCTTATCAAGTCTCAAAATAATATAAGTGAAGCATTAGAGTTTATTTCTTCAAAATTTTAATCTTGTCAACTCTCAAAAAAAATATGTGAAGCATGAGAATGCATATATTTCTTCAAAATTTTCATATTATCAACTCTCAAAATAATATAAGTGAAGCATGAGAGTTTATTTCTTCAAAATTTAGCCACCGCCGTGCTCAAAAAGATTTAAGTGAAGCACATGGAGTATTCTAACAAATTATGATGAACGTGTGGCTCTCTCAAATTGGTGTGTCCAGCAAGGATGATTGTGACAAACTAAAAGGCAAACAAAGCAAAGACTCATATACTACACGACGCTCCAAGCAAAACACATATCATCTGACGAATAAAAATATAGCCCCAAGTAAAATTACCGATGGTTGGTAGAAGAAAGAGGGGATGCCTTCCGGGGCATCCCCAAGCTTAGACGCTTGAGTCTTCCTTGAATATTACCTTGGTGTGCCATGGGCATCCCCAATCTTAGGCTCTTGCTACTCCTTATTCCTTCATCCATCGTGATCTCACCCAAAACTTGAAAACTTCAATCACACAAAACTCAACAAAACCTTCATGAGATCCATTAGTATAACAAAATAAATCACTACTTTAAGTACTGTTGCATGATACGTCTCCAACGTATCTATAATTTATGAAGTATTCATGCCATGTTTATAACAATTCTATATGGTTTTGGTATGATTTGATTAGAACTAACCCAGACTGACGCTGTTTTCAGCAGAATTGCCATGGTGTTGTTTTTTGTGTAGAAATAAAAGTTCTTGGAATTGGATGAAACTTTTTGGAGAATTTTTATGGAATAAATAAAAAATACTGGAATGAAGACCCACTGGAGGGGGGCCACCCAGTGCCCACGAGGCACCAGGGCGCGCCACCCCCCCCCCCCCCCCCCCCAGGCGCGTCCTAGTACCTCGTGGGGCCCAAGTGGCTCCGTCTGACCTGATTCCAACACTGAAAATCCTATAAATAGAGAAACCCCCAGAAATAACCCTAGAATTTCGACTCCGCCGCCGCAAGCCTCTGTACCTCCATGATCTCATCTACAGCCCTTTTCCGGCACCCTGTCGGAGGGGGGAATCATCACCGGAGGCCATCTTCGTCATCCCGGCAGTCTCCATGACGAAGAGGGAGTAGTTCACCCTCGGGGCTGAAGGTTTGTACCAGTAGCTATGTGTTTTATCTCTCTCTCTCGCGTTCTTGATTTGGCACGATCTTGATGTACCGCGAGCTTTGTTAATATAGTTGGATCATATGGTGTTTTTCCACTCTCTATCCTTGATGTATATCTTGCATATGAATACCTGTGGTGACAATGGGGTATTATATTGATTCACTTGATATATGTTTTGGCACTCAACTCGCGGATTCCCGCGGTGACATTGGCGTAATCTATGCATATGGGTTGATGCACGTTTTCATTATCTTTTCTCCGATAGAAACTTTGGGGTGCTCCTTGAAGTTCATTGTGTTGGATTGAATATTATGAATCTGAAGTTGTTTGATGCATATCGAATAATCAACTCACGGATACTTGTGGTGACATTCGAGTATCTAGGTGACATTAGGGTTGGTTGATGTGTTTCATATGATGTTATTTTAGTACGAACTCTAGGGCTATTGGTGACACTTATAGGGATGGCTCAATAGATTGATCGGAAAAGATAACTTTGAGGTGGTTTCATACCCTACAACAATTTCTATCTTATGTTCTCCATGAATAGGAACTTTGGAGTGATTCTTTGTCGCACGTTGAGGGATTGTTATATGATCCAATTATGTTAGCATTGTTGAGAGATTGCGCTAGTGAAAGTATGAACCCTAGGCCTTATATTTAGGCATTGCAATACCGTTTGTGCTCACTTTTGTTACTTGCTACCTTGCTGTTTTTATATTTTCAGATTACAAAAACCTATATCTACTATCCATGTAGGAGATATGCCCTAGAGGCAATAATAAATGTTATTATTTATCCCCATGTTCATGATTATGTTTATGTTCCATGCTATAACTGCTATGGTTCTCGAGTCTATAATAACCACGAGGCTCGAAGGAAGACTCATATGCACGTGTGGAATAATAAACGGTAAAATGTATTCCTAGTCTGGCCTCTAAGACTAGCTCAAGTGTTGAATGATGGTCCTGTTTTCCTGATCATGGGCATGACTATGCCGGCAACTTTGAGGGCACAATGTTAGGAGAACACTTGTGTTGAATCGACCCGAATTGATGTTATGCTATGAGATACATTCGTCACAAGTTAATGGTAAATAACACAGAGATGGTTTATGTTTGCATAATTCCTTAGACAATGAGAGTATCAAATTTCTTCATGCTTGCTTCATGAACTTTGGGGTTTGTTAAACGTCATACGTAAATGGGTGGCTATTACGGCGGCTTACGGGTTCATGGAAAAGTATGTCAAGTAACTTGATAGCTCAAGATTGGGATTTGCTCCTCCGACGATGGAGAGATATCTCTGGGCCCTCTCGGTGTTACGGTATCCATCATCGTCTGGCCAGACACAAGTGTGATTTGATCACAGGGATGCCGGAACACGGAAACGAGAAAAGAGAACAAAACCGGTAACGAGGTAACTGGCATAGTGGACAAGTTGTTGATCCACGGAGATGCCAACATGTCTCACCTCGGGTATTTGTAACATATCGCGAAGCAACAGGAATAGCACACGGCAACTGGAGGTTCACTCGAATATTCATTCGTGTGGGTATAGGGGTCAATATGGGTGTCCATGGCTCCGATGTTGATCATTGATCGGAAAGTGTTCCGGTTCATGTCTATACTTCATCGAACCTATAGGGTCACATGCTTAAGGGTCATCTATCTGCTGAATACTAGACAGGGAGTCTGAGAGAAAATCACCGGAAAAGTTTCGGACGAAACGGAAACGGTTCGAAGAGGACACCGGAATAGTTCCGGTAAAACTGAAAAGTTGTTTCAGGGGATACCACTAAGTCAAATTGGTTTCGGCACACGCTTGGAAATTCTTGGAGGATGCTAGAAGTGTTCTGGAAACTTCTGGGAATTTTCCGGGACAAAAACCGGAAATGTTCCGGAGCTGCCGGAACCGATTTGGTTGCTTTTCGCTGAAGAAAAACATTGTTCCGGAATTGTTTTGGAATGCGTTCAAAATTGTTTTAGTGGGTACTGGAATTGTTCTAGGCACACAAAAATAATTTGGGATTTATCGGACGCAAAAAAATGTCTTTGTGAATAGTGAAAGTGCTTTTTGGTTTACTTTATGGAAAGTCACCTTTTGGGATATTTTCCAAAAGGCTTCTAGAAGGCTTGGGGGCTAAGAAACCCCCCTTGGGGGCCCCCCCAAGGGAGTTGGCCGGCCACATGAGGGGCCCCTCCATGGGGCCCCACTTGCTCCATTACTTCTCCTTTATGCCCTTGTGGAAGTCTTCTTTCATGGGCATTTTGGGTTTTTTGGAAGTGCCCATCCTAACCCTTGGCTTTCCTATAAATAGAGGTGAGGTGGCTGCCCCAAAACTCATGCTTGCTCTCATACACATGCCATAGACTTGTCTGGATTCTCTCTCCCTCCCAGCGAAATAGTTTCGTAGAGCCGAAAGGCCGTCTGGGTTCCGGTGGGAACTAGTTCTGGACGGCGAAGCCCTGCCGGATAGATGACACCGTATGTGTGAAATTCTGTAGAGAGATCGTAGTTTCGGTCTTAGTTTGAAAGTGCCTCCCGAAGGGCTGTCCGAGTGACTGTCCGAGTTTCGAGGGTCCTCCCGAAGGGCTGTCCGAGTGACCGTCCGAGTTTCGAAGGTCCTCCCGAACGGCTGTCCGCGACACCGTCCGAGGGACTGTCCGACCACCTCCCGGAGGGCTGTCCAAGGGGCAGATAAGGGAGTACATCCTCGCGGTTGGGAGGTTGAAAATCCTAGCTGCGGGGATCTGCACCACCGATCGTCATCGACTCTACTTCCGCTGCGCTACGAGTCGGTAACGAAAAAGATCAAACAATATATGCAGTCTCCATAGTGGTCCTGGGCTGGTGCGTAGGTCAGAAAATTTTTGTTTTCTGCTGCGTTCCCCTACAATCCATACTACACTTTTATCACCATCTCTTCGCCGAACTAGTGCACCTATACAATTTACCATTGTATTGGGTGTGTTGGGGACACAAGAGACTCTTTGTTATTTGGTTGCAGGGTTGTTTGAGAGAGACCATCTTCATCCTACGCCTCCCACGGATTGATAAACCATAGGTCATCCACTTGAGGGAAAATTGCTACTGTTCTACAAACCTCTGCGCTTGGAGGCCCAACACGAGTCTACAAGAACAAGTTGTGTAGTAGACATCAAGCTCTTTTCTGGCGCCGTTGCCGGGGAGGTGAGTGCTTGAAGGTATATCTTTAGATCTTGTAATCGAATCTTTTAGTTTCGTGTTTTATCACTAGTTTGGTTTATAAAAGAAAACTACAAAAAAAATGGAATTGAGGTTGCTTCATATTATTCGTGTTTATAATGTCTTTCTTGAAAATCATGAATCGGAAAATTGTGCTCAATTGATAGAAGAAGAATTCAATAAAATGTTTGGCATAAAATCTTTGAATGATGTGCATGATTGCAATGTTGCTAGTATGAATTCTTTGAATATCCATGATGCTAATGATATGCAAAGCCATAAGCTTGGGGATGCTACGTTTGATGAAGATGATATTTTTAGTCCCCCAAGTTTTGATGAGAAAATTTATTATGATGAAAGTATTCCTCCTATTTATGATGATTATATTTATAAAAGTGGATTTAGAGAGGTCATGACTTTATTTAATGATGATTCCACTATTGTGGAAGAGGTTTTAATTGATTATGACTACAAAGTTGCTATCTATGATGATTATTGTGATGACATGTATGCTATAAAGAATAATGATAACCATGAAACTTGTCATCATGATTTTAATTTTCAATTGAATTATGCCGATCAAGTATCACATGATAGTTATTTCATTGAATTTTCTCCCACTATTATGAATGAGAAGGAAATTGCTTATGTGGAGAGTAATAAAAATCCTATGCTTGTAGGTCATGAAAAGAATGCTTTATGTGATAGCTATATTGTTGAATTCATTCATGATTCTACTGAAAATTATTATGAGAGAGGATCATATGCTTATATATATTTGAACAACATCAAGTTTCCCCTCTTTGTGTTGAAAGTTTTGAAGCTATACTTGTTTTGCCTTCCTATGCTAATTGATTATTGTTCCCATAATCTATTTGCTCACAAAATCCCTATGCATAGGAAGTGGGTTAGGCTTAAAGGTGCTAGTCATATGCTTCATTATGCTCTCTTTGTGTTTCAATTCTTTACTTTTATGTGAGCATCATTAAAATCATCATGCCTAGCTAAAAAGGCATTAAAGAAAAGCGCTTGTTGGGAGACAACCCAATACTTATACCTACTGTTTTTGTGTGTTCACACGATTAAGCTACTGTTTTAATCATGTTTTATATGTTTTCTTTCAATAATGTGCCAAGTAAAGACTTTGGGATAGTGTGGATACTTGTTGATTCGATTCTGTGCAAAAACAGAAACTTTTGCGTCCAGTGCTGGAATTTCTATTCTGTACTGGAGCATGAGAAAATTCTGAAATTTTTAAAAAGTATTGGGATACAAATTTCTTACGTTTTCCTAATTTTTCAGAATTTTTAGAGGTACATAAGTATGGTTTTTAAATCGATCACTACACGCTGTTCTATTTTTGACAGATTCTGTTTTCGGTGCATAGTTTGCTTGTTTTAGTGTTTCCATAGCTTATATTGAGTAATATAAATTTTAGAAATGGTAGAATACACTCGGAATTATGTGAGAACAATTATGAATCTTGTCTTGACAGTACCTAAGTGGATGATTTATTTTTATCATACTAACCTATCTCACAAGTTCCGTTAAGTTTTGTGTGATTGAAGTTTTCAAGTTTTGGGTGAGATATCGATATGAGGAGAATAAGGAGTGGTAAGACCCTAAGCTTGGGGATTCCCAAGGCACCCCAAGGTAATATTCAAGGAATACCCAAGCAACTAAGCTTGGGGATGCCCCCGGAAGGCATCCCCTCTTTCGTCTTCAACACTATCGGTAACCTCACTCGGAGCTATATTTTTATTCGTCACATAATATGAGTTTTGCTTGGAGCGTCATTTTATTTTGTTTATATTTGCTTTCTTTTATCAATAATCATGTTTTATATCTTTTAGTTCAATAAAATGCCAATTATAGCCTTTACCATGCTCAGTTTGCAAGTTCATGTGTTGCTGTTTGAAAACAGAAAGTTTTCTGTTATGTCCAGAATATTCCTGAATAGTCAGAACATGATAAAAATCTGAAATTTTTACACAGTAAGAATGCATGACTTCTCTGTAACGTGGTAATATTTAAGAATTTTTGGAGTTAGGTAATTATGGATTCTTATTCCCCTTTTACAGACTGCTCTGTTTTGGCAGATTGCTGTTATAGTTGCATTGTTTGCATATGTTTGCGTGTTTAATGTTTCTATTTGAGGATAGGAGTATTAAATATGAAGAGGAATTTAGTATGAAATGTTTAATTATAATTTTAGTGATTTGCTACAGTAGAGAATGTTAAGATTTTGATTTGATTTATACTAACTTATCTCACGAGTTCTTGTTGAGTTTTGTGTGGATGAAGTTTTTAAGATTTAGGAGAAACCGTGAGATGAGAGGAATTAAGAAGACACAAGAGCTAAAGCTTGGGGATGCCCAAGGCATCCCAAGTTATTATTTCAAGAAGTCTGAAGCATCTAAGCTTGGGGATGCCCCGGTAGGCATCCCACCTTTCTTCTTCAACAATCGGTCAGTTTTGGTTGAGCCTAAGTTTTCGCTTCTTCACATGATATGTGCTATCCTTGGAAAGTCATTTTATTTTGTTTTCTTTGATGTTTGAATAAAATACTTAAGTTCTAAAATTTTAAATGAGAGAGAGAGTCCTCACATAGCTACTTAATTACTTAACTACTCATTTGATCTTCACTTATATCTTTTTGGAGTAGTTTGTCATTTACTCTTGTGCTTCACTTATATCCTATGAGTAAAATGTGAATGAATTGAATATCATAAAGTTGAAATTTATATGCTTCATATGCTTGTCCCATGGGGAGTGGTGAATTCACATACAAGAAGTATAAGTGGTAAAATTTATTGAAAGTTAACAAACATAGCATTGGTCACTTGAACAATTCATGAAAGAATTTTGAAGGAAGAGAAATTTCACATATAAATATACTATCTTGGACATCTTCTATGATTGTGAGCCCCCATTAATTATTTTCAACCTTGATCAAGTAGTTGACGTTGGACAAGGAAGACAACGTAATGAGTTATGTTTGTTTATATTCACATAGAAGTTATATTGTCATGGACCCTCTAACATGTGGTGCTTGCTTAGGAACTTTTGCTAGCCAAAAAATTCGTACTAAGTAGATATACTACTTGTGCATCAAAAAACCCTTAAACCCAGTTTCTTCCCATGAGTGTCCACCATATCTACCTATGGATTGAATAAGATCCTTCAAGTAAGTTGTCATCGGTGCAAAAAGCAATAAAAATTGCTCCTAAAATATGTGTGATCTTTTATTGTAAGGGAAAATAAGCGTTGTACGAACTTGTGATGGTAAAGAAATAAAAGTGACGGACAACATAATAAAGGTTGCTATCACAAGGGGCAATATAACGTGACGTTCCTTTGCATTAAGGGCTTGTGCATCCAACAACAAAAAGCGCATGACAACCTCTGCTTCCCTCTGCGAAGGGCCTATCTTTTACTTTTATGCATTTACTTTTCTGTATTTACTTTTATGCAAGAGTCATTAATGTTCATCCCTATTCCGCTCTATTTATTCTTTAATTGGCAAGCATTATGTGGTAGGGAAAGATCCAGGAACATATATCCAGTTGAATATAGGTGATGATGAGTTATTATTGTTGACATTATCCCTGACATAAATAAGTTGGGAGGTGAAACATTAAGCCCCTATCTTCCTATGTGTTTGACTAAAACGGTTTGTTCTAAAAATATGCTTTGAGTGTCAGCAATCATGGAAGAATAAAAGATGGTTGAGTATGTGGAATTTGCTGGATCAAAGCTCTTACATAGACCCTTCCTGAAAATAAGATGAATTGCAATTGCTTGAATACTGAGAACATAGTTTGTTAGTTTTCAAGAAAGTTTATGGCCTATACTTTAAACATGTGAATAGCTTGCTACTTGATCATGAGAAGTTTTATGAGATGAGCTACTGATTATGAAATATATTGATGCTAGAAAAAGTGATTGAAATTATTATTGATCAAACTTATGCATTATGCTAGCATTCACACTTCATAAATTATTTCTTTTATCATTTACCTACTCGAGGACGAGCAGGAATTAAGCTTGGGGATGCTGATACGTCTCCAACGTATCTATAATTTATGACGTATTCAAGCCATATTTATAACAATTCTATATGGTTTTGGTATGATTTGATTAGAACTAACCCGGACTGACGCTGTTTTCAGGAGAATTGCCATGGTGTTGTTTTTTGTGTAGAAATAAAAGTTCTTGGAATGGGATGAAAATTTTTGGAGATTTTTTATGGAATAAATAAAAAATACTAGAACCAAGACCCACTGGAGGGGGGCCACCCAGTGCCCACGAGGCACCAGGGCGCGCCACCCCCCCCCCCCCCCAGGCGTGCCCTGGTACCTCGTGGGGCCCACGTGGCTCCGTCTGACCTGATTCCAACCCTGAAAAATCCTATAGATATAGAAACCCCCAGAAATAACCCTAGAACTTCGACTCTATCGCCGCAAGCCTCTGTACCTCCACGATCTCATCTACAGCCCTTTTTCGGCACCCTGCCGGAGGGGGGAATCATCACCGGAGGCCATCTTCATCATCCCGGTGGTCTCCATGACGAGGAGGGAGTAGTTCACCCTCGGGGCTGAGGGTTTGTACCAGTAGCTATGTGTTTTATCTCTCTCTCGCGCGTTCTTGATTTTGCACGATCTTGATGTACCGCAAGCTTTTTTAATATAGTTGGATCATATGGTGTTTTTCCCCTATCTATCCTTGTTGTGATGAATCGAATCTTTTCCCTTTGAGGTTTCGTTATTGTCGGATTGAATATTTCAGATTTGAGAACACTTGATGTATGTCTTGCATATGAATACCCGTGGTGACAATGGGGTATTATATTAATTCATTTGATATATGTTTTGTCACTCAACTCGCGGATGCCCGCGGTGACATTGGGGTAACCTATGCATATGGGTTGATGCACGTTTTCATTATCTTTTCTTCGATAGAAACTTTGGGGTGCTCCTTGAAGTTCTTTGTGTTGGATTCAATATTATGAATCAGAAGTTGTTTGATGCATATCGAATAATCAACTCACGGATACTTGTGGTGACATTGGAGTATCTAGGTGACATTAGGGTTGGTTGATGTGTTTCATATGGTGTTATTTTAGTACGAACTCTAGGGCTATTCGTGACCCTTATAGGGATGGCTCAATAGATTGATCGGAAAAGATAACTTTGAGGTGGTTTCTTACCCTACAACAATTTCTATCTGATGTTCTCCGCGAATAGGAACTTTGGAGTGATTCTTTGTCGCACGTTGAGGGATTGTTATATGATCCAATTATGTTAGCATTGTTGAGAGATTGCACTAGTGAAAGTATGAACCCTAGGCCTTGTTTTTAAGCATTGCAATACTGTTTGTGCTCACTTTTGTTACTTGCTACCTTGCTGTTTTTATATTTTCAGATTACAAAAACCTATATATACTATCCATACTACACTTTTATCACCATCTCTTCGCCGAACTAGTGCACCTATACAATTTACCATTGTATTGGGTGTGTTGGGGACACAAGAGACTCTTTGTTATTTGGTTGCAGGGTTGTTTGAGAGAGACCATCTTCATCGTATGCCTCCCACGGATTGATAAACCTTAGGTCATCCACTTGAGGGAAAATTGCTACTGTCCTACAAACCTCTGCGCTTGGAGGCCCAACACGAGTCTACAAGAACAAGTTGTGTACACTAGTAGAAAAATGACCTTTTGTTCGGCACATTAGTCTCGGCTTGAGTTGGAACCGGGACTAATATGAGCATTAGTCCCGGTTCCAAGTTTCATGGGCGTCAGAGGACCTTTAGTCCCGGTTGGTAATACCTACCTGGACTAAAGGTAGACCCTTTAGTCCCGGTTGGTAACACCAACCGGGACTAAAGGGTCTACCTTTAGTCCCGGTTTATAACACCAACCGGGACTAAAGGTCCTCCATAGGCTAGTTCAAAAGGAAAGCATCCCATCCAAAGACACATGTCTGTGTAGGTGAGGTGGTAAGCTGCGTGCGATGCAATACATGAGGTCTTGAGTTCGAATCCCACGGGAGGCATTATTATTTTTAGCGCTTGGAGGACCTTTACTCCCGGTTGTAACACAACCGGGACTAAAGAAAAGGAGCTTTAGTCCCGAATCCATAGTCCCGGTTGTGACAACCAGGACTAAAGGGGGTTGGGAACCGGGACTAAATGTCCTTTTTCTACTAGTGGTAGTAGACCTCAAGCTCTTTTTTGGTGCCGTTGCCGGGGAGGTGAGTGCTTGAAGGTATATCTTTAGATCTTGCAATCGAATGTGAAAAACACACTTAAGTCTAACATACTTCCTATGCATAGGCATTTTATAGGAAAACAAATTATCAAGACAAGCAATATCTAACATATGCAAATAGGAAAAATGAAGCATTAAAAATTTCAACACAAAGAGAGGTAATTTAGTGACATGAAAGTTTCTACAACCATATTTTCCTCTCTCATAATAATTACATGTAGGATCATATTCAAATTCAACAATATAACTATCGCATAAGATATTTTCTTCATGATCCACATGCAAAAAGATGTCATAATCTTTCAAGATAGTGGGATTAACATCAACTAAAGTCATAACCTCTCCAAACCCACTTTTATCAAAAATTTCATAAGATTTAACACTCTCCAAATATGTGGGATTATTTTTACCTAAAGTTGACACTATTCCAAACCCACTTTCAATATTATTGTAAATATTATTATCAATAACATATTCATCATGAGGCTTAAATAAATTTTCAAGATCATAAGAAGCATCACCCCAATCATGATCATTACAATAAGCAGTGGACATAACAAAATCATCATCCCCAGGCTCGTAGTTTTGCATATTATTAACACAATTGACATTAATAGAATTTATAATAACATCATTGCAATCATGCTTTTCAATCAAGGAGCTATCATGAATCACTTTATAAATTTCTTCTTCTAACACTTCATCACAATTTTCAGATTCATGGTTTTCAAGCAAAACTTCATAAAGATAATCTAGTGCACTCAACTCACTAGCAATTGGTTCATCATAATTGGATCTTTTAAAAAGATTAGCTAGTGGATGAGGATCCATATCAATAGATTTTTAGCAAGCGAAGATGCAAGCAAATAGAAGGCACATGGCAACACAAGCAAAGATAACACACAAAATATATTTTTAAATTGTTTTAGAAGTGGGGGAGATGAAAATGAGAGGCAAAGGCAAATAAAGTAAATGCAAGGAGATGTAAGTTTTATGCGTAGGTACTTGATAGATGTTGATGATGTCTCCCCGGCAACGGCGCCAGAAATTCTTCCTGCTACTTGTAGCTTGCGTTGGTATTTTCCCCGAAGAGGAAGGGATGATGCAGCACAGTACAGGTAAGTATTTCGCTTAGTTATGAAACCAAGGTTATCAATCCAGTAGAAGAATCACACAACACCTCGTTAACAGTACCTGCACACAAACAACAAATCCTTGCACCCAACGCAAACGAGGGGTTGTCAATCCCTTGGCGGTAAGTTGCAAGATTAAATTGTATGTGATAGATAGATAGAATGAAACAAAAGTACAAAATAAAATAAATAAAGAAAAAGTGTAGCAAAGTAATTTTTAGGGTTTTTAATATGATTTAGATAGACCCGGGGGTCATAGTTTTCACTAGAGGCTTCTCTCAAGAAAATAGCATACGGTGGGTAGACAAATTACTGTTGGGCAATTGATAGAAAAGCAAATAATCATGACGATATCCAAGGCAATGATCATGTATATAGGCATCACGTCCAAGACAAGTAGACCGACTCCTGCCTGCATCTACTACTATTACTCCACACATCGACCGCTATCTAGCATGTATCTAGTGTATTAAGTCCATAAAGAACGGAGTAACACCTTAAGCAAGATGACATGATATAGACAAAGTAAACTCACGCATTAATAAACCCCATCTTTTTACCCTTAATAGCAACGATACATACGTGTCATGTCCCTTTCTGTCACTGGGATTGAGCACCGCAAGATCGAACCCATTACAAAGCACCTCTTCCCATGGCAAGATAAATCAATCTAGTTGGCCAAACCAAATCAATAGATCGGAGAAGAAATATGAAGCTATAATAATCATGCATAAAAGAGATCAGAGAAGACTCAAATAATATTCATGCATAATCTGATCATGAACTCACAATTCATCGGATCCCAACAAACACATCGCAAAAAGTGATTACATCAGATAGAACTCCAAGAACATCGAGGAGAACATTGTATTGAAGATCAAAAAGAGAGAAGAAGCCATCTAGCTACTAACTATGGACCCGAAGGTCAGTGGTAAACTACTCACGCATCATTGGAAGGGCAGCAAGGTTGATGTAGAGCCCCTCCGTGATCGATTCCCGGCGGAGTGCCGGAAAAGGTTCGCAGATGGGATCTCTCGAGAACAGAAACTTGCGGCGGCGGAAAAAGTATTTCGTGGACTCCTCTGTTGGTTTTCCGATTTTTGGGAATTTATAGTGGGTGAATTAGGTCAAAAGAGGCAGAGGTGGGCCCACGAGGCACCAGGGCGCCCCGCGCCCTGGTGCCTCGTGGCCACCTCCTGGGGCTTCTGGCCTTCTCCCGAAGCTTCTAGTGTTGGTTATGTCCAGAAAGAAAATCTCCAAAAAGTTTCGTGGCATTTGGACTTTGTTTGGTATTGATATTCTGTAAAACCAAAAACAGGCAGAAAGCAGCAACTGGCACTAGGCACTAAGGTAATAGGTTAGTCCCAAAAAATGATGTATAATTGTTGTGAATGTATATAAAAACATCCAAGATTGATAATATAACAGCATGGAACAATGAAAAATTATAGATACATTGCAGACGTATCAGGCATCCCCAAGCTTAGGGCCTTTCCACTCCTTATTCTCCACATATCGATATCTCACCCAAAACTTGAAAACTTCAATCACACAAAACATAACGGAACTTGTGAGATAGGTTAGTATAATAAAAATAAATCATCCACTTAGGTACTGTCAAGACAAGATTCAGAATTGTTCTCACATAATTCCTACTTTATTCTATCATTTCCACAATTTATATTACTCAATATAAGCTATGGAAACACTAAAACAAGCAAACTATGCACTAAAAACAGAATCTGTCAAAAACAGAACAGCATGTCGTGAGGGATTTAAAAACCATACTTCTGTACCTCAAAAAATTCTGAAAAATTAGGAAAATGTAAGAAATTTGTAACCCGATAATCTGTAAAAATTTCAGAATTTTCTCGCGCTCCAGTACAGAATAGAAATTCCAGCACTGGACGCAAAAGTTTCTGTTTTTGCACAGAATCAAATCAACAAGCATTCCACACTATCCCAAAGGCTTTACTTGGCACATTATTGAAAGAAAACATATAAAACATGATTACTACAGTATATGAATCATGTGAACACACAAAAACAAAAGGTATAAGTATTGGGTTGTCTCCCAACAAGCGCTTTTCTTTAATGCCTTTTAGCTAGGCACGATGATTTCAATGATGCTCGCATAAGAATAAACAATTGAAACAGAAAGAATCAACTAGCATAGGAAGGCAAAACAAGTATAACTTCAAAACTTTCATCACATAGAGAGGAAACTTGATATTATTGAGATATGTAGAAGCGTATATTCCTCTCTCAAAATAATTTTCAGTAGCATCATGAAGAAATTCAACAATATATCCATCACACAAAGCATTCCTTTCATGATCCACAAGCATAGAATTTTTATTACTCTCCACACAAGCAATTTTCTTCTCATTCATAATAGTTGGAGTATCGTATGAAACTCAAATACTATAAATTGTTTCCACATTAAAAGAGTGATGTTCAGTAAAAGGATTTTCATAATTATAACAAGTATTATAAAAATAATCATCACTATTTTTCATAACATAAGTATCATCACAATAATCATCATAGATAGGAGGCATGTCATCATCATAATAAATTTGCTCATCAAAAGTAGGGGGAATAAAAAGATCATTTTCATTAAGCATAGCATCCCCAAGCTTAGGGCAAACATTATTTGCAGCAAATAAATTCTCAAACATATCATTCCAATCAAACATAGCATCCCCAAGCTTGTTGGTTTGCATATCATTAGCATTATCACTATTATCATCAATAGTATGAATAGCACCAATAGTATAACAATTATTATCATATTCCTCCAAGTTGGTGCCATAAAGATTTTCAAGATCATAAGAAGTATCATTATCTTCCCAATCATAATCATCACAACAAACAATAGGCATAACAAAATCATCATCAAGTGTATCATCTTCCACAATTATTTTTGATTCATTCTCATGAGGTACAACAATAATAGGAGCAACATTATTTGGGAGAGATACCTCTTTGCCTCTACTTTTCCTTCTTTTCTTTTTCTTTACCACATTATGTGTGGGTTTATTTAATTCTTCCGAGCTTCTTATTGAAGAGATTGGTTGGATAGGAAGCTCCTCCTCGTTACATGTTTCATCATGAGAGAAAATAGGAGGGGAAGGGGGAATCTTTACCCTTCCATTAGTATTTCTTTTATATTCTATTTGTTTTCCCGTTTTTCTATAGTTGGCTATATAAGCATTCTCATTGCAATTTACCACACAAAACATATAGATTTCCTCTAAATTATTTTCAATGTCTTTTGTGAGAATGAATACTTCAAACCAACTATTTTTATGTGTCAATTCTTCACACCCCAAAAATAAGCAAAGTTCATAATAAAGTTCAAGGGTGATCAAGTTATTGCAATATTTGGACATGATTCGATCATGAAAAAGTATGCATTGAAAATTAAGATGACCAACCTTATTGCAAAGTTCACAAATAATGGGATGAAGAGAGCATAATTTCATAGCAAATTTATCTATCACCTTAAGCCACCAATTGGTTTTATCATGTTTATGCTTCTTACAAAATCTATCATCTCTATAAGGCATGTCTTCACAAATTTTATTCACTCCACAAAAATTAAATGCTTATAAGAAACTTTTTTATCATGACTAGTGCAATCATCATTAGCATTATGGATATTCAAAGAATTCATACTAACAACATTGCAATCATGCTCATCATTCAAAGGACTCACATTAAACATTTTATTAAATTCTTCTTCTACAATCTTACCACGATTTTCCGATCCATCATTTTCAAGAAAGACATTATAAAGATGTAGCATGTGAGGCAAACTCAATTCCATTTTTTTGTAGTTTTCTTTTATAAAACCAAACTAGTGATAAAACAAGAAACAAAAAGATTCAATTACAAGATCTAAAGATATACCTTCAAGCACTCACCTCCCCGGCAACGGAGCCAGAAAAGAGCTTGATGTCTACTACGCAACATTTATTCTTGTAGACGTTGTTGGGTCTCCAAGTGTACAGTTTCGTAGGACAGTAGCAAATTTTCCTCAAGTGGATGACCTAAGGTTTATCAATTCGTGGGAGGCATAGGATGAAGATGGTCTCTCTCAAACAACCCTACAATCAAATACAAGAAATCTCTTGCGTCCCCAACACACCCAATACAATAGTAAATTGTATAGGTGCACTAGTTCGGCGAAGAGATGGTGATACAAGTGTAGTATGGATAGTAGATATAGGTTTTTGTAATATGAAAATATAAAAACAGCAAGGTAGCAAGTGATAAAACGGAGCACAAACGGTATTGCAATGCTTGAAAACAAGGCCTAGGGTTCATACTTTCACTAGTGCAATCTCTCGACAATGCTAACATAATTGAATCATATAACAATCCCTCAACGTGCGATAAAGAATCACTCCAAAGTTCCTATTAGTGGAGAACATAAGATAGAAATTGTTGTAGGGTAGAAAACCACCTCAAAGTTATCCTTTCCGATCGATCTATTGAGCCATCCCTATAACTGTCACAAATAGCCCTAGAGTTCGTACTAAAATAACACCATATGATACGCATCAACCAACTCTAATGTCACCTAGATACTCCAATGTCACCACAAGTATCCGTGAGTTGATTATTCGATATGCATCAAACAACTTCAGATTCATAATATTCAATCCACACAAAGAACTTCAAAGAGTACCCCAAAGTTTCTTATCGGAGAAAAGATAATGAAAACGTGCAACCAACCCCTATGCCTAGATCACCCCCAGGTCCCGGGAATCCGCGAGTTGATCACCAAAACATACATCGAGTGACTCAATAGAATACCCCATTGTCACCATGGGTATCCACATGCAAGACATACATCAAGTGTTCTCAAATCTGAAATATTCAATCCAACAATAACGAAACATCAAAGGGAAAGACTCAATTCATCACAAGAAGATAGAGAGGGAAGAAACACCATATGATCCAACTATATTAACAAAGCTCGCGATACATCAAGATCGTGCCAAATCAAGAACACGAGAGAGAGAAATCAAACACATAGCTACTGGTACATACCCTCAGCCCCGAGGGCGAACTACTCCATCCTCGTCATGGAGACCGCTGGGATGATGAAGATGGCCTCCGGTGATGATTTCCCCCTCCGGTAGGGTGCCGGAACAGGGCTCCAGATGGTATTTCTTCGGTACAGAGGCTTGTGCCGGCGGCGTCGAAGTTCTAGGTTTATTTATGGGGGTTTCTCTATTTATAGGATTTTTCAGCGTTGGAATCACACGAAAAGGAGCTATGAGGGCCCCACAAGGCAGCACCACACGCCCCCCCAGGCCGCGCCGTGGTGCCTTGTGAGCACCTCGTGAGGCTTCTGGTCCTTCCTCGAAGCTTCGGGGGTCTCTTTTGGTCCAAAAAAAATCGTCAAAAAGTTTCGTCCAATTCCGAGAACTTTTATTTCTGCACAAAAAGCAACACCACGGTAGTTCTGCTGTAAACAGCATCAGTCCGGGTTAATTCTAATCAAATCATACCAAAACCATATAAAATTGTTATAAACATGGCATGAATACTTCATAAATTATAGATATGTAGGAGACGTATCAACTATTGCTTTGAATCATTCGGATCTTATTATTCATACCGTAAGAGAAAGATTACATGATGAAACAAGATAGGTAGCATTCCACATCAAAAATTCTGTTTTTATCATTTACATACTCGAGGACGAGCAGGAATTAAGCTTGGGGATGCTTGATACGTCTCCAACATATTTATAATTTTTTATTGTTCTATGCTATTATATATCATTTTTTGGGACTAACCTATTAACTCACTGCCCAATGCCAGTTGCTGTTTTTTTTGCTTGTTTTTGCCTTATCAGAAAATCATTATCAAAAAGTTTCCAAACGAGAAAAAAACTTTGGATTAATTTTTTCTGGACCAGAAGAGACCCAGGAAGCTTCGGGAGAAGACCAGAAGAGCCACGAGGAGGCGACAAGCCTGGAGGGCGCGCCCCAGGGGGTGGCCGCGCCCCCCAGGCTTGTGGGCCCCTCGTGGCACATCTTGACCTAATTCCTTCGTTATAAATTCACAAATATTCCCAAACCAACCGAGAGACAGAAGAGAAAACCTTTCCGCTGCTGCAAGCCTCTGTTCTTCCGCGATCCCATCTGGAGGCCTTTTCCGGTACTCTGCCGGAGGGGGAATCGGTCACGGAGGGTTCCTACATCAACCTTGCTGCGCTTTCGATGATGTGTGAGTAGTTTACCACAGACCTACGGGTCCATAGCTAGTAGGTAGATGGCTTCTTCTCTCTCTTTGATCTTTAATACCATGTTCTCCTCGATGTTCTTGGAGTTCTATCCGATGTAATCTTCTTTTGCGGTGTGTTTGTTGGGATCCGATGAATTGTGAGTTTATGATCAGATTATTCATGAGAAATATTTGAGTCTTCTCTGAACTCTTTTATGCATGATTGTTATAGCTTTGTATTTCTATCCGATCTATCGATTTGGTTTGGCCTACTATATTGATTTATCTTGCAATAAGAGAGGTGCTTTGTGATGGGTTCAATCTTGCGGTGCTCAATCCCAGTGACAGAAGGGGACATGACACGTATTTGTGTTGTTACCATTAAGGATAAAAAGATGGGGTTTAATCATATTGCTTGAGTTTACTTTGTCTACATCATGTCATCTTGCTTAAGGCGTTACTCTGTTTCATACTTAATACCCTAGATGAATGCTGGATAGCGGTCAATGGGTGGAGTAATAGTAGTAGATGCAGGCAGGAGTCGGTCTACTTGTCTCGGACGTGATGCCTATATACATGATCATTGCCATGAATCCGTCATAATTATTTGCTTTTCTATCAATTGCCCAACAGTAATTTGTTTACCCACCGTATGCTATGTGTTCGAGAGAGAAACCTCTAGTGAAAACTATGGCCCCCGGTCTACTTTATCATATATTAAAAACCTAAAAATACCTTGCTGCAATTTATTTACTTTTATTTTTATTAATATTTTAGTTTATCTATTTACCTCGATAAGATTTAATCCTTGCAAATAACCGCTAAGAGGATTGACAACCCTCTTATTTAAGTTGGGTGCAAGTGTTTGCTTTTGTGTGTGCAGGTGCGCTTAATGGAATTTTGCTTGGTTCTCCTACTGGATTGATAACCTTGGTTCTTAACTGGGGGAAATACTTATCTCTACTGTACTGCATCATCCTCTCCTCTTCGGAGAAATACCAACGCAGACTACAAGTAGCAAAATCCCATTTGAGAAATTTGAAGAAGGATAATATATAGGGATACTAGATAGACATGCTTTGATTGGAGTTAATCTGGCAGAGTAGTAAAATAATTTTCCCCTCCAGCTAGTCATCCTCTTAAGGATTTTGTCTATCAAAGGCTGAATGTCCCCTCTTTTAAGCTTATCATAATGGAGAGGAATTCATAGCTATTTAATGGGGAAAGCACCTACAGTGCAGTGCAGCCCATGAGTAAAGCAAAAATACTAGTCTCCTCACAAGACAGTCCTATAGGGATCATATCACTTTTAGAGTAATTTATCCTCATCCCAGAAACAGAGGTAGCGTGTGCGTGCGTGTGTTCACATGGGTGAGTATATGTGCGTATGTATGAGCGTCTGCGTCTATACTGTGTTAAAAAAATGTTCATGGAATTGGTATGTGACGACTTCGCGACTTGCAAGAATCAGGGAGTATCTTCCTGAACTATTCCTGTTCAAAGCATCATATTATACTCTTCTTTTGTGAGTTTTATGTTTTAGATTCTCATCAAGGATTTTAATGAAGATATTTTTGGAGGGGAGCTTTTCTAGATGATGATGCTATCTGGACAACCTTTCAAGATGATGATACTATCTGGATAAGTGTAGATTGGGGAAGTATTAGAATTTAGTTAACTAAGTACCATTAAAGAGGAATCTACCATTATCCTAGCCGACGTGCGGTTACATTCCTAAGGCGGATCATAGTGGGAATAACTTAGATAGTAACATAACACATCTCAAGACAAGTTTACTTATGGGAAAAGCATTGAAATCAACCGGCTGATTTCTCTCGCTCTTCCGCCGCGTGCGGCGCCGTTGGATCGCATCTGATCCACGGACCAATTTCTATGGCACATTTTGCTGGAGCATAACAACGAATCTGGTGGGCTCCACCCACGTGGGAAGCAAACCTGCGGTTTATGTGTATCCTAGACAAGGCTGGATATTGCTCTGTGAATCATGTTTTAGCAGCGGCCTTTTAGGTGAGTTGTTTTCATTTTTTTTTGGCGATGGCCTTTTAGGCCTTATACAATGCTAGGTGCTTAGGGTGGTGCTTAGAAAAATAAACCGGTTTTTTCTGAAGCACCAGTGCCTATTTCTACATGAGAGACGCATAATTAAGCGTCTGTCCTGTGCAAATAAGCACCGGTGCTTAAGAAAAGTCTGGTTTATTTCTCTAAGCACCTCCCCTAAGCACCTTGCATTGTACAAGGCCTTAGGTGAGCTGTAGCAGTTATTTTGGTTAGGAAATGATGGAAATCAACATTTTCATCCTTTAGTACAAAAAAAGGCGCTTACCTTTTTTTCGGGGAAAAAAGAGCAGCTTACCTGATCGACTGAACATATTTTTTCTTGGGAAAGGCTTCTCTTCAACCGATTGAACGTTTGGCGCGCGTCGACCGTTTGATTCCTTAGTATTTTATCATGCGGCACGCAGCAACTCCCCATCACACACGCGCTTTGCAACATGGGACATGTTGCAAGACAACCGAGTACAACACATGTTGTGTCCGGACCGACCAGATCGAGGCAAAGTGGCATCGACTGGACCTAGGAGCGACGACGATGCAGGTACTCGAGGCGAGGACAACGCAATAGTGTCGGCAACATTGCACAACATGGATCATGTTGCGAACTTAACGAACGCAACAAGGGCACTGTTACAAACCTACAGAACACGTGCAACCCGAGTGCAACATGATTCATCTTGCAAACGTATCGAGCGTAACATGGACCATGTCGCAAACCAACTGAGTGTTTGCAACAGGAGCGCAACATGGATCATGTTGCGAACCTACCGAGCGCAACATGGGTCATGTTCTAAATGGCATGTCGCGGTCGAAATGGGTCATGTTGCAAACCTACCTAGCGCAACATGAGTCACGTTGCAAACGATGTTTCACAGTTGAATTGCCGACATGGCCACATCAGATGGTTGTGACGAGTGGGGTCCAATGGATGTGGAGGCGGTCGATCCGGTCCACGGGTCAATCGGACGATCCGATCCGATCTGCCCCGCTACAAAGCCTCATCGGTGTTGCTGCAATCAAGGATGGGACAATGTGGCCGGGCACCGCCGTCGTTGCTGCAATCTAGGATGCGACACCACCGCCATTGCTGCAATCTTGGATGGGATGGTGCGGCCGGGCATCACCGCAGTTGCAAGCGGGGAGTCGCGTCGCTGTAAGGCTTCGCCGGCGTTGCTGTAAGCTGCGACAGAACGTGCAAGGCTTGGTGCCATCGCTGCATGCGGGGAACTACGCCGCTGCAACACGTTTGGATGAGCTACCGCCAACCGATATGGGAACGTTGCATGTCTAGGCGTTACCACTTCAAGCTTGGACGAGACGCTACAAGGATGGGCATCACCATTGGAAACCGAGATGGCATGCTACAAAACTGGGCGACGTTGTTGCAGTCTGGACATGCGATGTTGTTACAAGAATATTTTTTCTATGAAAATGGGCGGCGGTGCTTAGACGATGTTGCAAGTCGGATGCGCACTGCTGCAAGAATGACCATCACGTGTTGCGATGATAGTCAACGCATGCTGCGACGATTGGTGCTGCAACAATGGCTAGCAGTGCTGCAACCACCATCACATGTTGCCATGATGGTCAATGCACGTAGCGGCGACAACGACTAGTGTTGCAACAACGACCACCCGTTATGCTGCAATGAAGGTCAACACATGTTGTAACGGCGGCGACCGGTGCTGCAATGACGATCATGAGGTGTTGCGACGAGGGTTAACGCAGTTGTGACAACGGCGAATGACGACGACTAGTATGATGGCGGTGATAGAGTGCTGTAACGAGGGTCATGGGATGTTGCGACGACGGTCAACATGTGTTACGACGATGGTGCGACGAGTGGCGGCACAGGACCCTACGTGTGGCAAGTGCGATCGGGTGAGGGATGGCCGTCATCTACTGCAAGCTGAGTTACACCGTGCTGTAAGGAGACTAGGGAGACGGCGAGTTAGCTACGACTGCTGCGAGCCGGGGTGGTGGAGCGACGGCTTGTTGCGAGCCGGCCAGCGACAAGGTGCGGCAACCTGACTGGCGCGAGCGGAACACGAAGCTATTGGCTATGACAGCCACACGCGAGTAGAACTAGAAATAGCTAGCTTGGTCGTACAAAGCGTTGTAAACCTATAAGTAGCTAGCTTGATCCGTGGAGGTTAATTGGTACGTCAATTAAACAAGCTTTTTGTGGGGCCTAAAATCCACGTGATGTGATGTGTGTGAAACAGGTGCACAAGCGGCTCAACCATCCCGCGCGAATCAATCCTAGCGGCCCAACTTCCACGGATCCTACGCTCTGCGAGGCGGCTTATGTTTGGGTATTATCATCCGACTTATTCATAGCATCCGCCTTACTTATGTGACATGTAGTTAATGAGGAGTGATGTGTTTGTGGTAACATAACACACCCAGGCAAAATGAGTCTAGATCTAAATAAAAGAAGACTTGCATGATACCACACATACTCTTTCCGTCTGCGAAAGACTGCACATCTAGGATTCACAAATTGTCAGTGTCAATCTACACTCTCAATAGACATTGCCTTTAATCCAGTCCTTAATTGACTCATGCAGCAACTTGTGGTCTAGTTATTGGTTGCTTCTCAGTTGAGTCCCTTTCGTATTTACCTTAATTACTGCATGCAAGCTACAATTATTTAATGGCCTTCTCTCAATGGTTGCATGCACGCATGTGTCTCCCACTTTTCTGGGTTAATTAGGCCATGGAGCAAGCTCAGCTCTTTTTTTAGGGTAAGTCAGCTATTTTCTTGATCTATGTTGTACGGTTTTTTGTGGACAGAGGGAGTATGTTACTAATAAAAACTAGTAACACATGCATGTTACTAATCTAAATTATTTCTCGCTATGACCAACCTAAAGAGACGTAGTGTCTCTTCACTAGGAACCGACGTCTCTTTGTATCGTCGCATCTGTTCTGGACATATTGTACTCCCTCTATCTTAAAATGTAGAGGTTTTTTGACACTACATTATGAGACATAGAGGATGTTATTATTTTCCATACAAGCATTGCTTTTGCCTTGGACCAGAACGGACCCGTGACATGCATCGGCCGCTCGGACGCGCATGCGAGATGACAAGTGTCGATAGCCCCCGATGCCGCCGCGCGCCTCCTCCAACCGGTGCGAGGCACTGTTTTTCCTCAAACGCGCCCACGAATTGCAGTACGCATGCCTGCGGGTCTCCGGCTGCCATCCTTCCCGAGGAAAGCCCGATTGGCGCACGGCGCGGCGCAGTACAGAACGTCAGAACACCATTGAACCAACCCTCATCCACATCCCCATGCTTGCATAGTTACTACCTTTACTTTTTCTATCGGATAATGTGTTAGAATTTAGGGTTTGTGGTCTTCCCCCTATTTCTCTGCGCTTATCCGTAGTGCCTCTCACAATTCGCATATCTTAGGCAAGGGGTAAGGACCTTCTTATATTGTCTTTCCAAAGAGTCCACCAGTGACGGAGCCATCGTTGTATCGTTGGGTGCAGTTGAACCCAACGAAACTTGGTAGCTACGTACGCATCGGCAGGTACTTTGTAGGCCTGAACCCACTAAAAATATTAGACTGACCCCATCAATCTCGTGAACTGCCTCGGTGGATATAGGCTAAAAAGGCCCAAAAGCCCATAAGTAAATTGCCTCGGTGCCCACAACTACCAAGGTCTCTCAATCGTGAATTGTACTCGTACGATTCCTACGCAGCCGCCGCCACGCCTTTACTCGTTCAATTCGCCAATTCACCTCTGGCCTCTCTCCTCTCGTCTCTTCTGTTCGTCCATCCATCCATCATCGGACCCCAGCGGCAAGCCGTCAATTCAATTTCCAAATTGAAGGTACTGACTAGTGAGATCGCATAGTCTGTATGTTCTGTCTAGCATAATAGTCTAGTATGACAATATTTTTGCCCTAGTTTGCTAAAGTAAATCACGGACTTTGATTGATCTAGACCATGGAACAATATTTTTCAAAGAGAAATTAGAAGCCACTGGCTAAGTTTGATTATCCACAGAGGGAAATTTGAAGATACTCAACGGTGATTTAATGATGTCAAAGAAAAGCTGCGCAATAAAATGGGTGATCGGTTTATAAATGATTGTCTAATTTGCTAAAGAAATACATGTTTTCTACCATTCGTAATGATCCAGTGTTTGGTCTTCTTAAGATAATGAGACAAATAAAAAGGAGACACTCTAAAATATGAGCAACTTTACTTTTTTTGTTTTGGCTTGATGGTACTTATATTAAACTTGCCAAACTAACTTGTCTTGTTTTTAATGTTTTCAGAAAGACGAGGAGCTACACCCGAGCTATGAAGTTATTTGGGTACTACTTTATTTATAGTATCTAAACATGTGGTTTTAGAATTTCATCCAACTGGTATGTCTTATACTCTTCAACTATTAACATAACAAAATATGTAGTAGGTATTATCATATTTCTATTTGTTATGTTTTTTTTGGGTGCTGTAAAATGGTGTAAAATAGCTTTTACGCTTAACTAATTCGTATCAAATCCTCACGAGTCAACACGTGAACCCAATGAGTAAATTTTCTGGCTCCGCCCCTGGAGTCCACCTCTTATACAGATAAGATTCTTAGTCTTTTCAACTAGTTATCCGGGATAGACTTCAGACCAAATTACCAACCACGATCATATTTGTCTGTTAACGGATTCTACCCGTTGTGTCCCCGGAGCAAGCGCTTGTGAGCAACGCGTCATAATAGAGTGTAAATTCCTCTAATTATGTAGATCAATGTTAGGGTTGTAATCTAACTATACGATCTAGCTCCTTCCTATTATCACTGTACCCGGGTAGTCTTTCTAATATAAATAGTATATTGTATTCCACTGATAATCGACCAGCTTCCTTAAGCATACAACTTAAGTACGTTCCAACAAGTGATAATTCCATGATAATCATGTAAAGTAATTCCATGGATAAATACATGTATAATTCCGTAGTGAGGTATTCTGAATATTAGTAATTCCTAGTAATTTGAATATAGTTGTAGGACACATAATTCCAACATAATGCTCCTAGCTAGTGTACGCATCCATATCGAGCGATCCAGTATATAGCATGTGTGCTTATCACTAAAACGTGCCTGTGCTTGTGAACTTGTAACTTTTCAGTAGAATTCATGCTCGACAAAAAAAATCCGTAATTAAAACTAGCTACTCAGCAAGTTCAAACGGAAAAAAACCCTAAACGGAGAATCGTGTTGAGACCAAGCACACTACTCTTTCAAACAATAAGTAACCAACATTTTACGCCTAATTTGACGAAAAAGGGTTTCCCCCGATTTATATTATAAAGCAACCACCACCACCAACACATTCATCCAACAGGTTGAAGCAAACTAACATAAGAATTTTATTCAGATTTTACCTGTCAAAATCCTTGGACAGAGGAAAATGTTGAGGTAAAGTTTGGATTCTTGCTATGCCCGTTCTTTTTGTGAAATTTGCCATATGCAAGGACACTAATTTTACACCTTGTATTGTTCACGCCCATGATTTGTTTGTTGGATTCAAAAGTGTCAGACTTTTGTTTTTGTAGGATATTAGTGCTCATATGTTGTCATTCTATCCAACCAATGATTTTATTCCATGGACAAATATGGCTTTGAAATGTTTCAGATGTTTTTCTCAATGCAGATTTAGGAAATTTTATGTTATGCCAAATTTGTATTTGTAGTTTGGTAAAAGTTGTAGTTGTGCGGAAATTGATGTAGTTATTGCCCTTTTTTATAAGCATTTTTTTACGGACGCAGATTTTTGGCTCTGGGGAGCATATGCTCCCTAATGAACAGTAAAATCAAAATAAATTTTAAAATTTCTGATTTTTTTTTTAGATGTTCAGGTTAGTGTAGCAAGTGTGCTTGACAATTTTCATGCCATATAGCAGTGCTTCGGCGGTAAAAAAAATTAAGTGTAACGTTTGGCGTTCGACTTGTTTCTTTGCACAGGTCAAAATACTTAAGTTTTTCTCCTGAAAATTTGCATGTACCATTTGAGTGTGACAATGAACACATCTAATTTTTTTCAATTTTTTTTGACATTTGTAAAATCCATTTTTGGCACGCATGAGCATGTGCTCCCTATAGTCGTGCCAAAATGGATTTCCGTTTTTTTTACGTCATATATATTTTAATAGAACAAAATGCTATAGCAGGGCAATATTTACTTTACTTGGGCACATTTTTACCAACAAATCGGGTGCCCCATATTCTTAGAAATCTGAGGTGCATGTCGATCGTACGAGGACAAATAATGACAAACACAACAACAATATTAACAAACACAACACCAATATGTGTTGGCGAGGTTCAACGCGAACACCTACATCCCGAGGGCACGCTTGGGGCCGTCTTACTGTGGTGCTTTTCGTTGCGCCGGTGCGCGCCATCTCGTGCGTTGCTCCGCCTGCATCGGGTAAGCCCGAGTGGATGTGTCAGCATCGCTCGTCTCCTGCCGGGCTGTTCAGTTCGCGCAAGCCGGGTACGCGCGTGCGCCCGGGTCTTCATGTGACCGTCCTTCATTTGCTACTGGGCTTTTTGGTTCGCACGAGCATGGTACGCCCATGCGGCTGGGCAACCTGCGCGTGCTTAGTTCGCACGAGACGAATATGCGCGTGCACCCGGCTCAGCGTGTGAGCATTGCATGGCCGAACAGGGTGCCAGAGTACCCGCCTCCTGGGGGCATCGGCGCTCGCGAGTGCCCTCCGCGATGTCTACTTGCCTCCCACTGATGGCTCCTTGACACGCTCCCGACCATCCGATCTTCCCAGGCACTCAACACCAACCCTTTTTTCCTCAGGGGTCCATGACACCTGGGTCGTGGGTGCGCTCGAGGCCACCATTCTGCGGTGCTTTTCGTCGTGCTTGTGTGCACCATCTCGTGTGTTGCTCCGCCTGTGCCGGGTGAGCCCGGGTCGGCATGTCTGTGTCGTTCGTCTCCTACTGGGTTGTTTGGTTCGCGGGAACTGGGTACACGCGTGCGCCTGAGTCGGCATGTGAGCGTCGTTCATTTGCTGATGGGTTGTTTGGTTCGTGCGATCCGGGTACACCCGTGTGGCAGGGCACCCTGTGACTGCTTGATTCGCGCGAGACGGGTACACGCATGCACTCGGGCCAGCTTGTGAGTGTTTCATGGTCGCGTATGCTCGAATGGTGGATGTTGTAGGGGCAGTGGGTAGCCTCGGGGTTCGCGCTCTAGTCGGGTGGCCTCATCCCGGTTTATCCTAGGATGGTAAGCGCCGCCGGTGGGTGCTCGAATCGTGCTCTGCCGGTTTTTTGTTAGTCGCTAATGCTCGACTCGGCGCATCCCATGCCATGTTCGTTGGTCATGAAAGGTCTTGTTCCTTCTGGGCTACGGGTGGGTGCTCGGGGTGCGCTGTGCTGGTTTGTCATTTGTCAGCAATGCTCGACTCGGTGCGTCCCGTGCCGTCTTTGTTGGCTACTCGGGTCGGTGAGCCCCGTTCCCTCTTTGTTGGGTGTGAAACGGTCATTATGAAGGTGGGTTTCGGTGTGTTGGTGGACGTATGGGTCCCATCGGCTTGTTCGTTTGTACTTTGGAACTGGTGGTTCTCTGTTTGGTCCTGCCTGTCGGTGGGTTTGTGGGTTTCCATTCATGTTGCGGTGAGCGGGGGTAGTTCTATGCGAAGGGAGAGTCTTAGAGGCATGATTGGGGATCATATTGGTGTTTATACATGGAGTTTTTCTCTGAATCTCATATTCAGGAATCAATGCAATTATAGCACAGAAATATAAACTTAATTCTGAATATGAAAATGTAATAATACATTCATTATTGCCTCTCGGGCATATTTTCAACACTGAATGTGCCAGATCCATTGACTAAGCCTCAACCACAAGCAAAACATGAACAAGACCGAATGTCATAGGTGTTAGGTGCATTAGCATTGACTAGATTGTTGACTCTAGTGCAAGTGTGAGATTGTTGGAAATATGCCCTGAAGGCTATAATAAAAGTTTTTTTATTCTATTTGCATGTTCATAATTAATTTTATATTTCTATGCTAGAATTGCATTAGTTTTTGAACGTGAGATTCAGAGGAAAATATAATTTCATGTGTAAGAGATAAATGCCAAACAGATCCCTAGTTAGACCTCTGAACTTGCTCATGGTTCTATTTTCATGTATTATTGATGGTTATGTTTTCATGACCATGGGCATAGTTAATGTAACGAGGATGACGACAATAATCAGAGCATGTTGTTAGGGTAATAATGGTTTTGGATAGACCCACCTTATGTAATAATGCGAGATCACGTCGTCAATATGTTGTTGTTTGTTACTCCATAGCTGGGTAATTATAAAGATGACTTTCGGTAACACATCGAAGTATGCCGTGGTACTAGATATGTCAAGACTGGCATTTGCACCTCCGGCAATGGATAGATACACTCTGGGCCCACATGGTATTACATTGTCTAGCATCTCTTGGCTAGGTATTGTGACTAAGGAGTTAGTCATGAGTATACCGAAATAAGGTTACAAGAAAAGAGTACAAGCCTGTAACGAGGATAACTATGTATAGTGATCAAGGAGTTGATCACAACGATATCATCAAAGTCTCGCCTCACATTTGGTAGCGTATGGCGAGGCAAAGGGAATTGCATGCGATACCAAAAGGTTCGCTCGATAAAGATCTTCGATGTTTTGTGGGGATTATTGTGGGTGTCCAGATATCGCTAATAATTATTGACTTGAAGGTGTTACAAACTTGTCCACATAGTCTCGAACCTATAGGGTCACACGCTTAATGAATAGCAACATGTAGGAGTACTATGAGATAATAGAGAACAAGAAAGAAGGGGTCCGAAAGTGTTTAGGATAATCTTGAAAGTATTCCGGGAGGTCTTGAGAGTGTCCCAATGATATTCGGTAGTGTCTCGGAATGTTCTAGAAGGTGAAGAAAGCTTCAATATGTTCCAGAAACCCCTGGTACATTTTGGAAGGATCCTAATGCCACCTCCCCCATGCCCCCGGTGCCTTGGGGGGGCAAGGTGGCCCATGGGGCTGATACGTCTCCAACGTATCTATAATTTATGAAGTATTCATGCCATGTTTATTATAGTTTTATATGATTTTGGTGCACTTTTATATGGCTTTTATATGATTTTTATGGACTAACATATTGACCTAGTCCCAGTGCCAGTTGTTGTTTTCTGCTTGTTTTTTATTTTCCAGAAAATCCATATCAAATGAAGTCCAAATGCAGAGAAACTTTTTAACGATTTTTTTGCAAGGAAACAGACCCAGGAAGCTTCGGGGGAGCAGCAGAAGACCCACAGGGGCCCCACAAGCCACCAGGGCGCACCACTCCCCCCCCAGGCGCGCCCTGGTGCTTCGTGGGCCCCCTGTGGCACCTCTTTGCGTGATTCCAACGCTGAAAAATCCTATATATTCAGAAACCCCCGAAAGTTAACCTAGATGAGTTTTTACGCCGCCGCAAGCCTCTGTACCTCCACGATCTCATCTACAGCCCTTTTCCGGCACCCTATCGGAAGGGGGGGAAGCATCACCGAAGGCCATCTTCATCATCCCGGCGGTCTCCATGACGAGGAGGGACTAGTTCACCCCCGGGGCTGAGGGTATGTACTAGTAGCTATGTGTTTGATCTCTCTCTCTCGTGTTCTTGATTTGGCACGATCTTGATGTACCGCGAGCTTTGTTAATATAGTTGGATCATATATTGTTTCTCCCTCTCTATCTTGTTGTGATGAATTGAGTTTTTACCTTTGAGGTTTCACTATTATCGGATTGAATACTTTTATGGATTTGAGAACACTTGATGTATGTCTTGCATATGAATACCCGTGGTGACAATGGGGTATTATATTGATTCACTTGATGTATGTTTTGGCACTCAACTCGCGGATTTCCGAGGTGACATTGGGGTAATCTATGCATAGGGGTTGATGCACGTTTTCGTCCTACTTTCTCCGATAGAAATCTTGGGGCACTCTTTGAAGTTCTTTGTGTGGATTGAATATTATGATTATGAAGTTGTTTGATGCATATCGTATAATCAACTCATGGATACTTGTGGTGACATTGGAGTATCTAGATGACATTAGAGTTGGTTGATGAGTATCATATGGTGTTATTTTAGTACGAACTCTAGGGATGTTCGTGACACTTATAGGGATAGCTTAATAGATTGATCGGAAAAGATAACTTTGAGATGGTTTCGTAACCTACAGCAATTTCTATCTTATGTTCTCCGCGAATAGGAACTTTGTAGTGATTCTTTGTCGCACGTTGAGGGATTGTTATATGATCCAATTATGTTAGCATTGTTGAGAGATTGCACTAGTGAAAGTATGAACCCTAGGCCATGTTTCTAAGCATTGCAATACCGTTTGTGCTCACTTTTGTTACTTGCTACCTTGCTGTTTTTTTATTTTCAGATTATAAAAACCTATATCTACTATCCATACTACACTTGTATCACCATCTCTTCGCCGAACTAGTGCATCTATACAATTTACCATTGTATTGAGTGTGTTGGGGACACAAGAGACTCTTTGTTATTTGGTTGCAGGGTTGTTTGAGAGATATCATCTTCATCATACGCCTCCCACGGATTGATAAATCTTAGGTCATCCACTTGAGGGAAAATTGCTACTGTCCTACAAAACTGTGCGCTTTGAGGCCCAACACGAGTCTAAAGAATAAGTTGTGTACTAGACATCAAGCTCTTTTCTGGCGCCGTTGCCGGGGAGCTGAGTGCTTGAAGGTATATCTTTAGATCTTGCAATTGAATCTTTTAGTTTCTTGTTTTATCACTAGTTTGGCTTATAAAAGAAAACTACAAAAAATGGAATTGAGGCTGCCTCATAGTATTCGCCTTTATAATGTTTTTCTTGAAAACGATGGAGCGGAAAATTGTGCTCAATTGATAGAAGAAGAATTCAATAAAATGTTTGGCATAAAATCTTTGAATGATGAGCATGATTGCAATGTTGTTAGTATGAATTCTATGAATATCCAAAATAGTAAAGATGATTGCACTAGTCATGACAAAAATGTTTCTTATAAGCATGTCAATTTTTGTGGAGTGCATAAAGTTTGTGAAGACATGCCTTATAGGGATGATAGATTTTGCAAGAAGCATAAACATTATAGAACCAATTTTTTGCTCAAAGTGATAGATAAATTTGCTACGAAATAATGCTCTCTTTATCCCATTACTTGTGAACTTTGCAATAAGGTTGGTCATCTTAATTTTCAATGCATATTTTTTCACGATCAAATCATGGCCAAATATTGCAATAACTTGACCACCCTTGAACTTTATAATGAGCTTATTCTATTTTTGGGGTGTGAAGAATTGACACATAAAAATAGTAGGTTTGAAGTATTCATTTTCACGGATGACATTGAAACTAATCTAAAGGAAATCTATACGTTTTGTATGGTAAATTGCAATGAGAATGCTTATATAGCCAACTATAGAAAAACGGGAAAACAAATAGAATATAAAAGAAATACTAATGGAAGGGTAAAGATTCCCCCTTTCCCTCCTATTTTCTCTCATGATGAAACAGGTAACGAGGAGGAGCTTCCTATCCAACCAATCTCTTCAATAAGAAGCACGGAAGAATTAAATAAACCCACACACAATGTGGTAAAGAAAAAGAAAAGAAGGAATAGTAGAGATAAAAAGGTATCTCTCCCAAATAATGTTGCTCCTATTATTGTTGTGCCTCATGAGAATGAATCAAAAATACTTGTGGAAGATGATACTCTTGATGATGATATTGCTTCTTTGTCTTATGGCATAATGTCCGAAGGAGCTATTGATGATGATTTTATTATACCTATTACTTGTTGTGATAATTATGATTGGGAAGATAATGATACTTCTTATAATCTTGAGAATCTTTTTGGCACCAACTTAGAAAATTATGATGATAATTATTATACTATTGGTGCTATTCATACTATTAATGATGAAAGTGATTATGCTTATGATATGCAAAGCCACAAGCTTGGGGATGCAATGTTTGATGAGAAGAAATTTGCTTATGTGGAGAGTAATAAAAATTCTATGCTTGTGGATCATGAAAAGAATGCTTTACGTGATAGCTATATTGATGAATCCATTCATGATGCTACTGAAAATTACTATGAGAGAGGAGCATATGATTCATGATGCTCTCTTTATGTTCCAATTCTTTATTTTTATGTGAGCATCGTTAAAATCATCAAGCCTAGCTAAAAGGCATTAAAGAAAAGCGCTTGTTGGGAGACAACCCAATATTTGTACCTACTGTTTTTGTGTGTCCACATGATTAAGCTACTGTATTAATCATGTTTTATATGTTTTCTTTCAATAATGTGCCAAGTAAAGCCTTTGGGATAGTGTGGATACTTGTTGATTCGATTCTGTGCAAAAACAGAAACTTTTGCGTCCAGTGCTGGAATTTCTATTCTGTAATGGAGCGTGCGAAAATTCTGAAAGTTTTACAGAGCATTGGGTTATAAAATTTTTACGTTTTCCTAATTTTTCAGAATTTTTGGAGGTACATAAGTATGGTTTTTAAATCTCTTACTACACGCTGTTCTGTTTTTGACAGATTCTGTTTTCGATGCATAGTTTGCTTGTTTTAGTGTTTCCATAGCTTATATTGAGTAATATAAATTGTGGAAATGATAGAATACAGTAGGAATTATGTGAGTAAAATTATGAATCTTGTCTTGACAGTACCTAAGTGGATGATTTATTTTTATCATACTAACCTATCTCATGAAGTTCCGTTAAGTTTTGTGTGATTGAAGTTTTCAAGTTTTTGGTGAGATATCGATATGAGGAGAATAAGGAGCGGCAAGACCCTAAGCTTGGGGATGCCCAAGGCACCCCAAGGTAATATTCAAGGAAGACCCAAGCAACTAAGCTTGGGGATGCCCCGGAAGGCATCCCCTCTTTCGTCTTCAACATTATCGGTAACCTCACTTGGAGTTATATATTTATTCGTCACATAATATAATTTTTGCTTGGAGCGTAATTTTATTTTTTTGAGATTTGCTTGCTGCTATCAATAATCATGTTTTGTATCTTTTAGTTCACTAAAATGCCAATTATAGCCTTTACCATGCCCAGTTTGCAAGTTTATGTGTTGCTGTTTGAAAACAGAAAGTTTTCTGTTATGTTCAGAATATTCCTGAATAGTCAGAACATGATAAAAATCTGAAATTTTTACACAGCAAGCATGCATGAGTTCTCTGTCACGTGGTAATTTTTCAGAATTTTTGGAGTTAGGGAAGTATGAATTCTTATTCCCCCTTTACAGACTATTCTGTTTTGGCAGATTTCGGTTATAGTTGCATTGTTTGCATATGTTGCTTGTTTAATGTTTCTATTTGTGGATAGGAGTATTAAATATGCAGAGGCATTTAGTATGCAATGTTTAATTATAATTTTAGTAATTTTCTACTGTAGAGAATGTTAAGGTTTTGAGTTGACTTATACTAACTTATCTCATGAGTTCTTGTTGAGTTTTGTGTGGATGAAGTATTTAAGATTTAGGGAAACCGTGATATGAGAGGAATTAAGGAGACACAAAAGCTCAAGATTGGGGATGCCCAAGTCATCCCAATATAATATTTCAAGAAGTCTCAAGCATCTAAGCTTGGGGATGCCCCGGTAGGCATCCCACCTTTCTTCATCAACATTTATCGGTTAGTCTTGGTTGAGCCTAAGTTTTTGCTTCTTCACATGAGTTGTGCTATTCTTGGAATGTCATTTTATTTTGTTTTCTTTGCTGTTTGAATAAAATACTTAAGATCTGAAATTTTTAAATGAGAGAGAGTCCTCACATAGCTACCTATTTACTTAACTACTCATTTGGTCTTCACTTATATCTTTTTGGAGTAGTTTGTCATTTACTCTTGTTCTTCACTTATATCCTATGAGTAAATTGTTGAAATGAATTGAATATCATAAAGTTAAAATTTATATGCTTCATATGCTTGTCCCATGGGGAGTAGTGACTTCACATACAAGAAGTATAAGTGGTAGAATTTATTGAAAGTTAACAAACTTAGCATTGGATACTTGAACAATTCATGAAAGAATTTTGAAGGAAGAGAGATTTCACATATAAATATACTATCTTGGACATCTTCTATGATTGTGAGCCCCCATTAATTATTTTCAAGCTTGATCAAGTAGTTGACGTTGGACAAGGAAGACAACGTAATGAGTTATGTTTGTTTATATTCACATAGAAGTTATATTGTCATGGATCCTCTAACATGTGGTGCTTGCTTAGGATCTTTTGCTAGCCAAAAATTCATACTAAGTAGAGATACTACTTGTGCATCCAAAAACCCTTAAACCCAGTTTATTGTCATGAGTGTCCACCATATCTACCTATGGATTGAATAAGATCCTTCAAGTAAGTTGTCATCGGTGCAAAAAGCAATAAAAATTGCTCCTAAAATATGTATGATCTTTTATTGTAAGGGAAAATAAGCGTTGTACGAACTTGTGATGGTAAAGAAATAAAAGCGACGGACTGCATAATAAAGGTTGCTATCACAAGGGGCAATATAACGTGACGTTCCTTTGCATTAAGGGCTTGCACATCCAAAAATAAAAAGTGCATGACAACATCTGCTTCCCTCTGCGAAGGGCCTATCTTTTAATTTTCTGTATTTACTTTTCTGTATTTGCTTTTACGTAAGAGTCAGTAATGTTCATCCCTATTCCGCTCTATTTATTCTCTAGTGGGCAAGCATCATGTGGTAGGGAATGATCCAGGCACATATATCCAGTTGAATATAGGTGATCATGAGTTATTATTGTTGACATTATCCATGAGATAAATAAGTTGGGAGGCAAAACATTAAGCCCCTATATTCCTATGTGTTTGACTGAAACAGTTTGTTCTAAAAATATGTTTTGAGTGTCAGCAATCATGGAAGACTAAATAATAGTTGAGTATGTGGAATTTGCTAAATCAAAGCTCTTACATAGACCCTTCCTGAAAATAAGATGAATTGCAATTGTTTGATGACTGAAAACATAGTTTGTTAGTTTTCAAGAAAGTTTATGGTCTATACTTTAACATGTGAATAGCTTGCTACTTGATCATGAGAAGTTTTATGAGATGGGCTACTGTTTATGATATATAATGATGCTAGAAAAAAGTGATTGGAATTATCATTGATCAAACTTATGCACTATGCTAGCATTCACACTTCATAAATTATTTCTTTTATCATTTACCTACTCGAGGACGAGCAGGAATTAAGCTTGGGGATGCTGACACGTCTCCAACATATCTATAATTTATGAAGTATTCATGCCATGTTTATTATAATTTTGTATGATTTTGGTGCACTTTTATATGGCTTTTATATGATTTTTATGGACTAACATATTGACCTAGTACCCAGTGCCAGTTGTTGTGTTCTGCATGTTTTTGGTTTTCCAGAAAATCCATATCAAATAAAGTCCAAATGCAGCGAAACTTTTTGACGATTTTTTCTGGAAGGAAACAGACCCAAGAAGCTTCGGGGGAGCAGCAGAAGACCCACAGGGGCCCCACAAGCCACCAGGGTGTGCCACCCCCCCCCCCCTCCAGGCGCGTCCGGGTGCCTCGTGGGCCCCCTGTGGCACCTCTTTGCGTGATTCCAACGCTGAAAAATCTTATATATTCAGAAACCCTCGAAAGTTAACCTAGATGAGTTTTTACGCCGTCGCAAGCCTCTGTACCTCCACGATCTCATCTACAGCACTTTTCCGGCACCCTGCCGGAGGGGAGGAAGCATCACCGGAGGCCATCTTCATCATCCCGGCGATCTCCATGACGAGGAGGGAGTAGTTCACCCTCGGGGCTGAGGGTATGTACTAGTAGCTATGTGTTTGATCTCTCTCTCTCTCTCTCTCTCTCTCTCTCGTGTTCTTGATTTGGCACGATCTTGATGTACCGCGATCTTTGTTAATATAGTTGGATCATATGGTGTTTCTCCCTCTCTATCTTGTTGTGATGAATTGAGTTTTTACGTTTGAGCTTTCACTATTATCGGATTGAATACTTTTATGGATTTAAGAACACTTGATGTATGTCTTGCATATGAATACCCGTGATGACAATGGGGTATTATATTGATTCACTTGATGTATATTTTGGCACTCAACTCGCGGATTCCCGAGGTGACATTGGGGTAATCTATGCATAGGGGTTGATGCACGTTTTTGTCCTACTTTCTCTGGTAGAAATCTAGGGGCACTCTTTGAAGTTCTTTGTGTGGATTGAATATTATGATTATGAAGTTGTTTGATGCATATCGTATGATCAACTCACGGATACTTGTGGTGACATTGGAGTATCTAGGTGACATTAGAGTTGGTTGATGCGTATCATATGGTGTTATTTTAGTATGAACTCTAGGTCTGTTCGTGACACTTATAGGGATGGCTCAATAGATTGATCGGAAAAGATAACTTTGAGGTGGTTTCGTACCCTACAACAATTTCTATCTTATGTTCTGTAACACCCCATGTAATTAAGCTACAGTGATCACCTTTTGATAATGCCAAGTCACCATGCTTAATGGTGCTTGATCATCATTTGCATCATATCTCATTTCAAATTCCAATTCAAATTGAAATTCAAATATAAGTGAAAATAAAAGTTGTTCAAATTGGAAACTAAAATGTTCATTAATTAGCAAATAATACATAACCAATTATGTTAAGAAAAACAACATCACTAAAATTCACTAGAGGGCTCTATCATCCTAAAACAGTAACAAAACATCAACTTATATTACCTTTTTATTTAATTAAAATTCAAACGAAATCCTATTTAGCTCAAACCAATTTCTGCCAGTGTTAAATATTGTCTATTATTTAAATGGACAACACTCATATTTTACAAAAATCATTTAGGGGCCTCACTATTTACTAAACAGAACCTAAAAAGGGAAAACAGAAAAGAAAAGAAAGAAAAAGAAAAAGGCTGTCGCACCTGGGCTCTAGCCAGCCGCGCCCGACCCAGCCCACCTCTCCTGCGTCGTCCTCCTACTGCTCACGCGCGGCCGAACGCGTCCGACCGCGCCCATCGCCGGCAAGCCGTTCCCGCCGCGCCTGCTCGCTCCGTGCCGCTACAGGAGGGCGGGAGGATAAGAAGGCCCCCTGGCAACCCTAGCCCCCGAAATCTTTTCCTCCCCTCGCTCGCCCTCTCTCTCTCGAGCTCGCCCGAGAGCCCGCTCCGCCGTCGCCGTCAATCCCGCGGCGACCGAGCCCCGATCGCCTCTCCGACTAGTCCATCGTGCTCGCCGTCCTCGACTACGCAGCCTGCACCTCGCCATTGGAGCCGGGAGCCCCCACCGCGAGCGCTACTTCCTCTTCTTCCTCCTCGGGCTTCTTCTTCTCCGTCGCCGATTCGTCGCCATCACTCCACCCCGAGCCCATTTGAGCACAACTACGGGACCGCGGTGAGCTGCCGCATCGATCCCCTCTCTCCCCGCTCTCTCTCCGTAGCCGTAGCCGCCGCTGCCGCCTCGCCTGAACGCGCCACCGCAGATCTTGTCGCCGGCGAGTCTCCGATGACCATTTGGTCGTGCGCTGCTGCCCGTCGTGCTCAGCGCGCCGCGTAGGCCTCGCCTAGCCCCTTCATTTGCTCGCGCATGCACCGTAGCAACCAAATCGAGCGCCGCCCGAGAAAGCCGCCGCCCGCCGTCGTCGCCGTCGCCGATTCTGGCCACCGTAGCCCGCAAGACTACCGCTATCGGACACGGCTCGAAGAGCACGTTCCAGAGAGCCCAACCCCACCTCGAATGATGCACCACAGCGGATTTCCGACGTCGCCGGAGTTCGACCGCCGCGGGCGAGCTCGCCGGCGCGTCACCGGCCGGCGTCCGACGTGGCGCCGACGTGGCGGCCACTGTGTCGCTGACCCCTGGGCCCCACGGGCCCCAGTTGACTGGGTTGACCCAGTCAACTGCTGACTGGGCTGGCCCAGTCACTGACATGTGGACCCCACTGTTTAAAACATTTCTAAAAATAAATAAAACGTTAAGTAATCCGTTAATTAAATCAATTAGTTAATTAGTCACTGACTAATGGGTCCCACCGCCTAATTAACCTGTAATTAGTTTAATCTAATCCTAATTAACTTCTGTGTCATTGACCAGTGGGTCCCACTGGTCAGGTTTGACCAGTCAACCGACTGGGTTGACTGCTGATGTCATGCATGCGTCATGCTGACGTCAGCCTGCACTGTTTCGGATAATTCTAATTAAACTAATTCCAGAAATTCCAGAAATTGTTTAAAACTTTGAAAAATCATATAAAATAAACCGTAACTCGGATGAAAATAATTTATATATGAAAAATGATAAGAAAAATATGAAGAATCCGAATATCCTACCCACATACCTGCCACACCCCTCTAACATACTGAACATGCAACTTTTTGCCTGTTTCCAATAAATGAATAGTGCATGACCTTGGTAAAATAATTCCAGATAAATCCCTAAATCATCTGAAATAATCTGAGATGCATTATATCACCCCTGCATATCATTTAGGCATGTCATGCATCCCTGTTGCATTGATGCCGTGTATTTATTGTTTCTTCCCCCTCCTTCTCTCCCGATAGCCCCCGAGACTGCCGACGACACTGCAGTGTACGACGACGTCGCCGACGACCAGACCCCTTCAGCTGAGCTTCCAGGCAAGCAAAACCCCCTTGATCATAAGATATCGCCCATTCCTTTCTCTCTTATGCTTGCATTAGAATTGCCTCTGCTACTGTTCCGATAGCTCCTATTCTGATGCATAGCATGATGTTGTCACCTGCTATTGATACATCGCCTGCTATCCTATTATGTTTAGTTAGGTATGATATGTCTCATCTGTGGCCCTTCACCCTTGTCCGTATGCCATGCTTGTTACCGGGCCGTGATCACTCTGGGTGAGGATCACGGAAATGTTTACAATTACTGTCATACTTTAAATTGGTAAAGTCGGGCTGGCCCCAAGGGTGCCCGCGAGAGAATAATATTAAAGACGGGTCGGCTCCAAGAGTACCCGCGCGTCATGTGTTATCAAGTCGGAGCGACAGGAACCCTGTTAGTCTCTGCGAGTTACTAAACACGATTAACGGATTTGGGTATTTGATCTGAGTAGGCCGCTGGTCTTATACGCACTACCACCACGTGGGATAATGGTTTAATGGGGCCCGCTACGTCGTAGTATCAGCCGAAAGTTCTACAGACATCACAGCTCAGAGATGCGGGCTGATTGTTGGGGTGAGCTGGTTACGTCACTGTGTATACAGTGTCGTGCTTGGGCCCCGGCCAGTCTCGCAACGTGTAGGAGTGCGAAGGGCGATGGCCCAAGACCCCTTCGTGCTTAGGATTTAGACCGGCGTGTTGACCTCTCTGCTGAGCCTAGGTAGGACTGCGTCGTGTTGATCACCCGCAGCCGGGCATTACCCAGCAAGTGTGTCCGGCCAGATGTGATCGAGCGTGTTGGGTAACAGTAGTGCACCCCTACAGGGAAGTTATCTATTCGAATAGCCGTGTCCACGGTAACAAGACGCTCAGAGTTGTATCTTGATCTGCTACCACTACAAACGGATGATGATTCAATATTAAACTGTTACTACCACTCTCGGGATCACTTTCTCGCAGGGTAGTCGAGGAAGAATCTCAGGGCATTACTAAAATATGAATGAATATATATTATCTTGCTCTACTCTCTTCTGATGCTGCAAGAATTGCTTCAAGATGCTAGTCTTCGATAGGCTAGGCCTCTCCCCCCCCCCCCTCTGTTTCAGCATTTCTGCAGTTTAGTCCAAAGATATAGCCCCATTCCTTTGATACCGATGCATACTTAGTATAGTTCTGATGTCAGTCTTGTGAGTACTTTGGATGAGTACACACGGTTGCTTTGCTATCTATTTTCCCCATACCCGGCTGCTGTGTTCAGACGACGGAGCCCAGGAGCAGGAGATCCCCGGAGGCACCTACTACTACGTTGAGCCAGCCGACCAGGAGTAGTTCGGAGGCCCTAGGCAGGAGGCCTTCGCCTTTTCGATCAGTGTCGTTGTTTGTGCTAGCCTTCTTAAGGCAAACTTCTCTAACTATGTCTGTACCCAGATATTATTTGTGTGTATGACTTATGTATTCAGGTCCTCGTGGCCCCTGGTTTGTAATATGATGGTTCATGTTTAAATTTGAGTTTAGAGTTGTGTTGTGATATATTCCCGTGCGTCTCTGTTCTCGAGCGTGCACGTTTGCGTGTATGATTAGTGCACGGTCGAGCAGAGGGCGTCACATGTTCTCCGCGAATAGGAACTTTGGAGTGACTCTTTGTCGCACGTTGAGGGATTGTTATATGATCCAATTATGTTAGCATTGTTGAGAGATTGCACTAGTGAAAGTATGAACCCTAGGCCTTATTTCTAAGCATTGCAATACCGTTTGTGCTCACTTTTGTTACTTGCTACCTTGCTGTTTTTTTATTTTCAGATTATAAAAACCTATATCTACTATCCATACTACACTTGTATCACCATCTCTTCGCCGAACTAGTGCATCTATACAATTTACCATTGTATTGGGTGTGTTGGGGACACAAGAGACTCTTTGTTATTTGGTTGCAGGGTTGTTTAAGAGATACCATTTTCATCCTACGCCTCCCATGGATTGATAAATCTTAGGTCATCCACTTGAGGGAAAATTCCTACTGTCCTACAAAACTCTGCGCTTGGAGGCCTAACACGAGTCTACAAGAATAAGTTGTGTAGTAGACATCAGGGACCCAAGTCGGCCAGCCCCCATATTGCTTGAGAGGCAAGCCAACCAAAGGGAGCTAATCCTAGGAGGACTCCACCTTCATAGGTCGGACGTACCCTCACCCCTCCACCTATATACAGGTGTGGGCGCACTAAGAGAGGTCCAGAAGCCCCCCCCCCCCACCACCACCACCCGTCCAAACCCACCTCATGTGCTTGTGCGACCCTCTCTCTCCTTCTAGATCTGATCTAGATCGGTACACCGCTATGCTGCTTCTCCCTCTAGTTTCTCCCCGCACTTTTTAGTGTTGGTTCCATGGAGTATTGCTGTGTTGCTAGATCGGTATGCCGAGATACTTTCGAGGTGCTTTCTATTTTGACACTAGATCAAGATGATCGTTCTGACAAAAATTCTCGCGGCAGGAGGTATGCCGTGGGAATCGTTAAGCTTCACTGACAATCTTCTCTTACTTCTATTGCGTTGATTGTTGGTATGATCTTCCTTACATGTACATCCATAGTGATCATGGGCTTGGTCATGTGCTTTAAATTTTTATTTTGTATAGCACATTCCCCTACACAGACCGCCCTCATGGTGGCGGGATCGTATTCCGGGGCTCCCTGGCCTGTGACTCTAACTATGTTGTTGGCTCTACCGAATATGTGCCTGGATACCATAGTGGGATGAGGTGGCGATGAACCTTCTTATAGCTACTAGAGGCACCGTTGGGTGACTGGCTAGCCTCGGTGTCGACCCTCACAACAAGTAATAGCCAGACCACCACCCATGTCGAGCCAGGACCCAGCACCTACTAGACAACGATCGCATAACCGCGAGGCCCGAGATGATCATCTTCCATGTGGGTGCAACAAGAAGAAGACACCGAACAATAATCGTGTAATGCATACGCCGTCATAAAGCCGCCCCAGAGGATGAACGTGGTGGCCACCCTGAGACCGCTCAACAACGACCACCAAAGGAAGAAGACCAATGAGTGCGAGCACAAGCCACCCAATGATGAGTGCGAGGGCCGCATACGCAATAAACATTCTGAACAGAACTAGCCTAGACCACTATCGGAGGAGAACAATGACGACCAATTAGGATTGAGATCACCACGACATTGTGGACATTGACCTGCTAGGTGGCCAACACCCCGGCGGACGCGACACAGGACCGAGTGGGCGGAGCAGAACGATCGAATCTCGAGATCATCTCCCCTCGCCGCCAACTTAGGCAACGACCTCGTGGGGTGTCGTTCCGATCCTCTAGAGTTCCATTCTTCAATGGGGTAACTTGAGTGAGCTTGACCCCCCAGGCTGCTACTCCTCTCCGAGATTGGTGGCAGACAGCCAAAGCCAGCGTTCACAACAACAGGATCGACGATCTCGCTGAGTTCACTTGTGCTTCTAGTTGTGTGTGTGTGTGTGTAGAGAGAGAGACACGAAAAAGTTTAGGACTATGCTCACACACCGCTGCAAAGAATCATAGACCAGATTAAGGCCGTTTAGTGGCTTAGTTCTCTTTGCTTTTGTTTAGGGGCAGATTAACATGCTCCCTCTTACCCCCTCTTTTTACATATGAGGTAAGAAGGTAAGAGTTAATCCGACCACTAATTAATGTGATCAACGGCTCAGATCTACTATATACTCTTACCTCTCATGTGAAAAGAGGGGGTAAGAGGGAGCATGCTAAAACTGCTCTTGTTTAGGTCGTTTTATAAGGACTGTGTTTGTTTCCATTTGTGTTTTTTTTTCCTTCAGTTTTTTGGTTTTGCTATCGGTCGTGTAAACCTCTCCTATCTTTTGCATGGTTTGATAAAGCAAATACTCCCTCCGTCCCAAAATAAGTGTCTTAACTTTAATACGCTAGCCTTTGGTCCAGCCTCTTCGAAAATTCGTACTTTGGTGTCTCCATATGCAAAAATTATTTCACAGAAGTTATTTTAAACCTATTTTTTGTCTGTGTATTGAAGGGTCTTTTTTAACACAATATAAACGCAGATGCTCACATACACGCATATACACTGAGCCGGCACATCATCTTGAGATTAACGAAGTCACCACAGACGCCTTCGTAATTGACAGGAACGTCTCCTCTCACTTAACGCGCATCGTCAGAAGGCCTGAAATATATTCAGGAACATGCGACCACCAATGTCAAGTCTAGGACTTGGACTGTGGTGGGTTGGTTCCACCACAAAGAACCTAAGCATCTGAGCTATGCTCCGTTCGTCTTTGTAGACTTTATTGTTATCTATAGTATAGTCACAAATAAGACATCACTGACGAAGTATCACAACCTGAACCTGATGCAGCGATACATTGATGTGCAATTCAAAAACTCTTGTCCCAGCCCTGCCACATAGTCTTGATTGTCCCACAAGCCAACACAGAAACTCAAGTGCCATAACCAAAAAAATCACCCGAGCGACTTTTAGCATATCCCTTGGCCACATTTAAATTTGTACTTATTGGGTGATTAACTTCGGCATGATTTTTTAACTTTCTTGAGAAACACAATACAGACGTAGACACTCACATATACACATGTACACTTAACCCTACAAATGCACACACCACTGGCACTTCGACACATAACCTGTGGTTTGATCCCTCGTGGGCTAGTGGTACAACTACCCTCCTAACCATCCAACCACAAAATAATTCTCAACATTGGCATGACTAGCACATATGCTCGTGCCTTGCAACGGGTGAGAAAAATGATATGCTCCGCTACGATGTAAAAATCGATTGTCATTAAGCAAGTTTGCTGGGTTGAGGATAAGTTTGATGATGACATAAATGATGAATCAATTGACAACCCGATTATTTGTATTATTTGTTTATATACTAGGCATGCATTCGTACCTGTTAATTGCTCTCATAAATTTTGATAACTATATCAAAAAGCAATCTGGCAAGGAACTACATCGAAGAACATGATAATTATATTTTCTAAAATATGATAACTATATCAAAAAAAACTCATAGATGTGGCAGCTACAACAAAGAATATGTGTTTTCTTTTTTGAATAACCTGGTAAGATAAAAGAGGCGCTAGGGGTACAGTCAGCAACACATGCTCATTAGTCAATGTGCAAGCTAGTGGCCAACGGACGATGGAAAAGGAGGTAGCAGAACATAAATTAGTTAAACAAGCTAATGTCAACAATCGACATTCAGTTCATGTGACGGGGAGAGAGCATTAGAGGGCGGATTATCTTGCGGCTCACTAATACGAATACTTAAGATGAGGCTAGCAAAGTGATACGGAAAGTTTGCAGCGAAACGTCATTCTCATGACCGCGTTGAGGTGATGTCTGGGTTTGCAACATTCGGTTCACGTTCACGGATGACACGGCTCGTGGTGCATGCGGCCAATGACAACAATAGGTCGATAGACAATGTCTATATGGTTGACGACATCTAGATGAATTGATGGGTGCGAGTGATTTAAAATTTTCTCACTGACGACAAAGTAGGCTTGCGACAGTCGGCGTAGATTGAATGGAGAAATTAGTCGTCCACGATATACGATTCAAGATCTTTTTGGTCCCGGTGGCGCGAGGGTTCGACAAACAAATCTCTTGTGCGTAGGGGATGATTATGGCGTTTGGTGGCCATGTAAGGTGGAAGCTTAGGGCAGGGAATTCCAGTGGTGTGCCTCGATTTCTTGTTTTAAGTATGGATGGTTGTTGTGCATGGTCTTACAGGGATGGTAGGGAAAAGGCGGTATTGTGCGTTGGTGTGCAAGCCTACGAAGAGGCCCAACATGGGCCAACAAAGCCTAGATCGGATGGACGATTGTCATACCCAGCGTGACCACAACGTACGAAACGGACCAAAGGACCAAAAAAGTGGAGAAACAATCCTGGTTTTAATATTAGGTATATATAGATTAATTATTGGTGAGTTTATACAAACTGAAAAAAACAGCTTCGTGCTCTACCTTGGTCTAACCAAAACGGCTCGCTAGCCTAATAAATTTAGAATGGAGGGATAACAACGATCTGATTCTATCCATCTTAAAGAAAATCTTTATCGATGATCCTGATGATGATATTGAGCATGTGCGTAATCTCAAAAAAATCAATAGCATGTGAGTCATCCGGATGACTTCACAAGGAGTCATCCGGATGATATCATGATTTAACCACGATTTTATATGGTACGTTGTTAATGCTCCAATTGAATTCCTTCCATCCGCGTTATTCGGGAAACCTGCTGCTCAGGGCTATAAATAGGAGGGACCAAGACATCCATACCACCACACTCGTCTCTCGCATCACAAAGTTGTTAGGAGTTTTCATCACAAAACCAGCTGCAAAGGCTCGATGGCGATGGCTTCCAAGATGGTCGGCGCCCTCTTGCTGGTCCTCCTGCTGGCGATCACCCACAGCGACGCCCAGGTGTTGCCGACTCCCTGCTGCAACCTCAAATGCTGTGGGTACGATTGCTGCGGGCCCCCCGTCGCCGCCGCGGCGCCCATTTCGCCATTGTCCGGCGCCCCGGAAGCAGGACCGGCCGGCCCGGTTTCGCAGCGCGTGCCCCGCAAGGTCTTCCCCGGAAACTAGCGATATCCATATGAATGTAGCGATGCCCCCCGTGGCATATGGTTCCATTGCAAGTGTGCTACTGGCACCTAGCTAGTTTAGCTGGGTATTACGTATTATTTTTAGCTTGTATTGCTAATTTGTTCTGTTCCATCGAAAGAGCAATAGGAGTTTACATCCTGCAGTAGGCAGTAGCATTCCAAATTCTCCAGCTATAAAGTGTCTGCAATGATAAACCATGTTCGGAACACAAATAAATCAACCGTCCTTCAGAAGAACAGAACACATAATCCACCAATTAAATCTGCCGAACCTGAATCAGCTATAGCTGCTCTAGTCTGGATCAGTCCCTCATCTCGGCTGCCTTCTCTTCTCCCAGAACAATATTGTTTCCTAAAACGGAGTCATACACGTTTCCATTAGAGTCAATTACACTCGTGGTGCTAGAACTTGACGCAAACGGTCAATTTGGTGCTAGAACTTGCGGCATACATTGAACTGGTGCTATAATTTGGCTCGAGCGTGCAAATACGGTGTAAATCTTGATTGTGTATGCCCGGACCGCTGACTAAGCATGCCAGCATGGCATGGGGCCCGCTGTCAGTGGCTCGATGGCGGAGAGGGGGCGTGTGGACAGTTTTTTACGAAAACCACCTCGATTTTTTTATTTATCACAAAAAGCCCTGTCATTATTGGTGAGGTGGCATCTGACAGCTGGGACCCATGTGTCATAGAGGCGGAGAAAATAAAATGCCTTCTGACGCGTAGACAGGGTTCTCTTTTATGAGAAAAAAAATCAAGGGTTTCTTTTTAAAAAAAACAGGCCACACGCATTCCTCTCTGCCTTCCAGTCGCTGACAGCGGGCCCCATGCCACGTTGGCACGCCAAGTCAGCATTGTTTTCGTATCAAACCTGATTTGCACCGTATATGCACGCCCGAGCCGAGTTGTTGCACCAGTTCAATGTATGCCACAAGTTCTAGCACTAAACTGACCGTTTGCGCCAAGTTCTAGCACCACCGGTGTAATTGACTCTTTCCTTTAGGTGGACAAAATTCATGGCCGGTTTAGCAACTGCGCCTACTAAAAATAGCTTAGGATGGGTTTTTACCCCTTTCCTTGAAAAAAAAATGTGTTTTTGGTTCCTCAAGTTTGTCGAAAGTATAGATCCGGTCCGTCAATAAAATTTGGGCTACATTTAGTCCCTCATCTTTTAAAACCGGAAAAATATTGTCCAAAACCGGGTTAGAATTGAAAACCAGTCAGGTGACACATGTTTTCTCTCTCCTCTGTTGACATGTAGGATGGGCGTATTTTTCGCGAGCTCTATCTCCTCGGAGCCCCACGCCACCTCGCCGCAAGCAGGTGCCCAGCCTCCCCAAGCTCGCCCAGCTGGCGTCGCGCCTCGCCGTCGGCCGCCAACCCACCTTTCGTGCTCACCCCGCCCAAGCTCGCTTCGTCGCTGGCCGCCACCCCACCTCCCAGCGTTCACCCCCATCCTGAACGAAGGCGGGGACAACACCGGTCGTGCCAGACGTCAGGTCAGTGCCTTCGAGTCGTCGTGGAGATGGCAAGCACGCGCGCCCTCGACCTCTCGTCGCAAAGAATGACCTCGTCGGGGCATTCTGCGGCGGCTTGACCCCGACCATTCCCATCGCCGTGCTCCTCGTTTGTTGGCGGCGTGATGTGAACATGAGATTGATGGCGGCGGCGGCGCCTGAGAAACGACGCGTCCACCTCACTTGTCCACCTCCCCATCCGCCGAGTACCACGTGCGGTCCACCCATGTCGGCTTACACCACGACCATCACATTCTTTTGTGTTTGCACATGAGATGTTTGGTGAAATGCCTGGCAGGAGTCATCTGCAAAGAGAAAATGCACTAGTAGAAAACACGGCTTTGGTCCAGGGCCAGATAAGGGCATTAATCCCGGTTCCCTTACGAACCGGGACCAATGGGTGCATCAGTCCCGGTTCGTGAGGCCAGGGCGCCGGCCGGGCCTCGGGGGCCATTGGTCCCGGTTCGTCTGACCCCTTTGGTCCCGGTTCCAGACACGAACCGGGACCAATGGGCCTCGCTCCTGGCGCAGCACCTTTAGTCCCGGTTGGTGGATGGAACCGGGACTAAAGGTTAGTCTTCTGTCCCAGTTCTAGCCACCAACCGGGACTAAAGAGATGCCTATATATACCCTCGCCCCTGCCCACCCTCTCCTCTGTTTTTTGGCCGTGTGGGAGGTGTGCATGCGCTGCTCTGTTCTCCCTTCTATGCATGCACATGAGGTGTTCGATGAAATGCCCGAGCCACACTTAAGCTTTCTCCTCTCCAAGCTCGACCTCCAAGCTCCATTTTCCTCAAGATTTGTCTAGGTTTGGCGGTCCGTCCCGTCCCGTCCCCGTCCTCACCGCCGTCGATTGCCCGCACCGATCTCGTCGCCGGCACCACCGTGGTGAGCCTCTTGTTCTTATCTTCTTTCTAAAAAAAATCTTACTTGTATGATTTAGATAGATACTTGTATAATTTTCTTACTTTTATTATTGTTTGTTATTATATAGTGCCATGGTTTTGGTATCCGCCCCCGTCGGCCCTCGTCCTGTCTATGATTCGGATGTGGTATATTATCTTTTATTATGATTTGTTTCATTTAGTGTTTATGACAATTATGCCGACCAACGTGACATAGATGTTTTTATCTAGGAGGTATGTGAACCGGAAATTACAACCGACCCTCTTGTCGAGAGGTTAAATTTAGTTGAAAAAGAAAACAATTACTTGAAGAAAAAATTGAAAAGAATTGAGGAGGAGAAGATGGAATTGGAGTTGCATGTTGCCGATGTCGTCGATGATCACAAGATCAAGATGGATGCAATGCGCTTGAAGATTAGAAAGATAAGAAAATATGCCATTCATAATAAGGCTTGGTATCATTATGCCGTTGGATCAATTGTTACCTTAGTTGCGATTATGATCGCATTTGTTGTTGCATTTAAATGTTTTTCATAGTTTCAATGTATGTTTTAATTATATGCTCTAGAGAGCTATATGTTGTTCTATGAGAACTATATATGTATGAACTTTATGTATTTATTTTTTCAGTAATAACATTTGATCACTACTGTACTTCGGTTTTAATGTGATGATGAACTTGTATTACTTTGGTCACTTCTCTATTCATGATGTTCTGTAATGGTTTTTGATACACTTAATTATATAATGCACGCAGATGAACCGGCAATGGATGTACGGTGACCGACGCACCTCCGAGTATCTTGAGGGCATGCATAAATTTCTCGAAGTGGCTGAGGCAAACAAGCAGAATGGTTTTATGTATTGTCCATGCCCTGCCTATGAGAATATGAAGGATTACTCTAACTTGAAAACCCTTCACGTCCACCTGCTTGAGAAGGGTTTCATGCCACACTATAATGTTTGGACCAAGCACGGAGAAAGAGGGGTTATGATGGAAGACAACGAAGAAGAAGAGGATGATGACAACTATCCCCCTGAATACGGTGATACTGCAACGGGGGAAGCTGAAGATCAAGAGGAACCAGACGATGTGCCCGATGATGATCTTCGCCGGGTCATTGTTGATGCAAAGAGACAATGCCAAAGTGAAAGGGAGAAGTTGAAGTTCGATCGCATGTTAGAGGATCACAAAAAAGGGTTGTACCCAAATTGCGAAGATGACAACACAAAGCTCTGTACCACACTGGAATTGCTGCAATGGAAGGCAGACAATGGTGTATCTGACAACGGATTTGGGAAGCTACTGAAAATAATGAAGAAGAAGCTTCCAAAGGATAACGAATTACCCGACAGTACGTACGAAGCAAAGAAGGTTCTATGCCCTCTAGGATTGGAGGTGCAGAAGATACATGCATGCCCTAATGACTGCATCCTCTTCCGCGGTGAGTACGAGGATTTGAACGCATGCCCGGTATGCGGTGCATTGCGGTATAAGATCAGACGAGATGACCCTGGTGATGTTGAGGGCAAGCGCCCCAGGAAGAGGGTTCCTGCCAAGGTGATGTGGTATGCTCCTATAATACCACGGTTGAAATGTCTGTTCAGAAACAAAGAGCATGCCAAGTTGATGCGATGGCACAAAGAAGACCGTAAGAAAGACGGGAAGTTGAGAGCACCCGCTGACGGGTCGCAGTGGAGAAAAATCGAGAGAAGGTGGGGGGACTTTGCAGGTGACGCAAGGAACGTATGGTTTGGGTTAAGCGCAGATGGCATTAATCCTTTTGGGGAGCAGAGCAGCAATCATAGCACCTGGCCCGTGACTCTATGTATCTATAACCTTCCTCCTTGGTTGTGCATGAAGCGGAAGTTCATTATGATGCCAGTGCTCATCCAAGGCCCTAAGCAACCCGGCAACGACATTAATGTGTACCTAAGGCCATTAGTTGAAGAACTTTTACAGCTGTGGAATGGAAAAGGTGTACGTGTGTGGGATGAGCACAAACTGCAGGAATTTGACCTACATGCGTTGTTGTTTGTAACCATCAATGATTGGCCTGCTCTCAGTAACCTTTCAGGACAGACAAACAAGGGATACCACGCATGCACGCACTGTTTAGATGACACCGAAAGTATATATTTGGAGAAATGCAGGAAGAATGTGTACCTGGGACATCGTCGATTTCTTCCGACCAACCATCAATGTCGAAAGAAAGGCAAGCATTTCAAAGGTGAGTCAGATCACCGGAAGAAGCCCGCCCTCCGTACTGGTGATCACATACTTGATATGGTCAAGGATTTACAAGTAATCTTTGGAAAGGGTCCTGGCGGACAATCTGTTCCGAATGACGCTGAGGGACGCGCACCCATGTGGAAGAAGAAATCTATATTTTGGGACCTACCCTATTGGAAAGACCTAGAGGTCCGCTCTGCAATCGACGTGATGCACGTGACGAAGAATCTTTGGGTGAACCTGCTAGGCTTCTTAGGCGTGTATGGGAAGACAAAAGATACACCGGAGGCACGGGAGGACCAACAACGTGTGCACAAAAAAGACGGCATGCATCCAAAGCAGTATGAAGGTCCTGCCAGCTACGCTCTTACCAAAGAAGAGAAGGAAATCTTCTTTGAATGCCTGCTCAGTATGAAGGTCCCGTCCGTCCAATATAAAGGGAATAATAAATATCCCAGAGAAAAAGTTCCAGAACCTAAAGTCTCATGACTGCCACGTGATTATGACGCAACTGCTTCCGGTTGCATTGAGGGGGCTTCTACCGGAAAACGTTCGATTAGCCATTGTGAAGCTATGTGCATTCCTCAATGCAATCTCTCAGAAGGTAATCGATCCAGAAATCCTACCAAGGTTAAAGAATGATTTGGTGCAATGTCTTGTCAGTTTCGAGTTGGTGTTCCCACCATCCTTCTTCAATATCATGACGCACGTCCTAGTTCATCTAGTCGACGAGATTGCCATTCTGGGCCCTGTATTTCTACACAATATGTTCCCCTTTGAGAGGTTCATGGGAGTCTTAAAGAAATATGTTCGTAACCGTGCTAGGCCAGAAGGAAGCATCTCCACGGGCCATCAAACAGAGGAGGTCATTGGGTTTTGTGTTGACTTCATTCCTGACCTTAAGAAGATTGGTCTCCCTCAATCGCGGTATGAGGGGAGACTGACTGGAAAAGGCACGCTAGGAGCGGACTCAATAATATGTAGGGACGGGCATTCTTGGGCTCAAGCACACTACACAGTTCTACAGAATTCTACCTTGGTGACCCCGTATGTCAATGAACACAAGAATATTCTGCGCTCCAAACACCCGGAGCAGTGTGACGACTGGATTACATGTGAACACATCAGGACTTTCGGCAGTTGGTTGCAAACACATCTCATGGGTAACACCACTGTTGGAGATGAGCTGTACTCGTTGGCCAGGACACCATCTTCGACTGTATTGACTTACAAAGGGTACGAGATAAATGGGAATACATTTTACACGATCGCCCAAGATCAAAAGAGCACCAACCAAAACAGTGGTATCCGCTTTGATGCAGCAACCAACAGGGGAAAGGACACATATTATGGTTACATAGTGGACATATGGGAACTTGACTATGGACATGATTTTAAGGTCCCTTTGTTTCGGTGCAAATGGGTCAATCTGTCAGGAGGCGGGGTACAGGTAGACCCACAGTACGGAATGACAACAGTGGATCTGAACAATCTTGGGTACACAGACGAACCATTCGTCCTAGCCAATGATGTGGCGCAGGTTTTCTATGTGAAGGACATGTCTACCAAACCGAGAAAAAGAAAAGATAAGGAAGCGAATACATCATACGATGAGCCAAAGCGCCACATAGTTCTTTCAGGGAAAAGAGACATCGTGGGAGTGGAGGGCAAGGCAGACATGTCTGAAGATTATGAAAAGTTTCATGAAATTCCTCCCTTCAAAGTGAAGGCTGACCCAAGCACCCTGTTAAACGATGAAGATTATCCATGGTTACGGCGCAATAAGCAAGGGAAACACACGAAGAAAAAGTGAAGCAGGATACGATGATGGCTCTGATTACGCGAAGAAAAAATGAAATGCCTTTTGTAACAGATGAGTTTTCGTCCGAAACCCTGATACTTCGAAAGAGATTCTCCATTTTGTACACGAAGTGCATCCAGCTTTTGCCGTAACCCTCTCAACTTTTTAGCACATGCTATGTGGGTGAAATGATGATACCATGCCAACTTTCAACCTTTTCAGAGTTCATTTGTAGTGCTTTTCAATTCCAGGGTCATTTAGCTAAAAAAACTCTAATAGCAAAAAGAAAGAACTAAAAAGCTTTTATAAAACTCTAATAGCAAAAAGAATGAACTAAAAAGAATCAATTAAAATATTTTGTTATGATCAACTAAAACAAAACTATAATATTTTTCAATAGCAAAAAGAATCAACTAAAAAGCTTTTATAAACCTCTAGTTATTATCAAAATAATATTAACTTAAAATTATATAAAATTTATGCAACTAAAATTATCAAAATATTTTTTGTTAAAAACTTTAATAGCAAAAAGAATTTTCATAAAGTATTTTATGTTAAAAACTTTAATAGCACACTAAAATGACATAAAAAATAAAAAAATATTATCAAAATAATATTAACTTAAAATTATATAAAATTTATGCAACTAAAATTATCACAGTATTTTTTGTTAAAAACTTTAATAGCAAAAAGTATTTTATGTAAAAAAACTTTAATAGCAAACTAAAATGACATAAAAAATAAAAAAATGCCGCCTACTGGGCCACCACGGCCTGCATACGACTAGAAACCCATCTGTACATGGGCCAGGATGCAGGCCCGCGGGGCCAACAGGCCCAACATGGCACTGACAAAGCTTAGGCAAGTACTGCCGGCATTAGAGAGGAGCTCGAAAGCTCAGCCGCAGCGCGCCTTATAAACCAGTGCTGCCCTCTCTCAACTAGCGAGGTGGGACTAAACTCCCACCACACCACTGTGCCAGGCTATTGGTCCCGGTTGGTGGCTCGAACCGGGACGAAAGGGTGCCTTTGGTCCCGGTTCGAGCCACCAACCGGGACCAATGCCCCCCTTTCGTCCCGGTTGGAGCCACCAACCGGGACTAAAGGTCTCTGCTTCCCGCCCTTTGGGCTGTTGAAATTGACCTTTAGTCCCGGTTGGTGTCAACAACCGGGACTAAAGGTTGGGGTATATAAGCCCACACTTAGGAAATTTTCATAGTTCATCCACAGTTTCCCCCGACGACGCCGAGCACATCGACGCCGCCAGGCTGCCCCGACGCCGTCCGCCGCCCCCGCCGTCGCCGTCGCTGCGCCCCTGCCCCGTCGTCGCCGTCGTCGCCCCCGAGCCCGCGCCCTTGCCCTGGCCCCGAGCCCACGCCCCTGCCCCGTTCCCGAGCCCACGCCCCTGCCCCGGCCCGCCCCCGCCGTCGCCGTCGCCGCGCCCCTGCCCCGTCGTCGCCGTTGCCGTCGCCGTCGTCTCCCTCCTCCCCGAGCCCTCGCCGCCCCCGCTGTGAGCCGCCGCCGCCCCGGCCCGCTGTTCATTTTTTTTATATGATGAATTTTTTTTGTTCATATATAATGTATATGTAGATGCTTAGTGTTTATTAATCATGTGTATGTATGTATGTGTATGTATATGTAAATATTGATATGATGAATTTTTTTTTGTTCATATATAATGTATATGTAGATGCTTAGTGTTTATTAATCATGTGTATGTATGTATGTGTATGTATATGTAAATATTGATATGATGAAAAAAAAATTGTTCATATATAATGTAGATGTATATGTATGTATGGATGGATATCGATGGATGTATGTTTATAGAAAATTCGTAGAAAATTAACCGTAACTCCGATGAAAATAATTTATATATGAAAATCGATCAGAAAAATATGACGAATCCGAATATGCCCTCCGTTCGCCTATCACAAGCAACTAGCATAGCGAACCTGGAACCGTCCCCCTCCGGTTCATTTGTCCGAAATTAATGCAGACTTCGGGAAAACATTCCCGGATGTTATCCCCCTTCACCTATATCGTGTAGTGCCGCGTTAGAACACCCCTAACTCTCTCAGGAATTCAACATATCCCCGATAACTTCGACATGAGGGGGGGGGGTCCGCAAGTATCCTCGACGACCATGAGAGAGGCGGTCCGCAAAGTATCCTCTCTCGAAAGATAGGACGACTCATCAGACATGAGGGGGGAGTAGTCCTCGACGATCGTCTGAAACTGACTGTTATAAAACTTGTCAACTTTGCATGATGTTTGCCACTAATCCATTGCTCATATGCATATGATTCCTTGTTGTGATATTAAGTCCATGTTTGCCACTAATCCATCTCTCATGGTTGTATATTGCCATGTTGTAATGTTTGCAGAAACTATGGACAGAGACTTAGAAAAAGAAGAGTTGTTGGGGGATATAATCCTTCAAGGAGGTGATATCACCTTGTCGTTTCTCAACGACACCGATGGTGAGGAAGGAGATCATGACGGCTCCGGTGATCCAACAATGGAGGAGGAAGGAGATCATGACGGCTCCGGTGATCCAACAATGGAGGAGGAAGGAGATCATGACGGCTCCGGTGACCGAACGGAGGAGGGAGCCTTAACTGTTGCAAAGTCCGGCGAGGTATATATATATATATATATATATATATTAATTAAGCCTGTGCTGACTTGATGCGTTAATTGTTTTGTATGTACATATATTAACGCTTCTTTCTTCTTTTAGCCCTCCGGATCGAGCCAAACTTCCGTAAGGAGACGAGGCCCGAAGAAAAGGTTGCGCCAGGATGAAAGGTTCACGATCACAGAAGTCGCTCGAGATGTCCAACCGATTGCTCCCAAGCGGACCAAGGACGCATTTGTACATCAATGCGGAGTTGTTGTTAGGGACAGCGTCCCGATCAACATCCAAGAATGGAATAAGAAGAAGGACCCTGAAGTTTCTTATGTCCAGGATAGACTGAAAGATGATCTTTGGACCTCGCTGATGACAAATTTCAGCCTACCGCCAGAGGAGAATCCGAATAACCCAGTTATAGAGCGAAAGGTCAAGGCGTTTGCTCTTAAGAAGATGGCGGAACTATTCAGAAACTGGAAGAAAGATTTGAACAAAAAGTTTGTCGAGAAAGACGAGATTCCAGAATTCATCGGTCAATATGAGAAGATAAGAGATCACTGGCCCGCATTTGTGGCCTACAAGAAATCGGACAAGGGTAAGCAAAGGTCACTGACAAACAAGCAAAATGCTGCAAAGAAGAAGTATCACCATACCACGGGGTCAGGTGGCTACAGCAAAGCCCGGCCGTTGTGGGACAAAGCTGAGCAAGACCTGCTTGCTAAAGGGGTCCAACCAGCGACATTGCACTGGCCAGATCGGGCAAGGACTTGGTTCTTCGGAGTTGGGGGAACTTTGGACCCAGAAACAGGGAAGTGTGTTTGGACGAACGAGCAACTTGCAATACCCATCCGGAAGCTTGAGGCAGCAATCAAGGCAGCGCAGGAAGGGACGTTCATTCCCGACAGAGAGAAGGACGAGCTGATAGAGGCCCTCGGGAATCCTGAACACCCTGGACGAACACGAGGCACATCAGGCTCCGTTCCGTGGGTGCATGGGTTTCCCGACAGCGGTGGTTATAGAAGCCGAGAGAGAAAGAAGAAAGAGGAAGCAAGCGAAATGCAGAAGCTCAGTGCAAGATTAGCGAAACTAGAGGAACTTGAGAGCCAGCGAGCTACCGGCCAACCATCTCAGCGGCACGAAGATCCTTCCTTCGACACTGCCCCAGAAGCTACCCCACCATCTCAGCGGAGAAGCAGCATGGCTTCCACGGAGCTCGTTCAGCTTGATTTCACGGCTCCTCGCTACCCCGTGGATAGTATCACGGAGGCTGAACATTGTGTGCTAATGGCGAAATGCCAGAACCTGACCTTGAAGGCGGCGGTCGGCTCTGTTTTACCTCCTCGAGCTGAGGGAACTTTCCATTGCCGTCCGATTCCACATGGCTATGCTATTGTCACAGTGGATGAAATAATGGAGGGGTTTGAGGGGCTGGAGCTTGACTACCCTACAGGTGAAAGGGATAATCTTCTGGAAAATGCCTTAAGGAGTACCTGTCTATGGAGAAAGGAGAACATCAAGCTTCCAAACTGGACGCCGCCTCAGCAGACGCAGCCGGATGAGGCCCCTCAGCTGACTCCTCACAGTCCAGCTCAGCTGGATGAGGCCCCTCAGCAGACTCAGCCAGATGAGGCCCCTCAGCAGAGTCCTCTTCCGCCTCAGCTGTCTCCGGCGCGTCAGCGGACTCCGCCTCCTCCTCCGCCTCCTCCAGCGCGTCAACGGACTCCGCCTCCTCCTCCGCCTCCTCCGGCGCGTCAGCGGACTCCGCCGCCTCAGCAACAGCGGAAGAGAGCCGCCGCCGCTCCGGCGGCTAGCAGTACAAAAGGCGGGAAGAAATTCAAATTTGGTCCAAGCCTCAGGGTTCCTCCAAAGTTACCATATGAGAGGACTGACAAGGAAACCGATGACACCGTGGAAGCCGAACTGCAGGCACATTTTGAACGGAAACGTCCACCTCCAAAGGAAACAATAGATCCGGTGAAAGCGAAGCGCGCTCTGGATGCCCTTAAGCGACCACCACCGCCTCCGCCGCAATCCAACTATGACCGCTATATTGAAAAGACATATGATGAAGCGCGGCGGTCGGGAAGTACTGCCAGTGCTTCAAGACGAAGAAGTGGGAAAACAATTCCCCAGCTCGGGGAACAGGAGAAGCAATCATGCCCCCCGCTCAAGGTGTCTAGCGATATCGCTAATCATCCGGGGCTACTGCCCGGTACCACTCTTGGTGATTACGTGGGCGATGATGTACAGTTTGAAACGGCTGAGGTAGTAGAGATCTTTAGATACGAGCACGGGAAGCCTCTCGTCAAACCTGATCATCCTCATCTAACAACGATGATGCGAAGATTGCATGAGTGGTACTTGGAAAGCTGCAGGAAGAATGGGTCCGATATTTTGATGGTGAGAATTAAAGATGAGCACGACCTCATTAGAGTCGACCTGATGCCTGTTGAATTTGTGGAGTTATTTCAGTTATTCAATCAAGAGGCCCTCGACAAACAAATCATGACTTGCTACTGTCTATAAGTATTACTTCTGTAATTAAGTCTCTAGCTCAGCTCGTTCATTGCATGTATATATAATTATCCTCACTATATTATGCAGATTGAAGATCGTCGAATGCAAAAAAAAACAAATCTATGACATTGGGTTCATTGGCCCAAATACCGTAAATGAATGGGCGGTACAAAACAGAGTTAAAGATACCGAGGAAAACTTGCTAAAAGCGTTCCTTCGACATCAAAACAAAAGGGAAATACTCTTTCCTTACAACTTCAAGTGAGTGTTACTGTCTTGTGCATATTCGGTTTCGCTTACTCGAGGTTAAGTACTGTAATTGATGAGTTATGCGTGCGCAGGTTCCACTTTATTCTGCTATCCATTAAGCTTGACGGGGGAGTAGTAACTGTCTTAGACTCGAGACGTAAAGATCCCAAGGATTATGCGGACATGACTGCAATGCTCCAGAAGTAAGTTCAATCAATACCGGGACCATATCGGCAACTTTCGTTCATTTCCTGATATCAAGTAATCATTTTCTTTGCCTGGCAGGGTTTGGAAACAGTTCACCGGAATGGTTCCGGGTCTGAAGAACGAGCTGCGATTTACACACCCCAAAGTAAGTAGTACTAGCTAGTTCCGCGCATCTCTCATTGATTCTAGTTTCATCAATACCATTATCAAGCTTGATTATCAGTTTGATTGAACTCTATTCTCATAAAGTGCTTGTGGCAGGCAGGCGGGAATAATTTATGTGGATACTACGTTTGCGAGTTCATTCGCCACTCGACCACTGAGCGGGGCAAATTGTCTGACAAACAATTTGAAGTACGTAAACAATATTCACAATTTTATTTTATTACCATCAATTGTGTTGAGTTTCATTCATATATATGTATTGACCCCCTTCTTTAAATTAGATCTGGCAGATGCGGGATGAACTCCTACCACATGATCGCATACGAGCAATTCAAGAGGAATTGGCGGGATTCTTTCTTGACCACGGCATACATGAAAAGGGAGAATACCATACGAAAATTTAATGGGAGTTTGGCGCTTGATGATGTTAGGGATGTTATATTGTATATATGTAGTAGCGTCGGATAGATATACGAAAACTTGTTGTTCGACCAAGCACGGAGAAAGAGATGTCACTTCTCTCTATATATGTTCATGACGATCTTGTGTAATTAATGGTTTCCTTCATTTGCTTACTAGCTAGCGTCGAGTTCTCTCTATATGTAGTAGCTAGCGTCGACCAAGCACGGAGAAAGAGAGGTCACTTCTCTCTATTAGCTAGCTAACACAATATGAAACCCCTAAACCCTCCAAAATCCTTAAACCCCCCCCTTTCAAAAAAAAAAACCCAGCGCCTGCGAGCTGCTGACGCGTGGCTGCCTTTTGGTCCCGGTTGGTGTTACCAACCGGGACTAAAGGTCCTCCTGCCTGAGCGCTGCGCAGCGGCCACGTGGAGACCCTTTAGTCCCGGTCGGTGTTACCAACCGGGACTAAAGGTCCTCCTGCCTGGGCGCCCCACAGCGGCCACGTGGAGCTCCTTTGGTCCCGGTTCGTAGGCCAACCGGGACTAAAGGTTTTGGGTATTAGTCCCGTTTGTTTTGTCCCGGTTTCAGAACCGGGACTAAAGGCCCTCTGGAACCGGGACCATAGCCCTGTTTTCCACTAGTGATGGTTTACCGACGGTGCCGACGGAGCCACTTCAATTCCACTGAGCTGAAATGACTGATCATTAGCTTTCAGGGGGCACGCAAGGCCCTCTGCTATCAACAAGAAGATATAGGGTGAAACAAGATCTCCCTGACGGATACCTCTAGAGGGTTTAAAATTATCATGTTTCTTTCCATTAAACATGACCGAAAATGAAACGGAGCTCACCACGTCCATCACTATCTGTATCCACTGATGTGCAAAACCATGTTTCTCCATAAGCTCTTGCAGATGAACCCACTCGCCTCTCTCATAAGCTTTGATCATCTCTAACTTGAGGGCACAAGTTCTATGTTTTTGTGCCTTGTTCTTTTTCATGAAGTGCAAGCATTCGTAAGTAAGCTGATATAATGTTATCAGTGATCAGACAGCCTGGCACAAAAGGTCATTGTTCTTCAGAGATAATTTCCGGTAGTATTCTCTTAGGACAGTTTGCAATAACCTTAGAGGCTATCTTGTACAGTAGGTTGCACAAGCTGATCGTGCGAAACTCAGAGAGGTTTGACGGATTGGATACCTTTGGGATGAGCACTAAAATAGTGTTGTTGATGGTCTCCGTTGAATCGATCCCTTAAACAATTCTAGTCACATCAGAACCGGAAACTCACTTTGGCTCCTAGGAGCATATGCTCCTGCCATCGGAAAAACATTTCGACATGTCAAAAAATTCCGAACAAAAATTTGACACGTACAACTCGATATTCTATGTGCGCACGCCAAGTTTTGTGGAAAACCGGCATTTTCTGCGGCTTGTGTAAAAAAGACAAAGAAATGCCTCGTGAAAAGCCCTTTTTACCACTGAATTTTGTCTTTTTCACACGCGACACAAAAATTGTTAAATTTTCACGAAACGACTTTGTGAGTGCGTAGAATGTCGAGATGTACGCGCGAAACATTTTGTCGGAATTTTGTGACATTTCAAAATACGTTTGAAACACATTTTAAAAAACAGGAGCATATGCTCCTAGGAGCCAAAACGCCCCTCTCCATCAGAACCGGATACTTCCATTGGTGTTGAAAGTTTTTTTGATCCGGGCCTAGGAACTTGAGAGGAAACATCTGAAAAGTGCACATTTGACCTATTCCAGGGAATATGGCTCGGTTAGCATAGAATTCATTTGGTTAGTTACATTGCTAGGAACCGAGTCAAGGACATGATGCATATTCGTCAGCCCTTCATAAGAGAAAAGGTTCTTATAATACTCGGTAGCCATTGCCTCCATTAGAGTCGGATCAGTGAGCACTTCTCCAGTAGGAGTAGACAACAGTTTCTTGATCATATTCTTTCCTCTCCTCAATTTTGCTCGCAAATGAAAAAACTGAGTTATCCCATCTCCCTCCGACAACAACTGAACCCAAGAACACTGCTTCCACATGACATCTTCCTGGTGATACAGTTCAACTAATTTCTCATTAATTTTTAACTCAAGGTGATCCGGACCGGCCCTCCCTGGTCAGTTGCGCAGAATTTCTAACTCCACCTTGAGCTGTTTATTTTTCTTACGAACACTGCCAAAGGACTCCCTCTCCCAACGACGCAGGTCGCCCGACAGAGACACCGAGATGTCTTTTATTTCATCAACTGAATTGTCCTGGGATTTTGACTGCCATGCCTGAGCAACAACCTTACAAAATCTTCATGGCTTTCCTACATGGCCTCGTTCTGGAGTTGTGGGGAGTGTTGCCTTCGGGTTGCAGCATTTTCGGCAAGTTTTAAGAGAATGTGAGAATGATCCGAGCATGCTCCCGTACTATGTAACACCGCTACATATGGGAATGATAACCTCCAGTCCGGATTCGCTAGTGCCCAATCAAGACTGACTCGATTGTAGGTACCGCCAGTGAATTTTTTCTCGAACATCCAAAAATTGCCTTTGTAACCCAAATCCTGGAGTGCACAAACATCTATGGCATCTCTAAATCCATCAATCTATGCTTGGCTTCGATTACCAATGCCATCATTTCTGCGAGTGATCCCATTTGAGATCCGGTTTGGATAGTGAAGGTTCCCTATCTTTTCCCCAAGGAGTGACCCGGAGTTATCGAACCCACGAAAGGATGTGCACTATGACAAAGGCTCTGACAAGTTTTTGTTAATGAATTAAATTCTAGTTTTTCTACCGGATCTTTAACAACCTTGGGGGTGTAAACACCAGTATTAAAAACATGCATGCGTATAAGGTCTTACTCTCACAACCTTATATTTGTGCTAGGGATTTTAGTGATATTAATTTGTGCTTTGGAAACCACTGTTATGATGCGCTTGCGAACACGAAGATGTGGTGGGGGGTGTCCAAAGTACGTCTTGACCAGCACGCACCAGCATCAAAAGTTAGTTGTCCAACCGATGGCCCTTACCGCCACGCGGGGTTACCTCGGTTATTAAGAATAACTATTCAGACAAACCCATTGGGCGTTTAATGACTAGTACACCCCATTCGTCCCCATGGAATTGCTTTCCGCTACCGTACTAACCCCTTCTCTCACCACTGTTCGGGATAGCAGTCCACGTCCTCCTCGCTATTTACCTTCTCCTTGATTAATCTATGGGATCCTGAGTACTTGCAGGGCCTTAGATCGAGAACAAGACAAGAGACAATTCCATTGCAAATGGGCGCACACAAAATGTCAAATATACAAATTTCATTCCAACTACACCTTCCACAAATACATCGGGTTGCAAGGCGGTGCCTCAACCCATTGCCTTACCTAATTACTCACACGTGGCGATCGGATCGCAAGATGAACTCACTGAAGATGACATAAAGATGAATGATTGATCGATAATATGTCTTACAATAGTTGCCGATGTGATACACCGATGACAAGTACGACTAACTTGGAGATGGATTGCAGAGGTGATGAGGGTGGCGGGGGCTATCGAGATGAGATGGGAAATGGCGGCTAGGGTTGGAAAATACTTCTGATGCTCTGTTTCGCAAATGGTGCTCTCTCCGTTGAGAATTTGGTGTCGCCCCTTTTATAACTCTTGGTCAGGTGGACCTCCTGGTGCTCGCAGTGGCTGGTACGACCGACTGTACGAGCGGTTGTGCTCGTACCAAGCGAAGTCTTGCGCTCTGCTGCGCCTGGAACTCCTCTTGTTGACTTGCCTCTCCACAAAACTCTGTGTTTCCTTGTATGTGATGATTCCCTTCCATGTTTAGGCTTTTTTCCTATGGAAACACATTAAGTAAAGAATTTTACGATCTCTCGCATTCATTAGTCATTAGTGGTAATATCAGAGTGATTTACTCTGAAATTTTGGGATTATCCGGTTTAAACAACGGTCTAATGAGCCCAAAAGTATCACTCATCACCAAGTTCAACACTTCATTGAAATCACCCAAAGTAACCCAAGGCAAATTATTTTGTGATGCCAAATCTCTCGTAGTGTCCGAGCCCTTGTGTCTTTCAGCCACTTGAGCTTCTCCATAGATCAACGTCAAACGCCACACATTAGGGCCTAGACCTTGAACTTTTGCGTCAATATATATGATACTGAGAGTATTTCAAAACTTCTTCCAAGAAAACTGGGACCTCTGCTCCTACCGGAGTTACCAACAGCAAAACAACTATCATATCTTAACGAGGATGCAAGAGCTTCTAATCTAGTTTTACTAATTTGAGTCTCGACAATCCCTAGCACCTCACGGGAAATTTTCTTGCGAATTAGCGAAGCTCTCTGACTGACGCGGCATTTCTGCACCACGACAATTCCAAGAAAAACTCTCATTGGTTCTCGCGGCGCCCCACCTGGGAGCCCGTGTTGTTTACATTCTTGTTGGAACCTTCTGGAACTTGATTTCTCAACACCATCTCTTTATTCTTACTAGGCGATGCACCCTTTTTAGCTTGTTTCAACTCTCGCAGAGAAACATAGGCTTGTGGTAGTGGTGGTGGGACAAATAACTCCTTCTTCCCGGTCTCATTGCCAGCCACACCTGCAAACTGCACAGACAAAGCAGCCAAAGCTAGGTCAAGGTTCTTTCTTACTGTACTTCCTTCCTTTCCCCCTAGTCACGATCTGCATGCTTCAAAGGACTTGAGGTTGTGTCATCAATATCGTCATCCTCCAAGAAATCATCCTGTGGTGATCGTTTGCGAAGAGCATGACCTCCTCGAGTATTGTTGCCCCAGCCTCGAGTTCGGCCCCCTCGAGGAGCACTTCTTTCACTAGTCGGCTGCGCATAGATACCAATTTGCTTTGTACAAGAATCCATCTTCCTCACTTCCTATCCTCCTCCTTACAAACCCCATTACCGCATTCCTCATGGCCATGTCCCATAAGCCCGCATACCTGGCAAAAGAACGGGGTTTTCTCATATTTCACAGCCAGCAGACGCCTTCCTTCTCCTTCTACTGTCAAGGGTGTGAACATCGTCTACGATTTTGCAGTTAGCACCCGCGTGTGGACCCTCACATAATCTCCTTCATAATATAGATTTGGTCGGAGCTGCACCTCCCGCACCTTCCCTATTCTTCGCACCATTTGATCCACCATCGACTCATGATGGTAGAGATCCGGGACCTTATGGATTTGTGCCCAAACATACAGACCATCCAGCCCAATCGACTCGGGATAAAATTTTTCCATCGATTGTAATACTCGATGATGACCCCAAAGCTCCTAAATATCCATGGACCCCCCGTGCACGATCTTCTTCCAATCACCTAAGCAGAATATGTAGAATATGAAAAGGTTATCTCTCGCTTCATGGAATTTAGGAGTCTGAGCCAGCCTCCACATAAATTTCATCGTATCAAAGGAGGACGAACTGAAGGGTCTGTCGGTATTAACCCTACCGATCGCCATTCACATGGCTTCTGCCTCAAATTGCTTTGCCTCCTCCTCCCTATCACCACGTCACCCAGTTCATCATCCAACAATTTCGTGTTCTTGAGCATCTCCAAATAATCTCGACCTTTTACCTTAGTCCCCGATGAAGTTCTAGTCCGCCGTCATGACTAGGGATTAGCGCACATAAGCTTGCCAAACACCACGCTCACCACACACTCTCTCCCGTGTGGGGAAGCAACGATCCGGTAGCGATCGGTAAAGATCTCACGCCAGCTAGGGGATCGCCGGCGAAGGTAAGGGAAACCCTAAACGTGATGGTAGATACCGAAACATACGGCTATGTTTTTTTTAGGGGAAAGCTAAGCTTTATTGATAATAGTCCACATGGGGTGGGATACAATTCGGATCATTGATACATCTCCAACATATTTATAATTTTTGATTGTTCCATGCTATTATAGTATCAATCTTGGATGTTTTTATATGCAATTATATATCATTTTTGGGGACTAACCTATTAACCTAGTGCCCAGTGCCAGTTGCTGTTTTTTGCTTGTTTTTGGATTTTAGAAAATCAGTACCAAACGAAATCCAAATGCCACGAAACTTTTTGACGATTTTTTTCTGGACAAAAGAGACCCTGGAAGCTTCGGGAGGAAGCCAGAAGCTTCACGAGGAAGCCACAAGGCAACAGGGCGCGGCCCTAGGGGGTGCGCCCTGATGCCTTGTGGGCCCCTCGTGGCTCCTTTTGACCTAATTTCACTTCTATAAATTCTCAAATATTCGGAAACCATCAGAGAGCCAGAAGAGAAAACCCTACCGCCGCCACAAGCCTCTGTTCTTCCGCAATCCCATCTGGAGGCCTTTTTCGGTACTCTGCCGGAGGGGGAATCGATCACGGAGGGCTTCTACATCAATCTTGCTGCCCTTTCGATGATGTGTGAGTAGTTTACCACAGACCTACGGGTCCATAACTAGTAGCTAGATGGCTTCTTCTCTCTCTTTGATCTTCAATACCATGTTCTCCTCGATGTTCTTGGAGTTCTATCCGATGTAATCTTCTTTTGTGGTGTGTTTGTTGGGATCCGATGAATTGTGAATTTATGATCAGATTATTCATGAGAAATATTTGAGTCTTCTTTGAACTCTTTTATGCATGATTGTTATAGCTTTGTATTTCTCTCTGATCTATCAATTTGGTTTGGCCAACTAGATTGGTTTATCTTGCAATGGGAGAGGTGCTTTGTGATGGGTTCAATCTTGCGGTGCTCAATTGTGACGCCCCTGTTCGATCGTGCACTAATCATACACGCAAATGCACACGATCGAGATCATAGACTCACGGGAAGATATCACAACACAACTCTAAACACAAATAAAAGGCATACAAGCTTTATATTACAAGCCAGGGGCCTCGAAGGCTCGAATACATAAGCTCGCGATCAAGCATCGGCGGAAACAACAACAGTATCTGAGTACAGACATAAAGTTAAACAAAGATGACTTAAGAAGGAGAAAACAAACAACGACTCTGATCGAAAGAGGCAAGGCCTCCTGCCTGGGAGCCTCCTAAACTACTTCTGGTCATCGGGGATCTCCACGTCGTAGAAGGCTCCACCGGAAGTGTAGTAGCAGTCGTCGGCGGTAGCAGCTGACTCCTGGGATCCATCATCGATCTGGTCGCAGCAAACAGGTATAGGGGAAAAAGAGGTAGCAAAGCAACCGTGAGTACTCATCCAAAGTACTCGCAAGACTGACATCAGAACTATACTAATTATGCATCGGTATCAAAGGAATGGGGCTATATCTTTGGACTAAACTGCAGAACTGCCAGAATAGAGGGAAAGACCTAGCCTAACGAAGACTAGCATCTTCAGCGTCTTGCAGCATTAGAAGAGTGCAGATTAGTAGTATAACATAAAGTAACAAGCATGTAGAGGCAAAGCCCAGAGATCCTTCCTCGACTCCCTGCGAGAAAGCGATCCCGGAGCTTACAGTTAAAGTAACATGTATTCAGTTCAAGTTGTAGTAGATCGGGATACAACACTGGGCGTCCTGTTACCGTGGACACGGCTATTCGAATAGATAACTTCCCTGCAGGGGTGCACTACCATTACCCAACACGCTCGATTAACTCTGGCCGGACACACTTTCCTGGGTCATGCCCGGCCTCGGCTGATCGACACACCGTAGTGATGGGGAACGTTGCATGGGAAACAAAAATTTTCCTACGCACACGCAAGATCTATCCATGGTGATGAGCATCTACGAGAGGGAGAGTGGATCTACATACCCTTGTAGATCGCTAAGCGGAAGCGTTAATAAACGCGGTTGATGTAGTCGAACGTCTTCGCGATCCAAATCGCCGAGCGTCCCGCGATCCAATCACGATCCTTCTGATCTAGTGCCGAACGGACGGCACCTCCGCGTTCAACACACGTACGGCTTGATGACGCCTTCACCTCCTCGATCCAGCGAGCGATGGTGAAGTAGTGGTTGAGTTCCAGCAGCACGACGGCGTGGTGATGGTGGTGAGGAACAATCTCTGCAGGGCTTCGCCAAGCGCTACGGAGATTATGACGGAGGAACTAGAGGGCTAGGGTTGCCGGCACACGGCTTGGGAAATCCTGATGTATCCCGTGTGCTAGCCCTGCCCCTCTATTTATATGTTGAGCCTTGGGGTCTAAACTTGGAGTAAAAGCCTCCTCCAGGTCGGTTTGGCCCGCAGAAGGTCGGTTTGGCCCGCAGGAAAAGAGTCCAATTCGGACCCTGCCGAATCGTGCACAGCCGCGCACAAGCGGTAGTACCGCTTCACACAAGCGGTAGTACCGCTTGGGCGGTAGTACCGCTTCACACAAGCGGTAGTACCGCTCCGGCGGTAGTACCGCTTCACCAAGCGGTAGTACCGCTTACGCGGCAGCAAAACTACTTTTGCACTTTCCAATACCTTGTGGGCTTTATCCCTTTGGCTCATATAAAGTGTTGCTGCACCCGAACACTTCGGTAAACATCCGGAACCCCTTCCGGTGAACTCCGGAACCCTTCCGGAGATCAAAACACTATTATCACATATATCAATCTTTACCTCCGGACTATTCCGGAGATCCTCGTCATGTCCGGGATCTTATCCGAGACTTCCGAACAACTTTCGGTCACCAACATAATAACTCAATTATACTAATCGTCACCAAACGTTAAGTGTGTAGACCCTGCGGGTTCGAGAACTATGTAGACATGACCGAGACACCTCTACGGCCAATAACCAATAGCGGGACCTGGATGCCCATATTGGCTCCTACATATTCTACGAAGATCTTTTATCGGTCGAACCTCTATGTCAAGGATTCAGTTAATCCCGTATGCTGTTCCCTTTGTTCTTCGGTATGTTACTTGCCCGAGATTCGATCGTCGGTATCACTATACCTAGTTCAATCTCGTTACCGGCAACTCTCTTTACTCGTTCCGTAATACAAGATCTCGTGGCTAACACTTTAGTCACATTGCTTGCAAGGCTCATTGTGATGTTGTATTACCGAGTGGGCCCTGAGATACCTCTCCGTCATACGGAGTAACAAATCCCAGTCTTGATCCATGCCAACCCAACAGACACCCTCGGAGATACCTGTAGAGCACCTTTATAGTCACCCAGTTACGTTGCGACGTTTGATACACACAAGGTACTCCTCCGATGTCAGGGAGTTGCATGATCTCATGGTCATAGGAACAGATACTTGACATGCAGAAAACAATAGCAATAAACTGACACGATCAAAATGCTACGTTCTTAGTTTGGGTCTTGTCCATCACATCATTCTCCTAATGATGTGATCCCGTTATCAAATGACATCTCATGTCCATGGCCAGGAAACCTTAACCATCTTTGATCAACAAGCTAGTCAACTAGAGGCTTACTAGGGACACAGTGTTGTCTATGTACCCACACATGTATTTGAGTTTCCAATCAATACAATTATAGCATGGATAATAAACGATTATCATGAACAAGGAAATATAATAATAACCAATTTATTATTGCCTCTAGGGCATATTTCCAACAGTCTCCCACTTGCACTAGAGTCAATAATCTAGTTCACATCACTATGTGATTTACATTGTAATGAATCGAACACCCATGCAGTTCTGGTGTTGTTCATGTTTAGCCCTTGGAAGAGGTTTAGTCAACGGATCTGCAACATTTAGATCCGTGTGTACTTTGCAAATATTTATGTCGTCCTCCTTGATGTAATCGCGGATGGAATTGAAACGTCGCTTTATGTGTCTGGTCCTCTTGTGAAATCTTGGTTCCTTGGCTAGAGCAATGGCACCAGTATTATCACAAAACAGAGTCATTGGATTAAGTGCACTAGGCACTACTCCAAGATCTGTCATGAACTCCTTCATCCAGACACCTTCCTTCGCCGCCTCCGAGGCAGCGATGTACTCCGCTTCGCATGTAGAATCAGCTACCACGCTTTGCTTGGAACTGCACCAGCTAACCGCACCCCCATTAAGAATAAATACGTATCCGGTTTGCGACTTAGAGTCATCCGGATCAGTGTCAAAGCTTGCATCGACGTAACCCTTTACGACGAGCTCTTGATCACCTCCATAAACGAGAAACATGTCCTTAGTCCTTTTCAGGTACTTCAGGATATTCTTGACCGCCGTCCAGTGTTCCATTCCTGGATCACTTTGAAACCTTCCGACCATACTTATGGCAAGGCTGACATCGGGTCTTGTGCACAGCATTGCATACATGATAGAGCCTATGGCTGAAGCATAGGGGATGACACTCATCTTTTCTCTATCTTCTGCAGTCACTGGGCATTGAGTCTTACTCAACTTCACACCTTGCAAAACAGGCAAGAACCCCTTCTTGGACTGATCCATTTTGAACTTCTTCAAAATCTTATCAAGGTATGTGCTTTGTGAAAGTCCTATTAAACGTCTTGATCTATCTCTATAGATCTTGATGCCTAATATGAAAGCAGCTTCTCCTAGGTCCTTCATTGAAAAACTCTTGTTCAAATATTCCTTTACGCTTTCCAGCATTTCTATATTGTTTCCAATCAGCAATATGTCATCCACATATAATATTAGAAACGCTATAGAGCTCCCACTCACTTTCTTGTAAATACAAGCTTCTCCGTAAACTTGTATAAACTCGAACGCTTTGATCACCTCATCAAAACGAAGATTCCAACTCCGAGATGCTTGCACCAGTCCATAAATGGATCGCTGGAGTTTGCAAATTTTGTCAGCATTCTCTGGATCGACAAAACCTTCTGGTTGCATCATATACAACTCTTCCTTAAGGTAACCGTTAAGGAACGCTGTTTTGACATCCATCTGCCAAATTTCATAATCGAAAAAGGCAGCTATTGCTAACATGATTCTGACGGACTTAAGCATCGCTACGGGTGAGAAGGTCTCATCGTAGTCAACTCCTTGAACTTGTGAAAAACCCTTTGCCACAAGTCGAGCTTTATAGACGGTGACATTACCGTCCGCGTCCGTCTTCCTCTTAAAGATCCATTTGTTCTGAATGGCCTTACGCCCTTCAGGTAATACTTCCAAAGTCCATACTTTGTTTTCATACATGGATCCCATCTCGGATTTCATGGCCTCTAACCACTTCTCGGAATCCGGGCTCATCATCGCTTCTCCATAGCTCGTAGGTTCATCGTTGTCTAACAACATGATGTCTAAGACAGGGTTGCCGTACCACTCGGGAGCAGTACGCGTCCTTGTCGACCTACGAGGTTCGATAGCAACTTGATCCAAAGCTTCATGATCATCATCATTAACTTCCTCTTCAGCTAATGTAGGCTCCACAGAAACAACTTTCTGCGCTGCGCTACTCTCAGGTTGAAGTGAAGGTTCAACAACCTCATCAAGTTCTATCTTCCTCCCACTCAATTCTTTCGAGAGAAACTCTTTCTCAAGAAATGTTCCGTTTTTAGCGACAAACACTTTGCCTTCGGATCTGAGGTAGAAGGTATACCCAACTGTCTCTTTTGGGTATCCTATGAAGACGCATTTCTCCGCTTTGGGTTCCAGCTTTTCAGGCTGAAGCTTTTTGACATAAGCATCACATCCCCAAACTTTAAGAAACGACAGCTTTGGCTTCTTGTTAAACCAAAGTTCATAAGGCGTCGTCTCAACGGATTTCGATGGTGCCCTATTTAAAGTGAATGCAGCTGTCTCTAATGCATAACCCCAAAACGATAGTGGCAAATCGGCAAGAGACATCATAGATCGCACCATATCCAATAAGGTTCGATTACGACGTTCGGACACACCATTACGCTGTGGTGTTCCAGGCGGTGTTAATTGTGAAACAATTCCACACTGTCTTAAGTGACTGCCAAACTCATAACTCAGATATTCTCCTCCTCGATCAGATCGTAGGAATTTAATCTTCTTGTTACGATGATTCTCAACTTCACTCTGAAATTGTTTGAACTTTTCAAATGTTTCAGACTTGTGTTTCATTAAGTAAATATACCCATATCTACTTAAGTCATCAGTGAAGGTGAGAAAGTAACGATAACCACCGCGCGCCTCAATGCTCATCGGACCGCACACATCAGTATGTATGATTTCCAACAAGTCACTTGCCCGTTCCATTGTTCCAGAGAACGGCGTTTTAGTCATCTTGCCCATGAGGCATGGCTCACATGTGTCAAGTGATTCAAAATCAAGTGACTCCAAAAGTCCATCAGCATGGAGCTTCTTCATGCGTTTTACGCCAATATGACCTAAACGGCAGTGCCACAAGAAAGTGGTATTATCATTATCAATTCTACATCTTTTGGCATCAATGTTATGAACATGTGTATCATTACTATCGAGATTCAATAAGAATAAACCCCTCACATTGGGTGCATGACCATAAAAGATATTACTCATATAAATAGAACAACCATTATTCTCTGATTTAAATGAGTAACCGTCTCGCAATAAACAAGATCCAGATATAATGTTCATGCTTAACGCAGGCACCAAATAACACTTATTTAGGTTCATCACTAATCCCGACGGTAATCGAAGAACGAGCGTGCCGACGGCGATCACATCAACCTTGGAACCATTTCCCACGCGCATCGTCACTTCGTCCTTTGCCAGCCTCCGTCTATTCCGCAGTTCCTGTTTTGAGTTGCAAATATGAGCAACCGCACCGGTATCAAATACCCAGGCACTACAACGAGAGTTGGTAAGGTACACATCAATAACATGTATATCATATATACCTTGTTTGTTGTTGGCCGCCTTCTTGTCAGCCAAATACTTGGGGCAATTCCGCTTCCAGTGTCCAGTTCCCTTGCAATGAAAACACACAGTTTCTGGTTTGGGTCCAGCCTTGGGTTTCTTCATGAGAGGAGCAACTGCTTTGCCACTCTTCTTGGAGTTACCCTTCTTACCCTTGCCATTTTTCTTGAAACCAGTGGTTTTATTGACCATCAACACTTGATGCTCCTTCTGAATTTCAGACTCAGCGGCTTTCAGCATCGCAAACAGCTCGGCGACTGACTTGTTCATCCCGTGCATGTTATAGTTCAACACGAAGCTCTTGTAGCTAGGTGGCAATGATTGAAGAACTCTGTCAGTGATAGCCTCTGGCGGAAGGGGCATCCCTAACTCAGCCAGACGGGTGGAGTACCCAGACATTCTGAGCACGTGATCACTGATAGACCCGTTCTCCTCCATCTTGCAAGCATAGAACTTATCGGAGATCTCATATCTCTCGATCCGGGCATTCTTCTGAAAGATAAACTTCAACTCCTGGAACATCTCATATGCTCCATGACGTTCAAAACGTCTTTGAAGTCCCGGTTCTAAGCCATACAACATTGCACATTGAACTATTGAGTAATCATCAGAACGAGCCTGCCAGGCGTTCACAACGTCTAGAGACTCAACTGGAGCGGGTGGATCACCAAGCGGTGCATCAAGGACATAAGCCTTCTGGGAAGCCGTAAGGATAATCCTTAGATTACGGGCCCAGTCCACAAAGTTACTTCCATCATCTTTCAACTTAGCTTTCTCTAGGAACGCATTAAAATTCAGGGGTGCTACTGCGCGAGCCATGATCTACAACATAAATATAGCAAAGACAACTTAGACTATTGTTCTTAGATAATGAGTTTAGTTAATCATATTACTTAAAAACTCCCACTCAAATTGACATCCCTCCGATCATTCGAGTGTAACATGATCCAAATCCACCAACTCAAGTCCGATCATCACGTGAGTTGAGGTGGTTTCAATGGTGAACATCTTCATGTTGATCATATCTACTATATGACTCATGTTCGACCTTTCGGTCTCTTGTGTTCCGAGGCCATGTCTGTACATGCTAGGCTCGTCAAGTTTAACCCGAGTGTTCCGCACGTGTAACATGGCTTACACCCGTTGTATGCGAACGTAGAGTCTATCACACCCGATCATCACGGCGTGTCTCGAAACGACGAACTTTCGCAACGGTGCACACTTGGGGAGAACACAATTTTATCTTGAAATTTAAGTGAGGGATCACCTTATAATGCTACCGTCGTCCTAAGCAAAATAAGATGCATAAAAGGATTAACATCACATGCAAATCATAAGTGACATGATATGGCCATGAACTTGTGCTTTTGATCTCCATCTCCAAAGCACCGGCATGATCTCCATCGTCACCGGCATGACACCATGATCTCCATCATCTTGATCTCCATCAACGTGTCGCCATAAGGTTGTCGCGCTGACTGTTGCTTCCACGACTATAGCTAACGTTTAGCGATAAAGCAAAGCATTACATAGCGCTTAATGATTGACACGCAGGTCATACAATAATTAAAGACAACTCTATGGCTCCTGCCAGTTGCCGTACTCATCGACATGCAAGTCGTGATATTCTATACATCACATGATCATCTCATACATCACATATATCTCATCATGTAATTGGCCATATCACATCACAACATACCCTGCAAAAACAAGTTAGACGTCCTCTAATTGTTGTTGCAAATTTTACGTGGCTGCTACGGGTTTGCAAGAACCGTTCTTACCTACGCAAAACCACAACGTGGTGTAGTGATTGCTTTTTGATCTTCTAAAAGAACCCTCTTCATTGAAATCGATTCAACTAAAGTGAGAGAGACAGACACCCGCTAGCCATCTTTATGCAACGAAGTTACATGTTAGTTGAAGGAACCTGTCTCGCGTAAGTGTACGCGTAATGTCGGTCCGGGCCGCTTCATCTCACAGTACCGCCGAATCAAATATCAACTAGTAACGGCAAGCAATATGTATACACCCACGCCCACAACTCGTTTGTGTTCTACTCGAGATCTCATCTACGCATAGACCTAGCTCATGATGCCACTGATGGGGAACGTTGCATGGGAAACAAAAATTTTCCTACGCACACGCAAGATCTATCCATGGTGATGAGCATCTACGAGAGGGAGAGTGGATCTACATACCCTTGTAGATCGCTAAGCGGAAGCGTTAATAAACGCGGTTGATGTAGTCGAACGTCTTCGCGATCCAAATCGCCGAGCGTCCCGCGATCCAATCACGATCCTTCTGATCTAGTGCCGAACGGACGGCACCTCCGCGTTCAACACACGTACGGCTTGATGACGCCTTCACCTCCTCGATCCAGCGAGCGATGGTGAAGTAGTGGTTGAGTTCCAGCAGCACGACGGCGTGGTGATGGTGGTGAGGAACAATCTCTGCAGGGCTTCGCCAAGCGCTACGGAGATTATGACGGAGGAACTAGAGGGCTAGGGTTGCCGGCACACGGCTTGGGAAATCCTGATGTATCCCGTGTGCTAGCCCTGCCCCTCTATTTATATGTTGAGCCTTGGGGTCTAAACTTGGAGTAAAAGCCTCCTCCAGGTCGGTTTGGCCCGCAGAAGGTCGGTTTGGCCCGCAGGAAAAGAGTCCAATTCGGACCCTGCCGAATCGTGCACAGCCGCGCACAAGCGGTAGTACCGCTTCACACAAGCGGTAGTACCGCTTGGGCGGTAGTACCGCTTCACACAAGCGGTAGTACCGCTCCGGCGGTAGTACCGCTTCACCAAGCGGTAGTACCGCTTACGCGGCAGCAAAACTACTTTTGCACTTTCCAATACCTTGTGGGCTTTATCCCTTTGGCTCATATAAAGTGTTGCTGCACCCGAACACTTCGGTAAACATCCGGAACCCCTTCCGGTGAACTCCGGAACCCTTCCGGAGATCAAAACACTATTATCACATATATCAATCTTTACCTCCGGACTATTCCGGAGATCCTCGTCATGTCCGGGATCTTATCCGAGACTTCCGAACAACTTTCGGTCACCAACATAATAACTCAATTATACTAATCGTCACCAAACGTTAAGTGTGTAGACCCTGCGGGTTCGAGAACTATGTAGACATGACCGAGACACCTCTACGGCCAATAACCAATAGCGGGACCTGGATGCCCATATTGGCTCCTACATATTCTACGAAGATCTTTTATCGGTCGAACCTCTATGTCAAGGATTCAGTTAATCCCGTATGCTGTTCCCTTTGTTCTTTGGTATGTTACTTGCCCGAGATTCGATCGTCGGTATCACTATACCTAGTTCAATCTCGTTACCGGCAAGTCTCTTTACTCGTTCCGTAATACAAGATCTCGTGGCTAACACTTTAGTCACATTGCTTGCAAGGCTCATTGTGATGTTGTATTACCGAGTGGGCCCTGAGATACCTCTCCGTCATACGGAGTAACAAATCCCAGTCTTGATCCATGCCAACCCAACAGACACCCTCGGAGATACCTGTAGAGCACCTTTATAGTCACCCAGTTACGTTGCGACGTTTGATACACACAAGGTACTCCTCCGATGTCAGGGAGTTGCATGATCTCATGGTCATAGGAACAGATACTTGACATGCAGAAAACAATAGCAATAAACTGACACGATCAAAATGCTACGTTCTTAGTTTGGGTCTTGTCCATCACATCATTCTCCTAATGATGTGATCCCGTTATCAAATGACATCTCATGTCCATGGCCAGGAAACCTTAACCATCTTTGATCAACAAGCTAGTCAACTAGAGGCTTACTAGGGACACAGTGTTGTCTATGTACCCACACATGTATTTGAGTTTCCAATCAATACAATTATAGCATGGATAATAAACGATTATCATGAACAAGGAAATATAATAATAACCAATTTATTATTGCCTCTAGGGCATATTTCCAACACGTAGCCCTACCTAGAGCTCAACAGAGAGGTCCCCGCCGGTCTACATCCTAAGTGCTCAGGGGTCTTGGGCCCATCGCCCTTTGCACTCCGGGTCGTTGCGCACATGGTTAGATCCAGGCACCACCTCTGTCATGGATGGCGCCGATCCTGCCGTGCCGCAATGCTGAACTGGACGTCTGACAGAGCTTTCGGCTGATACATACGGCGCCGAGGGTCCCATAACCATTATCCCACGTGGTGTTAGTGCGTATATGGCCAGCGGCCAACTCAGATCAAATACCCAAATCCGTTAGCGCATTATTAGGAGCTCGCGGTGACGATCAGCGCTCCTGTCGTCCCGTCTCGAGGAAGTGCAACAAGGGTCAGGCCCATCCCTCTCTAGGGCAGTCTCTGCCTGCCCGGCCGCGCCTCGTAATTATCTCGCGGGTACCCTCTTGGTCAACCGGACTTCACATCTCTCGCGGGTACCCCTCGGGGTCGACCCGACTTTAATCGTTGTCTGTAGTAAAGTCAAGTAACCGTGTGTTCATATCATCAAGAGGGAATCCGAGGAATCGCCCTCGCTGGATTCCTACTCGATGTAATCCATCAAGGAGAACCAGGAGGAATCACCCTCGATGGTCCCCACTTGAGGGGTTGTACGACAGAGTCATCATCGGGAAAGGGGAGAGCGAGGAATCACCCTCTGCAATCACCATCGATGTGCTATACTACAGAGATATCATCAGGAGTGAAGTACGAGGTATCACCCTCGGCACTCGATAGTAGCCCTGCAGAGCCGTACAACTAAGGGGGTGTGCGGTGATGTGATGGTATCTGCACCTTGATCGCAATGATCGAGGTACTGGTAACAAAGTGGAGCAACAGGGACAAGGGTGAGGGGTCACTGATGGTTCACTAACAACCTATACTAAGCAGTTTAGGATGACAGGTAAAGTAACAACAGCAGGTTACAAAAACAGGCTATGCATCAGAATAGGAGCAATCAGTTACAGTAGCAAAATCTAATGCAAGCATGGGGGAGAAGGAATAGGTGATATAGGAATGATCAAGGGGGGTTTTGCTTGCCTGGAAGCTCTGCTGAAAAGGAGGAAGGGTCGTCGGGGACGTAGTCGATCACAGGGGCAGCGTCGGTCTCGGGGTCTATCGGGAGAGAAGGAGGGGGAAGAAACAATAAATACAAGCAACAAATGCAACCATAGATGCATGGCATGGCAGCACGTTAATCGAGGGGTGCCCTAATACAGTACTACGCAAGTTAGTCGGAGCGGGAAACATCTGGAGGTGTTTTACCAGCTCCGGGCATTTATCGGACAGATGAACTGGAGGGGAAAGTCCCATGTTCACCAAGTTAGAGAGGTGTGGCAGGTATGTGGGTGGCATATTCGGATTCTTCGCATTTTTCAGATCATTTTTCATATACAAATTATTTTCATCCGAGTTATGGTTTAATTTCTATGATTTTTCAAATTTTAATCATGTTCTGGAATTAATTTAATTATTAAATTCGAATTATCCGAAACAGTGAATGGTGACGTCAGCAGAACGTCATGATGACATCAGCAGAACGTCATGATGACATCAGCAGTCAACCCAGCCGGTTGACTGGTCAATCTGACCAGTGGGTCCCACCTGTCAGCGTCTAAACTAATTAAACAGTAGATTAGAATAACTAATTAATCTAATTAGCTAGTGGGCCCCACTGTCAGTGACTGATTAAATTAACAGATTAATTTTTAATTAGTAATTAGTTAAATTAAATGGTGGGGCCTACATGTCATTGACTGGGTCAATCCCAGTCAGCTTTGACTGGTCAACTGGGCCCAGTGGGACCCAGCTGTCAGTGACTCTGGTTAATTGACAGGGTTTGGTTAATTTAACTAGGGTTAATTAGGGGGCGGGACCCACATGTCATTGAGGTTAACACTTTAGTTAGTGGTTAATCTAATGCCTAATCTAACTGCTACAGTACCGGTCCCATTTGTCAGTGGCTATTAGGGTCGGGGTTAGCGCTAATTATCTGACACATGGGCCCCACCACCGTTTAAACGCCGGCGCGCACTGGTGGTCTCCGGCGACCACCCGACACGGCGGCGACGCGGCGGGATCGGCTCACAGGTGACCAAACGGACTCCCGCGAGCACCAACAGAACGAGCATGGAGGGCCGCGTTGAGCTGTGCCACCGGTTGGAGCTAGGGTGCCGGAGTAGTGCCGGAGACGACGGACGGCGGCGGCCGGAGCACGGGTTCGACGGATCGGCGCTAGGGTCGTCTAGAGGGAGAGATGGAGAGCGCATCCGGCGCAGCGGCTCACCGCGGTGACGAGGAGCTGCTCGGGATAGCCGGGGAAGGCCGGAGACGAGCGAGGTGAGGCGGTGGTTGAGGCGGATCCCGGCGAGGCGAACGGCACGGGCGGCGTCGATGTAGCTCCCGAGCCCCGATCCAGTGGCGAGGAGGGAGAAGGCGACGACAGCGGAGCTGCGGGATGGCTCGGGTCGGAGAGGGGAGGCCAGTGGCCGCGGCAATGGCGAGCGGCGACGGCGGCAGCGCTCGGGCGCTTTTCTGCTAGAGGAGAGCGACGATGGGAGGAAGAGAAAAGAGGGTTGGCTTCGTCCGCTGGCTCGAGCTGATCTTTATCGCGCGCGAGGAGGCGTCGGATGGTCGACAGCAGCGGCAATCGTCGAACGGACGGCGCGTACTGGCCCTGGCGCCATGGCCTCTGCCTCGGCGCGAGGTTAGGGAAGGCCGGGGGTTTTGGGCTGGGCCTCCCTGTAGCGACTAGAGGCCCAAGTGTACAGGTAGGTTTTACCTTTTTCTTTTTCTTTTTCTGTCTTTTCATTTCCTTTCTGTTGTGCAAAATATTAGACTACCAAAACATTTTTGAAAAAGGTGCAACCTGGCCAGTTAAATATGTTACAATATTAGACAGTGGAATAAAAAGGTTTGGGGGCCAAATAATTCCAAATGAATTTTCCATAAAGAAAGAGGCATTTAAATTGTTGTATTGGCACTGTATTCAAGATGTTTGAGACTTCTAGTTAATTTTGGTGATGTTGTTTTTCTTAACATAATTCACAATGAATTAATTCCAAAATTATGAACATTTTAGTATCTGGATTTGAACAACTTTTATTTTCACCTCAAATTTGAATTTCAATTTGAATTGGAATTTGAAATGAGATATGATTCTAATGTGATCAAGCATTGTAATTAATGATGACTTGGCATGATTAGCAGATGATCACTGTGCTTACAACATGGGGATGTTACATCAATCCCAGTGACAGAAAGGGACATGACACGTATTTGTATTGTTGCCATTAAGGATAAAAAGATGGGGTTTAATCATATTACTTGAGTTTACTTTGTCTACATCATGTCATCTTGCTTAAGGCGTTACTCTGTTTCATACTTAATACCCTAGATGCATGTTGGATAGCGGTCGATGGGTGGAGTAATAGTAGTAGATGCAGGCAGGAATCGGTCTACTTGTCTCAGACATGATGCCTATAGACATGATCATTGCCATGAATCCGTCATAATTATTTGCTTTTCTATCAATTGCCCAACAGTAATTTGTTTACCCACCGTATGTTCTGCGATCGAGAGAGAAGCCTCTAGTGAAAACTATGGCCCCCGGGTCTATCTTCATCATATATTAAAATCGAAAAATACATTGCTGCTATTTATTTACTTTTATTTTATTTTACAATTTATACTTCTATCTATCACTATCAAAATTAATAATTGCAAATAACCGCTAAGAGGATTGACAACCCTCTTATTTGCGTTGGGTACAAGTGTTTGCTTTTGTGTGTGTAGGTGCTGCTAAAGGGATTTTGTGTGGTTCTCCTACTGGATTGGTAACCTTGGTTCTTAACTGAGAGAAATACTTATCTCTACTATACTGCATCATCCTCTCCTCTTCGGGGAAATACCAACGCAGTCTACAAGTAGCAGGAAGAATTTCTGACGCCGTTGCCGGGGAAACATCACCAAAATTATCAAGTACCTTCGCATAAACTATCATACACTTGCATTTATTTTATTTGCCTTTTTATTTGCATTTGCCTCTCGTTTTCATCTCCCCCACTTCTAAAACAATTTTGCAAAAACACAAAAATATTTGTGTTTGCTAGTTTGTTTGCTTCGTCGTGATATCTCAAGAAAACACAAAATTGTGTGACTTTTCCAATACTAATAATAATGATTTTATTAGTACTCCTATTTCTCCTCCCGCCACTAGTGCGGAGTTGTGTGACATTAATGCTGCTTTGCTTAATCTTGTTATGAAAGAACAATTTTCTGGTAGTCCTAATGAAGATGCTGCATCCCATCTAAATACTTTCGTTGAACTTTGTGATATGCAAAAGAAGAAAGATGTGGATAATGATATTGTCAAATTGAAATTATTTCCGTTCTCACTACGAGATCGTGCTAAAACTTGGTTTTCATCCTTGCCTAGAAATAGTATTGATTCTTGGGATAAGTGTAAGGATGCTTTTATTGCCAAGTATTTTCCTCCCGCTAAGATTATTTCTTTAAGAAATCAAATTATGAATTTTAAGCAACTAGAGCATGAACACGTTGCGCAATCTTGGGAGAGAATTAAATTAATGATAAGAAATTGCCCAACACATGGTTTAAGCTTATGGATGATCATACAAAAAAATTATGCGGGATTAAACTTTGTTTCTAGAAATTTGCTAGACTCTGCGGCAGGTGGTACTTTTATGGAAATTACATTGGGAGAAGCTACAAAACTTCTTAATAATATTATGACAAATTATTCTCAATGGCACACTAAACGAACTCCAACTGGTAAGAAGGTAAATTCTGTTGAAGAAAATAATACTTTGAGTGATAAGATGGATGCTCTTATGAAATTGGTTACTAGCAAAAGTGCTCATATTGATCCTAATGATGTGCCATTGTCTACTTTGATTGAGCAAAATAATGATGCTATTGATGTGAATTTCGCTTCTAGAAATAATATCAACAACAATGCTTATAGGGGTAATTTCAATCCTAGACCGTTTCCTGGAAATTCCTCTAATAATTATGGTAATTCCTACGGTAATCCATATAATAATAATAGGATACCCTCTGATCTTTAAAGTAATATTAAAGAATTTATTAATTCTCAAAAGATTTTCAATGCTATGATAGAAGAAAAATTGAATAGAGTTGATGAAATGGCTAGGAACATGGATAGAATTGCTTATGATGTGGAAAATCTTAAAATTAAAATTTTGCCACCAAATCATGATATAAATGAGTCTATTAAAGCTATCTATGTCTCCACTAATGAAATTAAAGAAAGAACCGCTAGGTTGAGAGCTAAGCGAGAATTATTAGAAAAAGCTATTCCACCCGGTTTCTATCGTAGTAATGATGAAGATATTAAAATGATTGGTGTCTCACCTATTGAATCTTTATTTAGTAATATAAAACTTGATGAAAAAGGGACTGAAGATGAGTCAACTTTATCTAGAAGGCGTCCCAATTGTTTGGAGGGTGATGATCTTAATGATAAAAATGAAAAAAGTGGGTTTGGAGAGGTCAAAACTTTAAATAGTGATGTGCCCACTACTTTGGATTACAAGGACTTTAATTATGATAATTGTTCCTTAATTGAGTGTATTTCCTTGTTGCAATCCATGATTAATTCACCAAATGCTTATGAACAAAATAAAGCTTTCACTAAACATATTGTAGAAGCTATGATAAAAGCTCATAAAGAAAAACTTGAGTTAGAAGTCTCAATTCCTAGAAAATTACATGATGAACGGGAACCCACTATTAAAGTTAAAATTAAATATTATGAATGTAATTCCTTGTGTGATCTAGGTGCTTGTTGGGGAACGTTGCATGGGAAACAAAAAATTTCCTACGCACACACAAGATCTATCCATGGTGATGAGCATCTACGAGAGGGAGAGTGAATCTACATACCCTTGTAGATCGCTAAGCGGAAGCGTTTAATAAACGCGGTTGATGTAGTCGAACGTCTCCGCGATCCAAATCGCAAGTCGTCCCTCGATCCGATCACGAACTAGCGCCGAACGGACGGCACCTCCGCGTTCAACACACGTACGGCTTGATGACGCCTTCACCTCCTCGATCCAGCGAGCGATGGTGAAGTAGTGGTTGAGTTCCAGCAGCACGACGGCGTGGTGATGGTGGTGAGGAACAATCTCTGCAGGGCTTCGCCAAGCGCTACGGAGATTATGACGGAGGAACTAGAGGGTTAGGGTTGCCGCACACGGCTTGGGGAAATCTTGATGTGTCCCGTGTGCTAGCCTTGCCCCTCTATTTATATGTTGAGCCTTGGGGTCTAAACTTGGAGTAAAAGCCTCCTCCAAGTCGGTTTTGCCCGCACAAGGTCGGTTTGGCCCGCAGGGAAAGAGTCCAACTCGGATCCCTGCAGTACCGCGCACAAGCGGTAGTACCGCTTCACACAAGCGGTAGTACCGCTTGGGCGGTAGTACCGCTTCACACAAGCGGTAGTACCGCTTGGGCGGTAGTACTGCTTCACACAAGCGGTAGTACCGCTTCACAAAACGGTAGTGCCGCTTACGCGGCAGCAAAACTACTTTTTGCACTTTCCAATACCTCGTGGGCTTTATCCCTTTGGCCCATATAAAGTGTTGCTGCACCCGAACACTTCGGTAAACATCCGGAACCCCTTCCGGTGAACTCCGGAACTCTTCCGGAGATCAAAACACTATTATCACATATATCAATCTTTACCTCCGGACTCTTCCGGAGATCCTCGTCATGTCCGGGATCCTATCCGAGACTCCGAACAACTTTCGGTCACCAACATAATAACTCAATTATACTAATCGTCACCAAACGTTTAAGTGTGTAGACCCTGCGGGTTCGAGAACTATGTAGACATGACCGAGACACCTCTACGATCAATAACCAATAGCGGGACCTGGATGCCCATATTGGCTCCTACATATTCTACGAAGATCTTTATCGGTCGAACCTCTATGTCAAGGATTCAGTTAATCCCGTATGCTGTTCCCTTTGTTCTTCGGTATGTTACTTGCCCGAGATTCGATCGTCGGTATCACTATACCTAGTTCAATCTCGTTACCGGCAAGTCTCTTTACTCGTTCCGTAATACAAGATCTCGTGGCTAACACTTTAGTCACATTGCTTGCAAGGCTCATTGTGATGTTGTATTACTGAGTGGGCCCTGAGATACCTCTCCGTCATACGGAGTAACAAATCCCAGTCTTGATCCATGCCAACCCAACAGACACCCTCGGAGATACCTGTAGAGCACCTTTATAGTCACCCAGTTACGTTGCGACGTTTGATACACACAAGGTACTCCTCCGATGTCAGGGAGTTGCATGATCTCATGGTCATAGGAACAGATACTTGACATGCAGAAAACAATAGCAATAAACTGACACGATCATATGCTACGTTCGTAGTTTGGGTCTTGTCCATCACATCATTCTCCTAATGATGTGATCCCGTTATCAAATGACATCTCATGTCAATGGCTAGGAAACCTTAACCATCTTTGATCAACGAGCTAGTCAACTAGAGGCTTACTAGGGACACAGTGTTTGTCTATGTACCCACACATGTATTTGAGTTTCCAATCAATACAATTATAGCATGGATAATAAACGATTATCATGAACAAGGAAATATAATAATAACCAATTTATTATTGCCTCTAGGGCATATTTCCAACAGTCTCCCACTTGCACTAGAGTCAATAATCTAGTTCACATCACTATGTGATTTACATTGTAATGAATCGAACACCCATGCAGTTCTGGTGTTGTTCATGTTTAGCCCTTGGAAGAGGTTTAGTCATCGGATCTGCAACATTCAGATCCGTGTGTACTTTGCAAATATTTATGTCGTCCTCCTTGATGTAATCGCGGATGGAATTGAAACGTCGCTTTATGTGTCTGGTCCTCTTGTGAAATCTTGGTTCCTTGGCTAGAGCAATGGCACCAGTATTATCACAAAACAGAGTCATTGGGTTAAGTGCACTAGGCACTACTCCAAGATCTGTCATGAACTCCTTCATCCAGACACCTTCCATCGCCGCCTCCGAGGCTGCGATGTACTCCGCTTCGCATGTAGAATCAGCTACCACGCTTTGTTTGGAACTGCACCAGCTAACCGCACCCCCATTAAGAATAAACACGTATCCGGTTTGAGACTTAGAGTCATCCGGATCAGTGTCAAAGCTTGCATCGACGTAACCCTTTACGACGAGCTCTTGATCACCTCCATAAACGAGAAACATATCCTTAGTCCTTTTCAGGTACTTCAGGATATTCTTGACCGCCGTCCAGTGTTCCATTCCTGGATCACTTTGAAACCTTCCGACCATACTTATGGCAAGGCTGACATCGGGTCTTGTGCACAGCATTGCATACATGATAGAGCCTATGGCTGAAGCATAGGGGATGACACTCATCTTTTCTCTATCTCCTGCAGTCACTGGGCATTGAGTCTTACTCAACTTCACACCTTGCAATACAGGCAAGAACCCCTTCTTGGACTGATCCATTTTGAACTTCTTCAAAACTTTGTCAAGGTATGTGCTTTGTGAAAGTCCTATTAAGCGTCTCGATCTATCTCTATAGATCTTGATGCCTAATATGAAAGCAGCTTCTCCTAGGTCCTTCATTGAAAAACTCTTGTTCAAATATTCCTTTACGCTTTCCAGCATTTCTATATTGTTTCCAATCAGTAATATGTCATCCACATATAATATTAGAAACGCTATAGAGCTCCCACTCACTTTCTTGTAAATACAAGCTTCTCCGTAAACTTGTATAAACTCGAACGCTTTGATCACCTCATCAAAACGAAGATTCCAACTCCGAGATGCTTGCACCAGTCCATAAATGGATCGCTGGAGTTTGCAAACTTTGTCAGCATTCTCTGGATCGACAAAACCTTCTGGTTGCATCATATACAACTCTTCCTTAAGGTAACCATTAAGGAACGCTGTTTTGACATCCATCTGACAAATTTCATAATCGAAAAAGGCAGCTATTGCTAACATGATTCTGACGGACTTAAGCATCGCTACGGGTGAGAAGGTCTCATCGTAGTCAACTCCTTGAACTTGTGAAAAACCCTTTGCCACAAGTCGAGCTTTATAGACGGTGACATTACCGTCCGCGTCCGTCTTCCTCTTAAAGATCCATTTGTTCTGAATGGCCTTACGCCCTTCAGGTAATACTTCCAAAGTCCATACTTTGTTTTCATACATGGATCCCATCTCGGATTTCATGGCCTCTAACCACTTCTCGGAATCCGGGCCCATCATCGCTTCTCCATAGCTCGTAGGTTCATCGTTGTCTAACAACATGACCTCTAAGACAGGGTTGCCGTACCACTCGGGAGCAGTACGTGTCCTTGTCGACCTACGAGGTTCGATAGCAACTTGATCCAAAGCTTCATGATCATCATCATTAACTTCCTCTTCAGCTAATGTAGGCTCCACAGAAACAACTTTCTGCGCTGCGCTACTCTCAGGTTGAAGTAAAGGTTCAACAACCTCATCAAGTTCTATCTTCCTCCCACTCAATTCTTTCGAGAGAAACTCTTTCTCAAGAAATGTTCCATTTTTAGCGACAAACACTTTGCCTTCGGATCTGAGGTAGAAGGTATACCCAACTGTCTCTTTTGGGTATCCTATGAAGACGCATTTCTCCGCTTTGGGTTCCAGCTTTTCAGGCTGAAGCTTTTTGACATAAGCATCACATCCCCAAACTTTAAGAAACGACAGTTTTGGCTTCTTGCCAAACCAAAGTTCATATGGCGTCGTCTCAACGGATTTCGATGGTGCCCTATTTAAAGTGAATGCAGCTGTCTCTAATGCATAACCCCAAAACGATAGTGGCAAATCGGCAAGAGACATCATAGATCGCACCATATCCAATAAGGTTCGATTACGACGTTCGGACACACCATTACGCTGTGGTGTTCCAGGCGGTGTCAATTGTGAAACAATTCCACATTGTCTTAAGTGACTGCCAAACTCATAACTCAGATATTCTCCTCCTCGATCAGATCGTAGGAATTTAATCTTCTTGTTACGATGATTCTCAACTTCACTCTGAAATTGTTTGAACTTTTCAAATGTTTCAGACTTGTGTTTCATTAAGTAAATATACCCATATCTACTTAAGTCATCAGTGAAGGTGAGAAAGTAACGATAACCACCGCGCGCCTCAATACTCATCGGACCACACACATCAGTATGTATGATTTCCAATAAGTCACTTGCCCGTTCCATTGTTCCAGAGAACGGCGTTTTAGTCATCTTGCCCATGAGGCATGGCTCACATGTGTCAAGTGATTCAAAATCAAGTGACTCCAAAAGTCCATCAGCATGGAGCTTCTTCATGTGTTTTATGCCAATATGACCTAAACGGCAGTGCCACAAGAAAGTGGTATTATCATTATCAATTCTACATCTTTTGGCATCAATGTTATGAACATGTGTATCATTACTGTTGAGATTCAATAAGAATAAACCCCTCACATTGGGTGCATGACCATAAAAGATATTACTCATATAAATAGAACAACCATTATTCTCTGATTTAAATGAGTAACCGTCTCGCAATAAACAAGATCCAGATATAATGTTCATGCTTAACGCAGGCACCAAATAACACTTATTTAGGTTCATCACTAATCCCGACGGTAATCGAAGAGCGAGCGTGCCGACGGCGATCACATCAACCTTGGAACCATTTCCCACGCGCATCGTCACTTCGTCCTTTGCCAGCCTCCGTCTATTCCGCAGTTCCTGTTTTGAGTTGCAAATATGAGCAACCGCACCGGTATCAAATACCCAGGCACTACAACGAGAGTTGGTAAGGTACACATCAATAACATGTATATCATATATACCTTGTTTGTTGTTGGCCGCCTTCTTGTCAGCCAAATACTTGGGGCAGTTCCGCTTCCAGTGTCCAGTTCCCTTGCAATGAAAACACACAGTTTCTGGTTTGGGTCCAGCCTTGGGTTTCTTCACTAGAGGAGCAACTGCTTTGCCACTCTTCTTGGAGTTACCCTTCTTACCCTTGCCATTCTTCTTGAAACTAGTGGTTTTATTGACCATCAACACTTGATGCTCCTTCTGAATTTCAGACTCAGTGGCTTTCAGCATCGCAAACAGCTCGGCGACTGACTTGTTCATCCCGTGCATGTTATAGTTCAACACGAAGCTCTTGTAGCTAGGTGGCAATGATTGAAGAACTCTGTCAGTGATAGCCTCTGGTGGAAGGGGCATCCCCAATTCAGCCAGACGGGTGGAGTACCCAGACATTCTGAGCACGTGATCACTGATAGACCCATTCTCCTCCATCTTGCAAGCATAGAACTTATCGGAGATCTCATATCTCTCGATCCGGGCATTCTTCTGAAAGATAAACTTCAACTCCTGGAACATCTCATATGCTCCATGACGTTCCAAACGTCTTTGAAGTCCCGGTTCTAAGCCATACAACATTGCACATTGAACTATTGAGTAATCATCAGAACGAGCCTGCCAGGCATTCACAACGTCTAGAGACTCAACTGGAGCGGGTGGATCACCAAGCGGTGCATCAAGGACATAAGCCTTCTGGGAAGCCGTAAGGATAATCCTTAGATTACGGGCCCAGTCCACAAAGTTACTTCCATCATCTTTCAACTTAGCTTTCTCTAGGAACGCATTAAAATTCAGGGGTGCTACTGCGCGAGCCATGATCTACAACATAAATATAGCAAAGACAACTTAGACTATTGTTCTAGATAATGAGTTTAGTTAATCATATTACTTAAAAAACTCCCACTCAAATTGACATCCCTCCGGTCATTCGAGTGTAACATGATCCAAATCCACCAACTCAAGTCCGATCATCACGTGAGTTGAGGTGGTTTCAATGGTGAACATCTTCATGTTGATCATATCTACTATATGACTCATGTTCGACCTTTCGGTCTCTTGTGTTCCGAGGCCATGTCTGTACATGCTAGGCTCGTCAAGTTTAACCCGAGTGTTCCGCGTGTGCAACATGGCTTGCACCCGTTGTATGTGAACGTGGAGTCTATCACACCCGATCATCACGGCGTGTCTCGAAACGACGAACTTTCGCAACGGTGCACACTCGGGGAGAACACAATTTATCTTGAAATTTAAGTGAGGGATCATCTTATAATGCTACCGTCGTCCTAAGCAAAATAAGATGCATAAAAGGATTAACATCACATGCAAATCATAAGTGACATGATATGGCCATGAACTTGTGCTTTTGATCTCCATCTCCAAAGCACCGGCATGATCTCCATCGTCACCGGCATGACACCATGATCTCCATCATCTTGATCTCCATCAACGTGTCGCCATAAGGTTGTCGCGCCGACTGTTGCTTCCACGACTATTGCTAACGTTTAGCGATAAAGTAAAGCATTACATAGCGCTTAATGATTGACACGCAGGTCATACAATAATTAAAGACAACTCTATGGCTCCTGCCAGTTGCCGTACTCATCGACATGCAAGTCGTGATATTCTATACAACACATGATCATCTCATACATCACATATATCTCATCATGTAATTGGCCATATCACATCACAACATACCCTGCAAAAACAAGTTAGACGTCCTCTAATTGTTGTTGCAAATTTTACGTGGCTGCTACGGGTTTGCAAGAACCGTTCTTACCTACGCAAAACCACAACGTGGTGTAGTGATTGCTTTTTGATCTTCTAAAAGAACCCTCTTCATTGAAATCGATTCAACTAAAGTGAGAGAGACAGACACCCGCTAGCCATCTTTATGCAACAAAATTACATGTCAGTTGAAGGAACCTGTCTCGCGTAAGTGTACGCGTAATGTCGGTCCGGACCGCTTCATCTCACAATACTGCCGAATCAAGTATCAACTAGTAACGGCAAGCAATATGTATACACCCACGCCCACAACTCGTTTGTGTTCTACTCGAGATCTCATCTACGCATAGACCTAGCTCATGATGCCACTGTTGGGGAACGTTGCATGGGAAACAAAAAATTTCCTACGCACACACAAGATCTATCCATGGTGATGAGCATCTACGAGAGGGAGAGTGAATCTACATACCCTTGTAGATCGCTAAGCGGAAGCGTTTAATAAACGCGGTTGATGTAGTCGAACGTCTCCGCGATCCAAATCGCAAGTCGTCCCTCGATCCGATCACGAACTAGCGCCGAACGGACGGCACCTCCGCGTTCAACACACGTACGGCTTGATGACGCCTTCACCTCCTCGATCCAGCGAGCGATGGTGAAGTAGTGGTTGAGTTCCAGCAGCACGACGGCGTGGTGATGGTGGTGAGGAACAATCTCTGCAGGGCTTCGCCAAGCGCTACGGAGATTATGACGGAGGAACTAGAGGGTTAGGGTTGCCGCACACGGCTTGGGGAAATCTTGATGTGTCCCGTGTGCTAGCCTTGCCCCTCTATTTATATGTTGAGCCTTGGGGTCTAAACTTGGAGTAAAAGCCTCCTCCAAGTCGGTTTTGCCCGCACAAGGTCGGTTTGGCCCGCAGGGAAAGAGTCCAACTCGGATCCCTGCAGTACCGCGCACAAGCGGTAGTACCGCTTCACACAAGCGGTAGTATCGCTTGGGCGGTAGTACCGCTTCACAAAACGGTAGTGCCGCTTACGCGGCAGCAAAACTACTTTTTGCACTTTCCAATACCTCGTGGGCTTTATCCCTTTGGCCCATATAAAGTGTTGTTGCACCCGAACACTTCGGTAAACATCCGGAACCCCTTCCGGTGAACTCCGGAACTCTTCCGGAGATCAAAACACTATTATCACATATATCAATCTTTACCTCCGGACTCTTCCGGAGATCCTCGTCATGTCCGGGATCCTATCCGAGACTCCGAACAACTTTCGGTCACCAACATAATAACTCAATTATACTAATCGTCACCAAACGTTTAAGTGTGTAGACCCTGCGGGTTCGAGAACTATGTAGACATGACCGAGACACCTCTACGATCAATAACCAATAGCGGGACCTGGATGCCCATATTGGCTCCTACATATTCTACGAAGATCTTTATCGGTCGAACCTCTATGTCAAGGATTCAGTTAATCCCGTATGCTGTTCCCTTTGTTCTTCGGTATGTTACTTGCCCGAGATTCGATCGTCGGTATCACTATACCTAGTTCAATCTCGTTACCGGCAAGTCTCTTTACTCGTTCCGTAATACAAGATCTCGTGGCTAACACTTTAGTCACATTGCTTGCAAGGCTCATTGTGATGTTGTATTACTGAGTGGGCCCTGAGATACCTCTCCGTCATACGGAGTAACAAATCCCAGTCTTGATCCATGCCAACCCAACAGACACCCTCGGAGATACCTGTAGAGCACCTTTATAGTCACCCAGTTACGTTGCGACGTTTGATACACACAAGGTACTCCTCCGATGTCAGGGAGTTGCATGATCTCATGGTCATAGGAACAGATACTTGACATGCAGAAAACAATAGCAATAAACTGACACGATCATATGCTACGTTCATAGTTTGGGTCTTGTCCATCACATCATTCTCCTAATGATGTGATCCCGTTATCAAATGACATCTCATGTCAATGGCTAGGAAACCTTAACCATCTTTGATCAACGAGCTAGTCAACTAGAAGCTTACTAGGGACACAGTGTTTGTCTATGTACCCACACATGTATTTGAGTTTCCAATCAATACAATTATAGCATGGATAATAAACGATTATCATGAACAAGGAAATATAATAATAACCAATTTATTATTGCCTCTAGGGCATATTTCCAACAGTGCTAGCGTCTCTACTATACCAAAATCTTTATGTGACGTGCTAGGTCTCACCGATATGGATGCTTGTTCCCTTAATCTACATCTTGCGGATTCCCACTATTAAAAAACCATTGGGTAGAATAAATTATGTTCTTATTCTTGCTAATTGAAATTATGTGCCCGTGGATTTTATTGTACTTGATATTGAATGCAATCCGTCTTGTCCTATAATACTTGGTAGGCCTTTCCTACGAATCATAGGTGCTATTATTGATATGAAAGAAGGTAATATAAGATTCCAATTCCCACTAAAGAAAGGGATGGAACACTTCCCTAGAAAGAGAATTAAGCCACCATATGAATCTATTATGAGGGCCACCTATGGAATAAAATTGAAGGATGACAACACTTGAAACTATACATTATGCCTAGCTAGGGGCATAAAACAATAGCGCTTGTTGGGAGGCAACCCAATGAATAAAATAAATTTTTGTTCTACCTTCTGTTTGTATGTGTTTACACAATTATAGCCTTTGTTATGATTGTGTTTTTATCTTTTAATTAGTGTTTGTGCCAAGTAATGACTTTGGGATGATTTGGAAGATAGTATAATTTATGCTGTTTGAAAACAGAAACTTCTGCATCCAGTGCTGGAATTTTGATTTTTTGCTGGTGTGTCAGAACCTTCTGAATTGTTTAGACAATATTGACATATGAATTTCCCACGTTGTCCTAATATTTCAGAATTTTGGGAGTTACAGAAGTATGACTTTAATTCAGATCTTTATAGACTGTTCTCTTTTGGACAGATTCTGTTTTTGTTGCATAGTTTGCTTATTTTGATGAATCTATAGATCGTATCGGGGGGTATGAGTCATGGAGAAGTTGGAGTACAGTAGCATTATGCCAATATTAAATATGAATCAATTTACAACAGCACCTAAAGTTTAAGATTTGTTTGTTATACTAACGGATCTCACGAGGTTTCTGTTGAGTTTTGTGTGCTGAAGTTTTCAAGTTTTGGGTGAGACTACGATGGATAAAGGAATAAGGAGCGGCAAGAGCCTAAGCTTGGGGATGCCCAAGGCACCCCAAGGTAATATTCAAGGAAGACCCAAGCGTCTAAGCTTGGGGATGCCCCGGAAGGCATCCCCTCTTTCGTCTACAATCTATCGGTAACTCACTTGGAGCTATATTTTTATTCATCACATGATATGTGTTTTACTTGGAGCGTCTTGTGCTATAGTTTGTTTGCTTTTTAGTTTGTCACAATCATCTTTGCTGAACACACCTTTTTGAGAGGGACACACATTATTCATGATTTGTTAGAATACTCTATGTGCTTCACTTATATCTTTTGAGCTAGGCAGTTGCTCTAGTGCTTCACTTATATCTTTTAGAGCACGGCGGTGGTTATATTTTAAAGAAATAGTTGCACTCTCATGCTTCACTTATATGTTTTTGAGAGTCTAATGAATAGCAATGGTAATATGCATGGGTTATGAATTTGGTCCTAATATGATAGGTATTCAAGAGGGATATAATAAAAACTTTCATGTAGATCACTGAATATGATAAGTTTGATTTCTTGCAATAGTTTGGCGATATTAAGATGGTAATATGTGGGAGGTGCTAGTAGATAATTGTGGTTTAGTAAAATTATTGGTGTTAAGGTTTGTGATTCCCGAAGCATGCACGTATGATCTGTCGTTATGCTAAGAAGTTGGAGCATGACTTATTATTGATTGTCTTCCTTTGTGTGGCGGTCGGGGGCGCGCGATGGTTAACTCCTACCAACCTCCCCCCTAGGGGCATGCGTAGTAGTACTTTGCTTCGAGGGCTAATAAAGTTTCGCAATAAGTATGTGAGTTCTTTATGACTAATGTGAGTCCATGGATTATACGCACTCTCACCTTTCCGCAATTTGCTAGCCTCTTCGGTACTGTGCATTGCCCTTTCTCTCATTGAGAGTAGGTGCAAACTTCGATGGTGCATCCAAACCCTGTGATATGATACGCTCTATCACACATAAGCCTCCTTATATCTTCCTCAAAACAGCCACCATACCTACTTATCATGGCATTTCCATAGCCATTCTGAGATATATTGCCATGCAACTTCCACCGTTCCCTTTTTTTTATGACACACATTATCATTGTCATATTGCTTTGCATGATCATATAGCTGACACAGTATTTGTGGCTCAACCACCGTTCATCATTTTTATACATGTTACGCTAGTATCATTGCACATCCTGGTACACCGCCAGAGACATTCATATAGAGTCATATTTTTGTTCTAGTTTCGAGTTGTAATTTTCTTTTGAGTTGGAAGTAAATAGAAGTATGATGATCATCATTAATAGAGCATTGTCCCAGTGAGGAAATAAAAAAAGGGGAAAAAGAGGCCAAAAAGAGCCCATGAAAAAAAAGAAAAAAAAAAGAAGAAAAGAAAAATAAAATGAGAGAAAAAGAGAGAAGGGGCATTGTTACTATCCTTTTCCATACTTGTGCTTCGAAGTAGCACTATGTTTTTCATATAGAGAGTCTCCTATTTTGTCACTTTCATATACTAGTGGGAATTTTTCATTATAGAACTTGGCATGTATATTCCGATGATGGGCTTCCTCAAATGCCCGAGGTCTTCATGAGCAAGCAAGTTGGATGCACACCCACTTAGTTTTCATGTTGAGCTTTCATACACTTATAGCTCTTAGTGCATCCGCTGCATGGCAATCCCTACTCCTCGCATTGACATCAATTGATGGGCATCTCCATAGCCCGTTGATTAGCCGCGTCGATGTGAGACTATCTTCTTCTTTTTGACTTCGCCTTATTAATCTCTATCACCACATTCTATTCCACCCATAGTGCTATATCCATGGCTTGCGCTCATGTATTGCGTGGGGGATGAAAAAGCTGAAGCGCATTAAAAAGTATGAACCAATTGCTTGGCTAAAACCGGGGTTGCGCATGATGAATACTTTGTGTTAAGAAGATGGAGCATGACAGGATTATATGATTTTGTAGGGATAACTTTCTTTAGCATTTTTATTTTGAAGGACATGATTGTTTATTAGTATGCCTGAGTATTGATGTTTTTATATCAAATTATAGACTATTGCTTTTAATCATTCGGATCTTATTATTCATACCGTAAGAGAGATTACATGATGAAACATGTTAGGTAGCATTCCACATCAAATATTCTGTTTTTATCATTTACCTACTCGAGGACGAGCAGGAATTAAGCTTGGGGGATGCTTGATACTTCTCCAATGTATCTATAATTTTTTATTGTTCCATGCTATTATAGTATCAATCTTGGATGTTTTTATATGCAATTATATATCATTTTCTGGGACTAACCTATTAACCTAGTGCCTAGTGCCAGTTGCTGTTTTCTGCTTGTTTTTGGTTTTCCAGGAAATCAGTACCAAACGAAGTCCAAATGCCACGAAACTTTTTGACAATTTTTTTCTGGACAAAAGAGACCCTGGAAGCTTCGGGAGGAAGCCAGAAGCTTCACGAGGAAGCCATAAGGCAACAGGGCGCAGCCCAGGGGGGCGCACCCTGATGCTTTGTGGGCCCCTCGTGGCTCCTTTTGACCTAATTCCATTTTTATAAATTCTCAAATATTCGGAAACCATCAAAGAGCCAGAAGAGAAAACCCTACCGCTGCCGCAAGCCACTGTTCTTCCGCGATCCCATCTGGAGGCCTTTTCCAGTACTCTGCCGGAGGGGGAATCGATCACGGAGGGCTTCTACATCAATCTTGTTGCCCTTTCGATGATGTGTGAGTAGTTTACCACAGACCTACGGGTCCATAGCTAGTAGCTAGATGGCTTCTTCTCTCTCTTTGATCTTCAATACCATGTTCTCCTCGATGTTCTTGGAGTTCTATCCGATGTAATCTTCTTTTGCGGTGTGTTTGTTGGGATCTGATGAATTATGAGTTTATGATCAGATTATTCATGAGAAATATTTGAGTCTTCTCTGAACTCTTTTATGCATGATTGTTATAGCTTTGTATTTCTCTCCGATCTATCGATTTGGTTTGGCCAACTAGATTGGTTTATCTTGCAATGGGAGAGGTGCTTTGTGATGGGTTCAATCTTGCGGTGCTCAATCCCAGTGACAGAAAGGGACATGACACGTATTTGTATTTTTGCCATTAAGGATAAAAAGATGGGGTTTAATCATATTGCTTGAGTTTACTTTGTCTACATCATGTCATCTTGCTTAAGGCATTACTCTGTTTCATACTTAATACCCTAGATGCATGCTGGATATCGGTTGATGGGTGGAGTAATAGTAGTAGATGCAGGCAGGAGTCGGTCTACTTTTCTCGGACGTGATGCCTATATATATGATCATTGCCATCAATCCGTCATAATTATTTGCTTTTCTATCAATTGCCCAACAGTAATTTGTTTACCCACCGTATGTTCTGCGCTCGAGAGAGAAGCCTCTAGTGAAAACTATAGCCCCCGGGTCTATCTTTATCATATATTAAAATCCAAAAAAACATTGCTGCTATTTATTTACTTTTATTTTATTTTACAATTTATACTTCTATCTATCACTATCAGAATTAATCCTTACAAATAACCGCTAAGAGGATTGACAACCCTCTTATTTGCGTTGGGTGCATGTGTTTGCTTTTGTGTGTGTAGGTGCTGCTAAAGGGATTTTGTGTGGTTCTCCTACTGGATTGATAACCTTGGTTCTTAACTGAGAGAAATACTTATCTCTACTATACTGCATCATCCTCTCCTCTTCGGGGAAATACCAACGCAGTCTACAAGTAGCAGGAAGAATTTCTGGCGCCGTTGCCGGGGAGACATCACCAAAATTATCAAGCACTTTCGCATAAACTATCATCCACTTGCATTTATTTTTTTTGCCTTTTTATTTGCATTTGCCTCTCGTTTTTATCTCCCCCACTTCTAAAACAATTTTGCAAAAACACAAAAATATTTTTTTTGTTAGTTTGTTTGCTTCGTCGTGAAGTCTCAAGAAAACACAAAATTGTGTGACTTTTCCAATAGTAATAATAATGATTTTATTAGTACTCCTATTTCTCCTCCCGCCACTAGTGCGGAGTCATGTGACATTAATGCTGCTTTGCTTAATCTTGTTATGAAAGAACAATTTTCTGGTAGTCCTAATGAAGATGCTGCATTCCCATCTAAATACTTTCGTTGAACTTTGTGATATGAAAAAGAAGAAAGATGTGGATAATGATATTGTCAAATTGAAAATATTTCCGTTCTCACTACGAGATCGTGCTAAAACTTGGTTTTCATCCTTGCCTAGAAATAGTATTGATTCTTGGGATAAGTGTAAGGATGCTTTTATTGCCAAGTATTTTCCTCCCACTAAGATTATTTCTTTAAGAAATCAAATTATGAATTTTAAGCAACTTGAGCAAAATAATGATGCTATTGATGTGAATTTCGCTTCTAGAAATAATATCAACAACAATGCTTATAGGGGTAATTTCAATCCTAGACCGTTTCCTGGAAATTCCTCTAATAATTATGGTAATTCCTATGGTAATCCATATAATAATAATAATAGGATCCCCTCTGATCTTGAAAGTAATATTAAAAAATTTATTAATTCTCAAAAGATTTTCAATGCTATGATAGAAGAAAAATTGAATAGAGTTGATGAAATGGCTAGGAACATGGATAGAATTGCTTATGATGTGGAAAATCTTAAAATTAAAATTTTGCCACCAAATCATGATATAAATGAGTCTATTAAAGCTATCTATGTCTCCACTAATGAAATTAAAGAAAGAACCGCTAGTTTGAGAGCTAAGCGAGAATTATTAGAAAAAGCTATTCCACCCGGTTTCTATCGTAGTAATGATGAAGATATTAAAATGATTGGTGTCTCACCTATTGAATCTTTATTTAGTAATATAAAACTTGATGAAAAAGGGACTGAAGATGAGTCAACTTTATCTAGAAGGCGTCCCAATTGTTTGGAGGGTGATGATCTTAATGATAAAAATGAAAAAAGTGGGTTTGGAGAGGTCAAAACTTTAAATAGTGATGTGCCCACTACTTTGGATTACAAGGACTTTAATTATGATAATTGTTCCTTAATTGAGTGTATTTCCTTGTTGCAATCCATGATTAATTCACCAAATGCTTATGAACAAAATAAAGCTTTCACTAAACATATTGTAGAAGCTATGATAAAAGCTCATGAAGAAAAACTTGAGTTAGAAGTCTCAATTCCTAGAAAATTACATGATGAACGGGAACCCACTATTAAAGTTAAAATTAAATATTATGAATGTAATTCCTTGTGTGATCTAGGTGCTAGCGTCTCTACTATACCAAAATCTTTATGTGACGTGCTAGGTCTCACCGATATGGATGCTTGTTCCCTTAATCTACATCTTGCGGATTCCCACTATTAAAAAACCATTGGGTAGAATAAATTATGTTCTTATTCTTGCTAATAGAAATTATGTGCCCGTGGATTTTATTGTACTTGATATTGAATGCAATCCGTCTTGTCCTATAATACTTGGTAGGCCTTTCCTACGAACCATAGGTGCTATTATTGATATGAAAGAAGGTAATATAAGATTCCAATTCCCACTAAAGAAAGGGATGGAACACTTCCCTAGAAAGAGAATTAAGCCACCATATGAATCTATTATGAGGGCCACCTATGGAATAAATTTGAAGGATGACAACACTTGAAACTATACATTATGCCTAGCTAGGGGCATAAAACAATAGCGCTTGTTGGGAGGCAACCCAATGAATAAAATAAATTTTTGTTCTACCTTCTGTTTGTATGTGTTTACACAATTATAGCCTTTGTTATGATTGTGTTTTTATCTTTTAATTAGTGTTTGTGCCAAGTAATGACTTTGGGATGATTTGGAAGATAGTATAATTTATGCTGTTTGAAAACAGAAACTTCTGCATCCAGTGCTGGAATTTTGATTTTTTGCTGGTGTGTCAGAACCTTCTGAATTGTTTAGACAATATTGACATATGAATTTCCCACGTTGTCCTAATATTTCAGAATTTTGGGAGGTACAGAAGTATGACTTTAATTCATATCTTTATAGACTGTTCTCTTTTGGACAGATTCTGTTTTTGTTGCATAGTTTGCTTATTTTGATGAATCTATAGATCGTATCGGGGGGTATGAGTCATGGAGAAGTTGGAGTACAGTAGCATTATGCCAATATTAAATATGAATCAATTTACAACAGCACCTAAAGTTTAAGATTTGTTTGTTATACTAACGGATCTCACGAGGTTTCTGTTGAGTTTTGTGTGCTGAAGTTTTCAAGTTTTGGGTGAGACTACGATGGATAAAGGAATAAGGAGCGGCAAGAGCCTAAGCTTGGGGATGCCCAAGGCACCCCAAGGTAATATTCAAGGAAGACTCAAGCGTCTAAGCTTGGGGATGCCCCGGAAGGCATCCCCTCTTTCGTCTACAATCTATCGGTAACTCACTTGGAGCTATATTTTTATTCATCACATGATATGTGTTTTACTTGGAGCGTCTTGTGCTATAGTTTGTTTGCTTTTTAGTTTGTCATAATCATCTTTGCTGAACACACCTTTTTGAGAGGGACACACATTATTCATGATTTGTTAGAATACTCTATGTGCTTCACTTATATCTTTTGAGCTAGGCAGTTGCTCTAGTGCTTCACTTATATCTTTTAGAGCACGGCGGTGGTTATATTTTAAAGAAATAGTTGCACTCTCATGCTTCACTTATATGTTTTTGAGAGTCTAATGAATAGCAATGTGTAGGGTAACGCAGTAGAAAACAAAAAAATTCCGACCTACGCACCAGCCCAGGACCACTATGAAGACTGCATACAAGGTTTGATCTTTTTCGTTACCGACTCGTAGCGCAGCGGAAGTAGAGTCGACGACGATCGGCGGTGCAGATCCCCGCAGCTAGGATTTTACAACCTCCCAACCGCGAGGATGTACTCCCTCGTCAGCTCACCGGACAGATCTCCGGGCAGCCCTTCGAGAGGCCTCGGGACAGTCCCTCGGATAGTCCCACCGGACGGATCCTCGGACAGCCCTCCGGGAGGCCTCTGGACAGTCTTTCGGATAGTCCCACTGGACGGATCCTCGGACAGCCCTCCGGGAGGCCTCTGGATAGTCTTTCGGATAGTCCCACCGGACGGATCCTGGGACAGCCCTCCGGGAGGCCTCACGGACAGCCCTTCGGGAGGACCCCCGAAACTCGGACAGAAACTCGGACAGCCCTTCGGGAGGACCCTCGAACAGCCCCTCGGGCAAAAAGATCGAACCTACGACCTCTCTACGGGGTTGCACACATACGGTGTCATCTATCCGGCAGGGCTTCGCTGTCCAGAACTAGTTCCCACCGGAACCCAGACAGCCTTTCGGCTCTACGAAACTATTTCGCTGGGAGGGAGAGAGAAGCCAGAAATGTCATGGCACTTGTATGTGAGGAGTGAGTGTGGAGGCAGCCCCTCCACCTCTATTTATAGGAAATCCAAGGGATAGGGTTTCTTGGCCCCCAAGCCTTCTAGAAACCTTTTGGGAAAATATCCCAAAAGGTGACTTTTCCATAAATATCCCAAAAAGCACTTTCACTATTCACGACGACATTTTTCAGCGTCCGGTCGAACTGAAAATATTTATGTGGGCTTAGAACATTTCCAGTACCCACTAAAATAATTTTCAATGCGATCCGGAACAATTCCGGTTTAGTGATTTTCATCTGCGAAAAGCATCTGAAGCGGTTTCGGCAGCTCCGGAACATTTCCGGTTTTCATCCCGGAAAATTCCAGAAAGTTTCCAGAATGATTCTGGCACCCTCCAAGAATTATCAGGCATGTGTAAAACCAATTTGACTTTATGGTATCCCCTGAAACAACTTTTCAGTTTTACCGAAACTGTTCCGGTGTTCTCTGTGCGGAACTTTTCCGCTGTCCGAAACTTTTCCGGTGTCCGAAAACTTTTTCGGTGATTTTCTCTCAGACTCCCTGTCTAGTATTCAGCAGATAGATGACCCTTAAACGTGTGACCCTATAGGTTCGGTGAAGCATAGACATGACCCGGAACCCCTTCCGATCAATGATCAACATCGGAGCCGTGGACACCCATATTGATCCCTATACCCACACGAATGAATATTCGAGTGAACCTCCAGTTGCCGTGTGCTATTCCTGTTGCTTCGCGATATGTTACAAATACCCGAGGTGAGAAACATCGGCATCCTCGTGGATCAACACTTGTCCACAATGCCAGTTACCTCGTTGCCGGTTTTTGTTCTCTTTTCTCGTTTCTGTGTTCCGGTATCCCTGTGATCAAATCATACTTGTGTCTGGCCAGACGATGATGGATATCGTAACACCGAGAGGGCCCAGAGATATCTCTCCATTGTCGGAGGAGCAAATCCCAATCTTGAGCTATCAAGTTACTTAACATACTTTTCCATGAACCCGTAAGCCGCCGTAATAGCCACCCATTTACGGATGATTTTTAACAAACCCCAAAGTTCATGAAGCAAGCATGAAGAAACTCGACACTCTCATGGTCTAAGGAATTATGCAAACATTAACTTCTCTGTGTTATTAACCATTAACTTATGACGAATGAATCTCATAGCATAACATCAATCGGGTCGATTCAACACAAGTGTTCTACTAACATTGTGCCCTCAAAGTTGCCGGCATAGACATGCCCATGATCAGGAAAACAGAACCATCATGCAACACTTGAGCTAGTCTTAGAGGCCAGACTAGGAATACATTTTACAGTTTATTATTCCACACGTGCATATGAGTCTTCCTCTGAGCCTCGTGGTTATTGCAGACTCGAGAACCATAGCAGTTATAGCATGGAACATAAACCTAATTATGAACAGGGAGATAATCAATAACATTTATTATTGCCTCTAGGGCATATCTCCTACACAATGGTAATATGCACGGGTTATGAATTTGGTCCTAATATGATAGGTATTCAAGAGGGATATAATAAAAACTTTCATGTAGATCACTGAATATGATAAGTTTGATTTCTTGCAATAGTTTGGCGATATTAAGATGGTAATATGTGGGAGGTGCTAGTAGATAATTGTGGTTTAGTAAAATTATTGGTGTTAAGGTTTGTGATTCCCGAAGCATGCACGTATGATCTGTCGTTATGCTAAGAAGTTGGAGCATGATTTATTATTGATTGTCTTCCTTTGTGTGGCGGTCGGGGGCGCGCGATGGTTAACTCCTACCAACCTCCCCCCTAGGGGCATGCGTAGTAGTACTTTGCTTCGAGGGCTAATAAAGTTTCGCAATAAGTATGTGAGTTCTTTATGACTAATGTGAGTCCATGGATTATACGCACTCTCACCTTTCCGCAATTTGCTAGCCTCTTCGGTACTGTGCATTGCCCTTTCTCTCATCGAGAGTAGGTGCAAACTTCGATGGTGCATCCAAACCCTGTGATATGATACGCTCTATCACACATAAGCCTCCATATATCTTCCTCAAAACAGCCACCATACCTACTTATCATGGCATTTCCATAGCCATTCTGAGATATATTGCCATGCAACTTCCACCGTTCCCTTTTTTTTATGACACACATTATCATTGTCATATTGCTTTGCATGATCATATAGCTGACATAGTATTTGTGGCTCAACCACCGTTCATCATTTTTATACATGTTACGCTAGTATCATTGCACATCCTGGTACACCGCCAGAGACATTCATATAGAGTCATATTTTTGTTCTAGTTTCGAGTTGTAATTTTCTTTTGAGTTGGAAGTAAATAGAAGTATGATGATCATCATTAATAGAGCATTGTCCCAGTGAGGAAATAAAAAAAGAGAAAAAAAGAGGCCAAAAAGATCCCATGAAAAAAAAGAAAAAAAAAGAGAAGAAAAGAAAAATAAAATGAGAGAAAAAGAGAGAAGGGGCATTGTTACTATCATTTTCCATACTTGTGCTTCGAAGTCTACTTTTAAGGATAAAAAGATGGGGTTTAATCATATTGCTTGAGTTTACTTTGTCTACATCATGTCATCTTGCTTAAGGCGTTACTCTGTTTCATACTTAATACCCTAGATGGATGCTGGATAGTGGTCGATGGGTGGAGTAATAGTAGTAGATGCAGGCAGGAGTCGGTCTACTTTTCTCGGACATGATGCCTATATACATGATCATTGCCATGAATCCATCATAATTATTTGCTTTTCTATCAATTGCCCAACAGTAATTTGTTTACCCACCGTATGTTTTGCGCTCGAGAGAGAAGCCTCTAGTGAAAACTATGGCCCCCCGGTCTATCTTTATCATATATTAAAATCCGAAAATACCTTGTTGCAATTTATTTACTTTTATTTTATTTTGCAATTTATAGTTCTATCTATCACTATCAGAATTAATCCTTGCAAATAACCGCTAAGAGGATTGACAACTCTCTTATTTGCGTTGGTGCAAGTGTTTGCTTTTGTGTGTGTAGGTGCTGCTAAAGGGATTTTGTGTGGTTCTCCTACTGGATTGATAACCTTAGTTCTTAACTGAGGGAAATACTTATCTCTACTATACTGCATTATCCTCTCCTCTTCGGGGAAATACCAACGCAGTCTACAAGTAGCAATCATGGGGATTGGCCAAATAGGCGTGGCATCCCGGACCGAGAGTAAGAGAGTGCTTAGCTAAACTATCTGCTTCGCCATTGACGGCTCGCCCTTCAAAAATGAAATTACATGTGAAACTGGTAGCTCGAAGTTTTATTTCTATGATGATGGAACCATATCGACCCTGGTTTCCATGCCTAATGTCGTCGACCACCTGCTTGCAATCCGAGGAGATAATGAAGTCGTGCACTAGGAGGTCCTCCACCAAGGCCATCTCTTCCCTGCACGCAATTTCCTCGAGCGTCGCTGGATCGACTTGGCCTTCAATCACCAGGGAGGAACTCCCAAGGTAGTTGCCTGCTTCATCATGACACACAGCTGCGGCAGAGCCACCTCGGTCTCTTAGAACAGCGCCATCAGTATGGATTTTAGCATATCCAGCCGGGGGTGCTCGTGGCCTTGCATGTGCCTGCCTTACATCCCGGGGGGCTTGCTGCAAATTCGCCGGCTTCTTCTCTTGTAACAGATCGAGTTCATCTGTGAAGCGCTGGATAAACATATGCCTTGATTGCGGGCTCTGAGTGATTCCTTCATGTATGATCTTTCGACGTGCTGACCAAATAGCCCAAAGCGAGACTGACAGCCTCACAAATTCCGCATGAGATAGAATCTCCATGAGCGCAAAATTCCAGTTCTTCCACTACAAGAAATATGTCAACTTGTGACCTTCTCTCAGTGACCGTGGGTGAATTGGTCGTAAATTTACGACCATTTCGAACCAATTGGTCGTAAACTGTTTCGGAGGGTCCAAACCCTAAACCATAACGACCATTTTGGTCAGAAAGGTCATAATTTCCTTACACGAAATGGTCGTAAATTTGTGAACATGATTTACAGTGTTATTTCTTGTCGATTATGACCAGTTTAGATAGTCATAATTTCTACGATGATTTGATTTGCCATGACTTGGCAGACACCACGCGTGGGACCAACATCACACAAAGGCTACCAATGACATGTGGGACCCGCCATACCAACCTAACATGTGGGACCAATAATATCACAGGACCCGCCATACTTACATGTGGGACCTACGTGTGAACACGGTGGCTGAAATATTTCAAAAAAGAGAGTGGGCGGGGGTTCGAACCCGCGACCTCGCGCTGCAGCCAGAGAGCCCCAACCACCACGCTAGCACGCCTGTTGCGCTAACTTCCCACACGAAAGTTTCTTATAGAGTTAGTTGTCTGTTGGGCCTAGACCTGGAAAACAATGCGGTGCTTCTTTCTGCTCGCGACCATGGGCCGGCCCAAGACGCAACCATGCACCTGGGTGCTTCTTTTTGTTTTTTCCTTGCGTTTTTTCACATTTGTTTTCTTGTTTTTTGCTTTCATGTTTAAATTTTGTTTATATTTCGAGATATTCTAACATATATATTATAAAAATCGGTTCACATAAAAATTTTAATAAACGTTGATCACGTATTTAAAAAATGTTAATCAAGCATTTGAAAAAAATGTTAAAAAATTATTTGAAAAATATTAATCAAGCATTTGAAAAAGTTAATTGTGTATAGAAAAAATGTTGACCATGTATTCAAAACATGTTAAGCTTGCATTTAATTTTTTTTAATATGTATAGAAAAATGTTAACCACGTATTTAATTTTTTTTAACTTGTATTCAAAAAAGTTAAATGTGTATAGAATAAATGTACAATGTATACAAAAAAATGTTAAACTTGTATTTGAAAAAAATTAAATATGTATAGAAAAAATGTTGACCATGTATTCAGAAGATGTTAAACTTGTATATTTAAATATGTATAGAAAAAAGTTGACCACGTATTTAAATCAGCGGAAATTTGTCTTTTTGGCGAGAGGTGCATCAAAAGCATTTGACATGCAACCATTTGGTTAATTCAACATAAAATATGGTCTAATATTTTTGAAAAATGGAGCGGTGCCATTTTGCAACAAATATTTGGTAGGTTCTTCACAAAAATTCTCATTTTGGGCACTCAAAAAATGGAAAATGGATTTTTTGTGCAAAGAAAATGAAAACTCCCTTTGGCAACGTTGTTTGCCATTCCAAGATGCACAATTGAGCAAAATATGAGATCATATGAACAAACACATTTTCGATTTTTTTTTTTGAATTTCTTATGCCCGTTTCAAAATGCGGTCAAAAAGACGGGCATGACCGTTCGTAGTTAGGGGTTGAATCTTGCAAAACTTTTGGAGTTTCTCTGATTAAATATATACTTATGTACCTAGAAATAATTTTTGGAAAAAATAAAGAGCAAACTGTGAGGCAGCTGTAGTTCAAATTAGACCCGCTTCCTGCTGAATCGGCGGAAATTTGTCTTTTTCACGAGAGGCGGATCAAAAGCTTTTGACACCCAACCATGTGGTAAATTGTACATTAAATATGGCCTAATATTTTAGAAAATTGATTTGGTCCAATTTTGCAACAAATATTTGCTAGGTTCTTCACAAAAAAATCCATTTTGGGCACTCGAAAAATGGAAAATGAATTTTTCGTTCAAAGAAAGTGAAAACTTCCTTAGGCAACATTGTTTATCATTCCAATATGCACCCTTGTGCACAATAAGAGGTCATTTGAAAAAACTATGCCATGAATGTTGCCATAACATTGGCCATTCGCCTTGAAAGCCATGGATCTTCATACGTGATAGCTCGTTTCTGAGAACACTTTTTTAAGACATTTACCGTAGTCCAAGGTTGTTCTTTTTCCTCGAAACTAGGTCACATATAATGACACAATGCGAAGGTTTTTAATTTTTTTGATTTTTTTTTGAATTTCTTATGCCTATTTCAAAATGCGGTCAAAACTACGGGCATGACCGTTCGTAGCTAGGGGTTGAATCTTGTAAAACTTTTGGAGTTTCTATGATTAAATAGATACTTATGTACCTAGAACTGATTTTTCGAAAAAATAAAGAGCAAACTATGAGGCAGCTGTTGTTCAAATTTGACCCGCTTCCGGCTGAATCGACGAAAATTTGTCTTTTTCACTAGAGGTGGATCAAAACTTTTGACACCCAACCATTTGGTCAATTGTACATTAAATATGGTCTAATATTGTAGAAAATTGATGTGGTCCAATTTTGGAACAAATATTTGCTAGGTTCTTCACAAAAAACCCATTTTGGGCACTCAAAAAATGGAAAATGAATTTTTCGTGCAAAGAAAGTGAAAATTTCCTTAGGCAACATTGTTTGTCATTCCAATATGCACCCTTGTTCACAATAAGAGATCATTTGAACAAACTATGCCATGAATGTTGCCATAACATTGGCCATTCGCCTTGAAAGCCATGGATCTTCATACGTGATAGCTCGTTTCTGAGAACACTTTTTTAAGACATTTGCCGTAGTCCAAGTTTGTTGTTTTTCCTGAAAACTAGGTCACATATAATGACACAACGCGAAGGTTTTCAAATTTTTTTATTTTTTTTGAATTTCTTATGCCCGTTTCAAAATGCGGTCAAAACGACGGGCATGACCGTTCGTAGCTAGGGGTTGAATCTTGCAAAACTTTTAGAGTTTCTCTAATTAAATAGATACTTATGTACCTAGAAATGATTTTTAGAAAAAATAAAGAGCAAACTATGAGGCAGCTGTAGTTCAAATTTGACCTGCTTCCTACTCAATCGACGGAAATTTGTCTTTTTCACGAGAGGTGAATTAAAAATTTTGACACCCAACCATTTGGTCAATTATACATTAAATATGGTCTAATATTTTAGAAATTTGATGTGGTCCAATTTTGGAACAAATATTTGCTAGGTTCTTCACAAAAAACCCATTTTGGGCACTCAAAAAATGGAAAATGAATTTTTCGTGCAAAGAAAGTGAAAATTTCCTTAGGCAACATTGTTTGTCATTCCAATATGCACCATTGTTCACAATAAGAGATCATTTGAACAAACTATGCCATGAATGTTGCCATAACATTGGCCATTCGCCTTGAAAGCCATGGATCTTCATACGTGATAGCTCGTTTCTGAGAACACTTTTTTAAGGCATTTGCCGTAGTCCAAGTTTGTTATTTTTCCTGAAAACTAGGCCACATATAATGACACAATGCAAAGGTTTTCAATTTTTTTGATTTTTTTTGAATTTCTTATGCCTGTTTCAAAATGCGTTCAAAACGACGGGCATGACCGTTCGTAGCTAGGGGTTGAATCTTGTAAAACTTTTGGAGTTTCTCTGATTAAATAGATACTTATGTACCTAGAAATGATTTTTGGAAAAAATAAAGAGCAAATTATGAGGCAGCTGTAGTTCAAATTTGACCCGCTTCCTACTGAATCGACGAAAATTTGTCTTTTTCACGAGAGGTGGATCAAAACTTTTGACACCCAACCATTTGATCAATTGTACATTAAATATGGTCTAATATTTTAGAAAATTTATGTGGTCCAATTTTGGAACAAATATTTGCTAGATTCTTCACAAAAAAACCCATTTTGGGCACTCAAAAAATGGAAAATGAATTTTTCGTGCAAAGAAAGTGAAAACTTCCTTAGGCAATATTGTTTGTCATTCCAATATGCACCCTTGTGCACAATAAGAGATCATTTGAACAAACTATGCCATGAATGTTGCCATAACATTGGCCATTCGCCTTGAAAGCCATGGTTCTTCATACGTGATAACTCGTTTCTGAGAACACTTTTTTAAGACATTTGCCATAGTCCAAGTTTGTTGTTTTTCCTGGAAACTAGGTCACATATAATGACACAATGCGAAGGTTTTCAATTTTTTTGATTTTTTTTGAATTTCTTATGCCCGTTTCAAAATGCGGTCAAAACGATGGGCATGACCGTTCGTAGCTAGGGGTTGAATCTTGCAAAACTTTTGGAGTTTCTCTGATTAAATAGATACTTATGTACTTAGAAATGATTTTTGGAAAAAATAAAGAGCAAACTATGAGGCAGCTGTAGTTCAAATTTGACCCGCTTCCTGCTGAATCGACGGAAATTTGTCTTTTTCACGAGAGGTGGATGGAAAGATTTTGACAACCAACCGTTTGGTCAATTGGATGATTTCTAAAAATGGTGTTGTGTCATTTGGCAACAAATATTTGCTAGGTCCTTCACAAAAAAAACCATCTTTGACACTCGAAAAATAGAAAATGCTTTTCTTGTGAAAAAAACTTATTTTTAATCAATTACGACCAATTTAGATGGTCATAACGTCTTCAAAGTGTTTACTGTGTTCTGATTGGTCAGTGGGCATCTCACATGGATCATGCATCAAACACCGTCGGATACTCTCGGATCCGACGGCAGCCCTCATCTCCCTCATCCTCTCAGCCCTCATCCCCCTCACCCTAGCTTCCCTCTCATCGCTCAAACCTAACTCCTATCCCCTCTCATCCTCTCCCCCGATTCAGATCGACGGCGCAGTCCCTCCCTTCCGCCGCCGCCACCTTCTCCCCCAGCCCCGCCCCTCCCTTCCGCTGGCCCCTGCTCTCCTCCACCCCCTCATGTTCGACCTCACGCAACAGATCGACCATCGCCGGCCTCAGCCTCGCCGGAGAGAGAGGCGTCGCCGCCCAATGACAACGGCTGGCTTGCTCGCCGCCCAGCGACCCCAACCCCAACCCCGGCCTCCACTCCACCGTCGGCGCCGGCGCCACCTACCTTCCCCTCTCGTCCCTGTCCGCAGATCCACTCGAGCTCCTCCTCTCCCCACCCCCGATTCATCTCCAATCCCGCCGCCGACAACCAACCCCACCCCCACCGGCGACCGTCTCCCCCAACCCCATCACCACCGGCGACCTCCCTCCCTCGCTCCTCAGCTCTCCCTCCCTCAGGTCCGTCCGACCCATGGGCGGATGAGGCCCGAAACCCTAGCCCCTCACCCACCCACCCATGGATGGATGGGGACGGGACGACGACGGCGCGGCGGCGGATCCGCACCCACCTTCTCTCGGTGGGGACCGGAGCTGTGGTTCTTCCTCGACCTCCATGACGCGCGCGAGCCGGCAGCCGGCCATCTCCAGCGAGCCCGACCATGGCGACTGCGGTTCTCCGACCATGGTGGGTGCGCAAGGCATGAATCCATTCTCTTCTCTGTTTCTTCGTCTCCCCACTTCTGATTCCTGCGTTTGTTTGTTTGTTTTGTGTGCAGGTTGCTCCGGTGCTGCTGCTGCTCCCTCCTCTGCTCTGCCTACTCCTCCTAGCTACCGCTCTGCCTACTCCTCCTAGCTACCGCTCTGCCATGGATGCTGCTCATGTTCTGCTCCTTCTTCCCCACCATAACTAGGCTCATACACAAACATGTCTTTTTCATTGTTGAGCAAACACAGAGTTTCATATGATTGCTAGGTACTAGTAGTCTAGTTGTATTCGAGATGCGATACACTGAAGGTTAATTATACATATCCACACAGCAAGTATACGGTATTGTACTATACATTTCACATATGTGTCCTATCTTTGAAGCTCTACAATATTCATGTGTATACAATAATTTACCGAATGAGGCACTATGATTCTGAATTCTTAGGTTGTTAGCTCTGGCTTCATAAGCAAACTTATGTGAATATACTACGCTTGTTGTTGATCATCTGGTGCACTACTATGCAGTTCTCATTGGCAGTTTTTGTTTTCTTGATTCATTTATACTATACGATTCAGGTCTTATACTTTGCTAGTAGGTAGCTCATAATTACTGGTTGCTGTGCAAATTGTGTAGAGGCTAGATCCTGGAAATGCAAACTGTTGTTCTTTATGGGTGTACCATGCTATTGAAATTACAGTATGAACACAGATGGATGAGTTATTTATGCTTATCACTTTCTTCTTTGTCGTTCACTTGCAGTGCCTACTGTACTGATATGCAAGGTCAAGCATGGAGGTCTCAAGGACATGTACCCGGAGGACAATCTGACACCTTTTCTTAAGGTTTGCACTTGTCTAATTGCCCTCTGTATTACACAACTTAATCGTCAACATGAGCTGTTTGTGGAAATACTCGTGTCATTGTCCAACTGTCTTATAAGTGTATTGCTGTGGCATGAGGTGTGCTGTATGTTATCAATTGGCATCTAAATTAGTTCATCTTCCCACTTCCCTACCTGCTATAATGTGCTTGCGAGCTTAAATTTTGTGCTTATATTACAACCTGCTATAATGTGCTTGCGAGCTTAAATTTTGTGCTTCTATTGCTATGGGCCGATCTTTTGCGGTAAAATAATGATGTTAGATGTCTGTTGGTTGTTGTATATGGGCAAGACGAATTGAATCCTGCTGTGTACTTGTCAATTCTAGCTTATATTGGTGTTTTGTGATCCAGTTCTAGTTAATGTGTATAGTGCAAGCCCTTGTTTCTATCTAAATGTGTGCACAGAAGTTTAGTTACCTTCTGAGAAATTATTGGTGCATTTTTTTTGTTTCTCAAATATAAAATAGCTTGCTCCTTTCAGCTGTGGCATCCCCACTGTTAGCTTTGTATGTACTGCTACCTGATGAGTGCTTTCTTTGTAGCATTTCAGCTTGGCATGCATATGTTTATTCAGTTCGAACTCTACATGACATGAAATAATCATTTTCAGTGTTTTTCTCAACTTGTTTTCACTGTCACTTAATATATACTTGCTTGTACTTGAAGTTGTGGGTTAATGATGGTGGTTTTGTTCTACTTGGATGCATTGGTACCCATCATCGAGCGAACGGATGCAACAGCGGCAAGAACATCATGGTCGTGCGCATCATCAAGCACGCCATGGAGATCATCCACCTCCTCACTGATGCTAACTCAATCCAGATCATCGTCGACGCTATCATCCACAGGTATCTCTCTCGGTTCCCTTTATTATCTCCTCCCTTTGTGATGTTAGTATGCGTGCGCTGACTAGTATTGTTAGATCTTGCTAGTTGAATGGATGGTCGTGGTAGTAGAATGGTATTTTATTTTAGGCGCAATGTGTTGCAGTGAAGTTTTTTGTACGACCTGCACTTGAGCCATGCGTATTCATATTGTGTCTCTGTTTTCTTGTATGAATGAGTATCTCATTTTAACTAGCTGGAGAACAAAAAGCATGGTACTAGCTCAATTTGTGTTATCATTCTAAATAACTGTCCTTTTCTTGAATGGTCTGTTCATAATATATTTGCCCCAGTTTTTCTGATTCTTCTCTGCTGATTCATGTAACAGGGCAACCGAGGAAGGCATGTTGCCGTTTTGTTTGTTCCCAGCCCTGACTATGGTCGTCCAGCGAGGAAGGCATGTTGTTCATGACAGGAGCTGGTGCCTAGTTTGTGGTCGCTATGGAAGGAGCTTGTAAAGCTTGTAGAGCTTGTAAAGCTTGTAGAGCTTGTAAAGTACTGTATTACACTTGTAGAGCTCATTACACTTGTAGAGCTTGTAAAGTACTGTATTACACTTGTAGAGCTCGCTACTGTGATTGCCATTGTATTACGTGATCTGGTTGCTCTTATTTGGAGTATCATGTGTGTTTTCTGTCTATGCCAATTTAAATACTGGTTGAAATATGAAGAATATGAGCCTGATAGATGGGACCCACTTACCAGAACATGACAAATGGGACCCAGTTACCAGAACCTGACAACTGGGACCCATCTGACTAGTGGACCCATTTTATAAAAAAAAGAAAAATGAAACTGTTGAGACAAAAAGGCCACGGCCCAAAAGTAAAAAGGCTGCAATGTTGGGCTTGGCCCATGAAGCCGACCAAAAATTGACAGGAAAAAAGATATAAATAAGCTGAATTGTTGGGCTCGGCCCATGTAAAGCACCGAACTGGACCGGGCAGATTCTAATCAACGACCATTTCGTTTGGTCGTAATTTTGCCACGTCAGCTTGCCACGTTGGATCTGACATGGTCTGGGCAGACTGCCAGTGACCAAAACAATTGGTCGTAGAATCAACGACCTTTTATTTTGGTCGTAACCTTCTACGACCATTTCACAAAGATGGTCGTTAAGTTTCATTAAAGACGGCCAGCTTTTGACCAACTGTTTTTGGTCACAAAAAGGTCAAAAATGGAAAACAGTGACCATTCAGTGACCAATATTGATGGTCGCAAATTAGCATATTTCTTGTAGTGTTCGCCCTCGACTCTGTAATGGTGATCATTTGGTTCACAAGGTCTCCTCTGTCGAGCGCCCATACGCATCTCGCCATCGAGCACTCAAGGAGCGAGTGCCTCCAAGAATCTGGATAGCCACACAATCCGCATGAACTGGTAGTCGACATGTGGCGGTGTGCCCTTACGTCCTCCATGGGTAGCAACTGCTTCGACAAACGCCACAAGAACATCCTTATCTTGGCTGGAACTTGTGTCTTCCATAGTAGCTTCCATGATTTCTCCTCCACGTGCGAGCTAGAAGAAGCAGAGGTGCCCTCTAGCCAGGCTTCTCTTCACTGCCGGGTCGCCACTAGCATTCTGTAGGCCGAACAGACTAAGAAGGAGTCGTTTCTCTCGAAGTTCCAGGCCCAATAGTCGTCAATGTTTCTCGTACAAATTGGAATTAACATGATCACTGGGACATCGATGGGCAAAAAAGTTTGTTCGACGCGCTGTCTGTCCCATGTTGCCATGGTGGGATCAATGAAATCCGCTGCTAGCCTCATGGAGTTCGGCACCTTGCTGCCAAAAGGACGCAACATCTCATTCCTGGGGATCCAATTCTCCACCCATACATCTGTAGAGGCTCCATTGCCTATGCGCTTTATGAGTCCTTGTTTTAGGACTTCCACACCTTCCATGATGGACCTCCAAATTTGACTAGGATGAGAACCAATATTTGCATGCAATATAGATGTTGTAGGGAAGTAGACACCTTTGAGAATGCGGGCGCTGAGGGACTGTCCTTCCACGAGACCCAATTAGGCTTCCGACGGCCTTCTTTGGAACCCCACCATAACTTCCGTATTAGCATATTTAGATGCTCACACAGACCTCTAGGGAGCTTGAAGCAAGACATAGAAAAGACTGGCATGTGTGAGAGCTCACGTGTGGCACCCCGGCTCAGAGGACCAGTTTACCCAGTGTTTCCAACCCAGAGATCATGTCTTCTGGAAACACACAACAACTTGGAACAGAACTGAACTGAACTTTATTGATATATCTCGAGTACAAGCTCATAATTTACATCGATAGCGAGGCCAGAAGCACATCAGGTGCTATGACAGTATCTACATTATTTATGGAACATAGCAGGGCCCCGATACTACTGGGTAGAACTACGGCGTAGCAGAACATAGCGCGGACAACTCCATCCACAGGGACACTGCTGTGGACACGGCCTAATTAGCGTAGCACGAACCATCGGGAACTCCGTCCTCGGCTTCTCCTGCATCTGGCATGATACGCCAGGTGAGTACTTGGAATGTACTCGCAAGCTCATGGCAACCAAAACAATGCAGCAAACAATGGCAATTAACATGTTAAAATACTTAAGTGGCTAACTCACTAATACCGAATATCAACTTACTCTCTTCTGGGCTGTCCCACAACCCTCTGAACGCTCATAACTCACTGAGCACTCCCGAACATAAGACAAGTTCTTCCATCATTATTATCATTATTACGGTTGACCTTTCAGTGGCCTAGTACGGACTGTCCAATACCGTGGACGCGGCTATTCGAATAGATTCTTACACTCTGCAGAGGTTGCGCACTTTACCCACACTATGAAGCTCCCGGCCTCGTACTCCCATTCGGGTGGACCGGTGCTGCTCCAACGAAACCTGCCTAACCCGTGACCCCTCTATCGTACCACCGACAATCATACCCTCCCAGGGTCATGTCCTGGGTGGCCCCTGTGTCACCTCGTGACACCTGCCACCGTCGTGGCCAAATAACTGTCCCAAATGGGGACGCCGGCAAAATAACTCAACTGGGCTCACAGGATTATCGTCGTCTACCTGATCAGGGCAGCACGCACGCATAACCCTCCCTAGTGTGGTGGTACCGATAAAAGAGCACAAAGCCAGACCAAGTCAAGGCCGTCCCATACCGGCAAATGTGGCTGCACGGGAAAGTCTGGATAGGTGACACTAGATCAACCAGTTAGGATTAGTGTTGTCCAGCATTTATCAAGAATGGATTTTTATCATGAGTAACTTAGCATGGCAGTAGCTAGGCATCAAAATAAAATTACTCTAAATTATCACATATCAAAATAATGCATATGATTCAATTAAATAACCAACACTATTGAGATGCTTCATGCAATGGATGACATGGCTTGCCTTGCTCTGTTGGGTTGTCCACAAACTCCTGGGCTTCAAATCCAAAAGTATTTCCTTCTGAAAATATTTTTAAAATGAAAAGGAAAATGTCACATACTACTGTTCTTTGCACCAGAAATTCTGGGAGTATGGGAAAAATACCAAATTTTTCCAGCAAATAAAGGGGCTCAAGACAAACCCAGAGCAAAAAGAATCAATTGATTTGGACTTATGGTTAAAAAGTTATGGACGGTCAAAGTTTCTGGTCAAAAATTGAAATTAAACAGAAAATAGAAAATCCAGCGAAGGGCCACGTCGAAGGTGTATTTCGCCAGGGCGCCTCCACTTACCGCTTCGGCGTGCCACTGACGAGCGGGCCCCAGCGGTCAGATTTAAACGGGGGAGAGAGAGAACAGAGATATGCGGGGCTCCGGCGATGGTCGCCGGCGACACAGACGGCGGCGAGGTCCGACGACTACGGGAATCGAATGAGCTCATCGAGACGAACACGCACGTACCCGTGGCTTGGCGGGAGATGGCCTGACGGCGTCGTCCCCTTCCTCTCTGGCGGCGGCGGGTTTCGGGTGTCGTCGGAGACGGTGATTCCGGCGAGGTTCCGGTCGGGCAAGAGCTCGAGCGTGGTCAGGGGAGTGAGGTGAGCTCGTGTGTGCAGTCGGTTGAGGCTGGGAGGAAGCGAATCGGTGAGGTGGTGGAGCTCGGGTGGCGGCGGTTCTTCGGCGAGATGCGAGGCCAGAGGGCCTCTCGGCCTTGGCTCGGTGCTCGGGGGGCCGATTTGGGGATGGAGGAGTGGGGTGAGGAGCTCGGGAGGCTGGCCGTGGCCTATTTATAGGAGGAGGCGAGCTCTCTGGAACGGCGGAGCTCGGGACACGTCGCCGGCGCGAGGACGATGCGCTGGCTGGCTGGGAGCGGCAACGGGACGGAGGAGGGCAGGGAGAGTAATGGCGTGCAGTGGCGGCATGCGGAGGAAGGCGACGAGCCACAGGGCCACTGTGGCCCCACGGGTGCCACAGTGCCCGCGCGCGTGGCGGCCGCCGGGGACGATTCCGGCGAGGGGAGGGCTCCAGAACGGCCAGGTGGATGAAGGAGAAGACGTCGGCGAGCTGGGACAAGGAAGGATCACGCGAGGCAGTCGAACGCGACTCAACAGACACGGGCGCGGTGCAGAGCGCGTGGTTTGGCATGCCACTGCCGTGCTCACCACGGGCATTGGTGTCTAGAGGCCACGCGAGCCTGGCGTTTCTTGTCCAGCACGTCGACCCTTGATCACTTAGTCCCCTTGTGCCTCTGGTTCGACTAGATTCACTCTGATGCGAAGGGTAGCTTCAGCTACAGTTTCTGACAGAAAACTTGAGAGGGATCTAGAGGAGAGGTGAGCTGGAGATGGAGCCAGAGGAGATGTCTGGGATAATCTACTATGGAAGGACTACAAGCTGGCAAAGTTTGAGAAACTTTCATCAAGGTTTGAATGGAGTTCATGTACAACTGCTGTTACTGGAACAGAAACAAGATGAGCTTGATGCACTCATATGGTTGACCTGCTAGAGCTGAAAATTGGTGTGGGAAGGTTATTTGGTGGATAGAAGATGCCACAAAAATTTCAGCTCAATTGGATACCTCTAGATGGTACTTCCTTCACAGAGGTTCAAAATGAGCAGAATATTGGGGTTGAAAATTTGTACTGGACCAGATAATATTTTTGGATATTGTGGCAAGATAGGTTCCCTAGTATCTCAGGGAATTATCTGAGAGTTTTCTGAGTTGGGAAAATATGAGTTGGTTCACAAATGGCCAGTACTGTCCAGAGAGCAAATAGAGTTTTCTGGACAAACTTTTGTACTGGACCATGAGATGTTTTTGAAGATTCTGGGAGTAGATGATGACAAGAAGGTGTGGTATTAATTTAGGATTTTTCTGATCATCAGAACTATAGGTTGCTTCATAACCCATAGTGGTGACAGATTTTCCCCAAAGGAAGAAAATGAATATTTGGGAAAGATGAAGAATTAGAATTGATCCAGGAGGTGAGTGACAAGGTTTGGCAAGATGGTGAGGGCTTTGGATCACTGAGAGAAATTCATAAGTCCAAAGTCAACTGAAAAGATTCAAAAACCATCCAAATTACAAATAAAGCCAGAAAGATTTTGAAAAAAAAAAGTTGCCAAAAACCAGGGTGTCACATCACGCGTGACGCTCATGAGGGTCATAGATGAGCCTTCACACAGGTTTGTGTGTAATGGGTCGCCAGCCCACTCTCATGATATGTGGCATGCTCTATTGAGTGGTTTTCTTTTGTTTGTTCGGTTCTTCAGTCTGTTTTCTTTCAAAAAATTAATAATTTTAATTTCTTTAGGTTAAATATATAAGAACCTATTAAAAATAAAAATAAAAAATATTTAGAAAAAGTTCATCATCTATTTATAAAAAAATAGTATGGGTTTAGAAAAGCTTTATTATGTACTTAAAAATTCACTATATACTATATAGTAAAAAAAGTGTTCAACACTTATTATATAAATGGTCATCGTATATTAAAAAGTGTTCAACGTATATTAAAAAATTCATGTATTTAAATAATGTTTAGCATATATTAAAAAATCACTATATAGTAAAAAAAATCCAGTTTGTATTTAAAAAATATTCATTAAATATTAAAATAATGTTTATTTTGTATTTAAAAATCACAATATATTACAAAAAATCTTTGTAGTAAAAACTATAAAAAATTTGCAACATGAAAAAATTGAAAAAAACCAGGAGAAAAACCAATCCTAGAAGGGAAAAATCAAAAACAAAAGAAACCCAACAAAACCGAAAGAAGAACCAACAAGGGAGACCGGAAGAAAATATATCCAGCCAACTGGGCAGCAACGACTGACGAAAGAAACATCAACCTACAAGCAACAAGCTGGACTGGCCGAAATTCGCCTCCTTTAAGCGTTTCGGGTCCTATTTAATGCAAACGAGCAACAAATAGGGATTGCCAAATTTTCAGGGAGTGACCATGTCTTGCGGTGGATCCTATATGAAGCCCGTTAGCGTCAAATCGGCGCAGCTTCGCTGAAACGAAGCGAAGGGAGCGACCGACACGGACCGGCCCACTTACAGCGAGGAACCGGTTTTGGGAACTTTTTAGAAGGTTCCGTAAACCGGTTTTTCCCTGATTCGTGTTGTCTTACAGGTTTTTCTGGTTTTCTTTATTTTTTATTTGTTTTTCGTTTTCCTTTTTTTTCTGCTTATTTCTTCCTTTTCTTTTCTTTTTCTGCTTTTTCCCATTTTTTATTATTCTTTTTTCCATAAATTAAAAATTTCCAAAAAAATGTTCAGAATTTTCAAAATGCGATTGAATTTTCAGAAAATGTTCGAAATTAGAAAAAAAAATCACGTTTTTCAATTTTTGTTCACGTTTTCAAATTTTGTTCACGTTTCGAAAAAAAGTTCGGAATTCATTTTTTGTTCACCGTATTGAAGAAAAATGTTCACCATACATTTTAAAAAATGTTCACTCCTGTATAAAAAATGTTCAAGTGCATTTGCAAAAAAGTTCATCATTTATTTTTAAAAATGTTTAGTGTGTATTTGAATAATGTTCAGGGTATACTAAGAAAATGTTTAGTGAGTATTTTAAATTCTTTTTTTAATTGTTCACAGTTCAAAAAATTGTTCAGATTTTCAAAATTTGTTCACAATTTTAGAACGTTTTAAAAATGAATATTCGAATTTTTTTATGATTTCCAAACATTTGGCCGCATTTTAAAAAAAGTGTTCACATTTTTGTCCAAGAAATCTAGGAAAAGTTGAAAAACCCCGGACCTGCCGCTTTTTAGATTGTACTTTATATAGTGCTCTATATCAGCCGTGCTCAGTCCCTACCTCAGCTGGCTAGCACTGCTAGTAAGCATCACTAGTTTGGGAATTCGACTCCCAGCCGGTGCGCTTTTCTTTTTGCGATTCGCTCGGCGCCTGCGAACTGGGCTAACCCATTTGCGCCCACCTTTAGCGAAAGCAGCTCGTTTTGACGCTAACTAGCGTCGAGCAGGAGAGACATAGTGTATCCTTGCGTCAAGGATGCATCAGTGGGTCGGGCCAATATTCCCAGCAGCAACTAATGGAACGGCCCAACGTTCAGGTTTTCTTTTTTTTGAAACCGACCCAACGTTCAGGTTAGCTCCTTATTTTAACGTTTCTTCATTCTTTCCTTTTCTTGATTTACTTTTCTTTAAATTTTTGACAAATTTTAAATACAAAAATTCCAAAACTTCATTTACTTCAAGGAAATTAAAATTGTGAATTTGAATAATGTTGACGCGGTGTAAATTTTGTGTTAGTATAACTTAAAATGTTGATAACTTTCAAACAAAATGCTTTTTTTTTATCACGCGTTACCAAAACATGTAAATGGAATATTATAAATGGTTAATATAATGTAAAAAAATGTTCAAGTAATTCAAAAAAATATAAATGTGTCTAAACTTATGTTTCACATGTATAAGAAAAATGTCCGATGTGTACGCAAAAGTAGACATCATAACATATATTCGAAAAAGATGTTAATCATATATATGAAAAACGTTAAACTTGTATAAAATATGTTTCAGATGTACACCAAAAATGTACAGTGTGTATGAAAAATAGACATGAAGCAAATATTTTAAGAAAATATTAATCATGTATTGAAAAATGTTAAACATGTATTAAAAATGTTTTAATTGTAAAGGCAAAAATGTACAATGTGTACAAAAAAATGTAGAAATAAAACATATGTTTACAAAAATGTTAATCATGAATATAAGATAGGTCAAAACTGTGAAAAAAGTTTTATATGTGTACTAAAAGTGTAAAAATGTATGAAAACAATAGACACAATACATATATTTGAAAAAAATGGTAATCCTGTATTTGAAAAAAAATGTAAACATGTATTAAAAATGTTTTTAATGTATACAAAAAATGTACAATGTGTAAAAAATATAGACATGTGTTTTAAAAAGGAAAAAACAAATAAAAAAATAAAGGAAACTTAAATGAACAGGAAAACAGGAAAATCGGAGAAAACCCAATGCAAAAAAGAAAAAGTAAACAAGAGAACGGGGGAAAATGCAAAGGAATAAAAATGCAAGAAAAAAAGAAACAAATCAGTGAAAATCGAGAAAGAAACAAAGAAAAACAGAACAACGAAGAAAACCGAGAAAGAAAGAAATAAAATTGGAGTAAAACGAATAAGAAAAAAGCTGAAAACTGTGAAAACTGAGGCAAAAGCAGTGAAAAACAGCCAAAAACAAAAGCAAAGGAAACCCGGTAAGGGAAAAACAGTGAAATCAAAGAAAACCGGTAAAGGAAAAAAAGAAACCAAAGAACAATGGAAGAAAGCAAAAAGAAAAAAAAAACAGCAGCTACTGAACAAAACACATGAACGAAAAAACAGCGGCGGCCGAACGAACATACTAAGTCGACCCATACGCGTGGGCGCTGCGGGGGAGGGGAGCTACGATCTCGCTATAAGCGAGATATATCTCCCGCGGATTTTTCGTACCAAACACTAATATTCCTCCCGGAGCGTTGCGACCCTATTCGCTGTCCAATAAGCTTTGTAAAAAATTATTCTGGTTATAAAAGTATACGGGAAATAAAGGATGCTCCTTCACCTCAATAAAAATGCCCATACACTTATAGCTACTTGTAATATACTATATTGAAAATAATTTAAAATAGAAAATATGTGAAAATAATACATGTTCCTTTACCTCAATAAAAATGATTATATTACAAAGTTATATATAGCTAAATGGAGGGAAGCAAAAAAAAAAAAACCCGAACAAAACAGCAGCTACTGAACAAAAAGCAGAGACCCCATCTGGTGGGACGCCGGCTTCCCGTGGTCGCTGCCGGTGGCCATGCTGTTGGGCACCTACCTGGCGGTGGTGCAGCTGGCGCTGGGGTACATGATCCTCTTCTTGCCGCAGGCACCCTTCGCCGCGCAGGATGTTCTCGACGAAGTCGGTTTCAGGCAGATTCGCCATGTCTGTCCCTGTTTTGTTGTTTGACCAGAGGTGGTTGCTTAGAGCAACTCCAACCGGCCGACTCATTTCGTCCACGCATGTCCATTTGGTTCGAAACGGACAAAAATGCCGTACAACGCGCCGACCCAAAACCAAAACGCCTCCGCGAGACGTCCGCGCCGACGCATTTCAGGCCCAAATTTGGGCTGGGTTTGCGTCGGCGCGGACACGAAACGGACGTGTCGCGTGTCCCCTCGGTGTCCGCAGCGGCCTCAAATTGGCTTTGGCCGGTGGTTGACCGGCCTTTTATGTTTAATTATGTTAAATTATGTTTATTTTGGCCGTGTGTTTTTTAAATTTCTTTTTTTTGACACGGGGAATACGGCTCTGGCACCCGTTGGGCGCACCGACCGATCCAAATCAAAAAACGGACGCGCCCGTCCGCTTCGCCGACCCAAACGGACAAAAAGCGGACAAAGCGCGCGTCCGTTTGTGTCACCGCATTGGAGTTGCTCTTATCACCTTAGCTTGCCTTCTCGGCGTCCTTGTTGCTGCCGTTGTTGCCTTCTGCGTCTGTCTTACTCGGACGTACGGCCAGCAAGACGGCCAGTAGCAGCTGCGGCTTTAGATGTACTCCCTTTGTAAAGAAATATAAAAGCGTTTAGATCATTAAAGTAGTGATCTAAATGCTTTTATATTTGTTTACGGAGGGAGTACTCCACAAATGACAATGTCGCCTCTCTATGGTTAAGTCACTCTTTTAATTCCTTGTAAACACTAAACAATTGGCATCACATGTGTTATTTGTATTAGTTAGATGCCACGTAACAAAATTCGAGTCTTAATTACATTGGTGGAGAATGACGTGTAATGCAATATGTCCTCCTTTCACGATTAAACATCGCCGCCACCTCCTACCACTCCGTTATCCCTTCCCCTCGCCTCTACTAGAGACCAATGGCCGAGCTAAGCCCCGGCACTCGTCGATGAAGGCGGCGGCATGGAGATCTCTTCTACGGCGGCCTTCGGTAGCGAGATGCGATCAAATGACGACGACTTGAGGTAGGAGGTATGGTTGTGCAACAGTGTCAGGCCGGCGGTCGCATTCCCATCTGCAAGTACGCAGGCGGAAACGACGACCTTCTATGTCACAATGAGGCAGTTCTCCGCTCGGGTGTGGATGGTGTCGTGGTCCTGTGCTGCTAGGCAGTTGTCGCCACATTTCGGAGGGTCTTGGACCTTCATATTCGGTGGCAACAACGAGTATGTTTGTCGACCAATTCTATCGCTACTGGTTCGGACGGTGGAACATGACGATGGGGCAGGACGGTAAGAGTGTCCCGATTAGGGATTTTATCGGTGTCGATGACCTTCCTCTGCTGCCAATCTTCGTCGCATGTGCGACCGTGACTTTCCGCCGCCAATCTTCGTTGCATGTGCGACTGTGACTTTCCTCCATCGCCATTCTTCGTCGCATGTGAGACGGTGACCTTCGCCATTTCGAGCCTTTGATGGCGGCCGACACTTGTTACATCTTAACTGTCTACTTGTGCGGACATGATCTTCACTTGTGTGGCATCCTACGCCAACACCGTGCTACGCATGTAGTTGTTGGGATCGCAAAAAGTGATGGTGATAACACATGATGACTTTGATTTGGCGGTGCTTCTCGAGTACCAAGTCTCAAGCTCCGGGGCAATTATACTAGGTCTAACCCTAGTTGGTTATACATGACAATGGCAGTCTTTTTGGGTTAACTTGTTGAAGGCATTGTGTGGATTTCCTTGACTTTATCTTCAGGGTGAAAACCCATGATCTGACCTTCAGCGGTTAGATTGGCAACAACGGTGCTTGAGCGGAGTTCCCTTTCTGGAGGCATTGTTGTTGGAGAACCTTTCTCTTTGTCCTTGTGATGTAGAGATTGTTGGCGGATGGTCGTTGTTGTAGTTCGTCGATCACTGTTTTTATCGCTTAGGAGGTTTTTCTTTTTTCTCCGCCTAGGTATAGTTTTGGTCTTGTATGTCTTTACTCTTCGTCGGCGTTTTTCTTTGTGTGTGTGCGTTGTTGTTGGCTATGCACATCCTAGTCTTGTAGGGGCCGAGTGTATGCTCATTGGGGCGTGGCTAACTAGCGTGCGCGCGTCGGAGCGCTCCGTTTCCGACCAGGTGTGTTTCCCTAATTAAGCAGTCGGGTTTTCTTTTTTTTTTTTAGCATTAAACCAATCTTTATTACTCAGTTGCAAGGTTTACCGGGATAATGAGGGGGTCATGAGGAACCCCAGGCCACACATGGCGATCAGACTCTAAAGAACTAGAAAACTTAGCTAAGTTGTGAGCATCCCAATTCATAGCTCGACCCTCAAAGACAAAAACACAACTATTAAACTCTTTTTATAGAGAGAGAGAGAGAGATAAAGGGACACAACGCCCCATCCCCGTTGAATTCAGAGGGGCGGAGAGATTAGGCTTGTGTGCTTACATGTGTGAGTAAATTCACCGGGGAGAGAGAAGGTGGTGGACCAGTGTGCTTGCATGTGACCGCAATAAAAAAAGGTGGTGGACCAGTGTGCTTGCATGTGACCGCAATAAAAAACTGGTGGATCCAGATGATTGAATGGGACTGCTACCCTTCCTTGCATGCCTCGTCACACTGGTCACATGGTGGGCCCGCTAATGATGATCACATCGCTCACAAAAGGAAGTGGGAATGAGATAGCGTGTTGTCCATACGCGCGTCGCAACGTGCGTGTGCGAAGGAGTAAATTGTATCCCATTGATGCTTCATTTTGATCTAATAAAATCTACACTTTGTCATGAAAAAAATAGTAAGTGACATTAATCTAGCAATTACAAATGAAAGGCTTGCCAAATATATCAATATGTTATCTAGCTCTGAAGGTCTCGTCACAGTGAAGCCAATAATGAACACTAATCGTCAATTAGGTATAGGATATGAGAGATAACATATTTTGAAGTAGGGAATCTATTGAGATATCACCCTTTGCATGCATGAATTCTCTTGTGGATAGAATTGGCCGCACAATAAGACTAAAGTGGGCACGTGTCCCAAATAATCTAGAACATGATCCGATCATGTTTTTCTAGCCGTTTTGAATCACTGTTGCTACTTCTCATTGAATGGAGTATTTGAAAACCTTTGGTTGTCAAAATTCCAGTATCGCAGGCCTACAATTCAATGATACTACCTCTGTAACTAAACTGAACTGCAAAAACGTCTTACATTTAGTTACAGAGGTAGCATTTTTTATTGGAGAATTTGGTTTGATATTCAAGTATACACCCAGCATCGCGTACTGCAAGTCTGAAAACATAAGGCGTACTGCAAGTCTGAAAACATAAGGCTATTCCATTATGCAAGTAACGCATACGGAACATGAAAAAGGCCAATGAAGCTCTGTTGGTGGATACAGGTGAGATAATGCATCTGCCGCTGAACCAGGATCAGAAAAAACAGCTCAAACTCAAGAAGCTAAATAAAATGTGTCAGCAACAGAACGTGCTAATGCGAGGCGGGCGAAGGTTCTATCATCCCAGTACAGCCTAAGATTATTTCACCTCACCTTTGAACCACTTTCCAGTACAGACGAAGTCACTACCCAACCAATTTCGACAGAACTAAGTTGGAACTGACTTCAACGAGCATCTTAAGTTCTTAACCATCTTCTGCTACCGCCTAGCTAAACTGGTGGTCCACTGGCATCCCAGCGTTCATACCCCTGGTGTGGGGTGGGTTTATATACACAATCTGGGCTGTGAAACAACAGGAACCAGGATTCATCGGTTTACAAGGTGGACGTGAGCGTGCATGCGCAACTGTGCGAGGAAATTCAGCCATGCCTGATGGACCAACCCAGCATTCCCCTGCCATCATCGTAAGTGCGAGAAGAGCTAGTTGGATGGAGGTCCAGATCCACCCATGCGCCTCCTGAGCCGGCCCCGAGTTAACCGAATAGCCTCATGGATGAGTGTCTCCTCGTCTTCAGGCATTGTTGGGCGGGGTGGCACGTTGCTTGTCGATGGCCCAGATTGATCAACCAGCATGTCTTCACTGTTTGGGGGGCTGTTGCCGGAGACAGGGCCAGGCCCGGAAGGTGTTTGTTGCTGCACAGGAGGCACTGCGCCGGGAGGGGCAACTGGAACTGGGCCCTTATCTTGCGCCTGCATCCTTGGTGGAGTAGGAGGAACTTGGGCGGGCTGTGGCGGCATCGGTGGTGCCGTTGGTGCAGGAACAGGTGGTGGTGCAGGATTTGCCATCCGAGTTCGTGGAGGTGGTGGACGCTGCTGCTGTTGCTGTGCCTGTATAGAGAGAGACAGTAAAGTAAGTACACGAGACATATACAGCTGACACTGACACACACACGCGCGCACAAGCACACAATACTAGATAAGTTAATGAGTTCAAAAAAATCATCTGACTCTGAATCCTACAACTGGTAAACAGAAAGCCCATACTGCACTCTCGACAAATGCACACAGAACTTCTGTACATGAATAATCCTAACCCTTCTTAACAAATGGTATGACGAAATGGTGCAGCAGTTATCACATTCCAATATGGAAATTATATATTATACGTGCTTCTCAGGTCACTAACTCTAACAAAGGATGTAACAAGAATGGAAGTGCTATTCATGCAAGGTGATACAAACTATGTGGAACTATAGATCAAACTTCGCTAGAAGTACAAGGGGCATGGAGCAAAACTAAATTGCAGGTCGTCAACTTGATCACTGTCAGTAAACGATCAAATATCTATGTTGTCTTTAACAAGATATGTAAAGCATCAAGCATGACAAGGTAATTCTAGAAAAGTTTGCTTTTGTATGTGTGCCCAAACGAATAACAGCTAAGCAACCTAGAGGTCGAGGACACCATGAATAATCCTATTGTGATCATTCTTGCAAGAAGATTGGTACAGAAGTATGGTAGATGAATGACATGATACTACAAAATCATTGCTAGCTAACTTTGTCCACGCAAATGCCACAATTAACCACAACTCAGGCTCCTAAGCTGTAGAATAAACCAGAGAAACAAATGCCATTTCCTACCAAGTACCAACAGAGATTACTGAATAATGATAAATCCAGGTACAATCGTAAGCCAATTTGATTTGGCAGAACAATTGGGTTTGACTAAACTGTGTCCTAACTGATGAAAAGAAAAAGGGATAGTGTTATAATGCAACTAGATGGTGATGAGTTGATAACATAGCAGAACTTGTGCGACACACAAATTCTCCCAAAGGGTGCAACCAGGACATACACACAAATTCTTACAGAGGGTGCAAGCAAGGTAGAATATTCAACTGAACACTAGGGGGAAATATTTCTAGAATTTCACAATATGGTGTGAAAACACTCTTCAATAGTACTCCTAGAAGATCAGAGCAAATTTCCCAACCTATCAATAATTCACAGAAATTCTCAAAACTAGGAAAAATTAGATGCATATTCTCTCTATTATAAATGGAAGGTAAATGCATATGCCAAAATTTGGGAGCAATATATGATCTCTGAGCGTCATACTATATTTCCTTTACCCAAAGATAGTAGGAGTATTATTTAACTCCAATTGTAACTGCAAAAAAAAATCAGTAAGCAATAAAAGCACCACTCATAGACGAGAGGCTGAATGCAAAAAGAAGTGTTGCGTAAAGGAACATAGAAATGGGTATTATTCATGTTTTTCTAACTTCCACTAGAAATCAGGGCATCAATGTGAATTTAAGAACATTTTAACATAAAAAAACATGTGGTGGTAGGATGCAATACATGCATCGTTATCAATACAACATGTGAATAAATTCATGGCCTAGCATTTAAAATTCTACTCCAGCCTACAACATTGGGCTCAAATAGAAGAAAACCTAAATAGCACTACCATTATGGAACAAGCCACCAGATTATATCATATACAAACTATAGAAGTTCAGTACATCATATAGTGGGTAGTGTTACACTTCTCGCTAAAAGGGACACCATAGCAGTACAAAATGACTATCAAGCAAGCTTTAAAGTTTTGAAAGTACCTGAGAACGAGATCTTTGTGATTGAGAAGCAATATATTGCAAGATTTCATGGAACCTTGACTGGCTGTAGTCTGCAACCTTGTGGAAGTAAGTAACAGCCATATCACTAGCCCTTGTCCTCAACTCAAGAAGATTGCGATCAATCTCAGATTCATGTTTTGCGATATACGGCTTGAAGAACGACTCATAGACATATGAAGTCCCCTGGAATAACCCTTTGTTAGAGACAAGCCATAAGACATAACATGTTATGGCAACACAAAAAGCAGGAAACCAAACCTGTGTCTTAGGATACCACAAATACACAATAAAAGCCAGCTTTGCTTCACTATACATTGGCAACCTGTATGAAAATGGAACTATCAACCATCAAGCAGAGGAAGTCCCCCAACTGTAATCACCCAAAATCCTAATTCAAATAAGTCACATTACCATGATATGAAATTATCCCCAACTCTCTCGAAAACAGTAAGCATTGCAAGTAAAATCCTGCAAAACCATGGTCATGCATGTGAGACCAAGCAAAAAACAAAGAATGATAGCCCAAAATAAAATGGAAGGGCGTCAAAGACATACCAGTACTGACACCAGAACCGCAACTGCTCAATCTCAGGCCTATTCAGCTCCACTGTCTTGTAACAATCATAAGCCGGATATGCATATCCAAGAACAAGTCTGCAAAACAGATAAATAACAGAAACATTGTGAATGTAAACAAGAAAATCACATCATTTCTGTGATTAAATAAGAACTGAGTTCCTGCTTACATCAAAGCTCTGGTAATGAATGATCCAACAACCATCTTGACCCCTACACCACAGAAACATCAATTACATATGTTGTCAATTGCGAAAAGCAACATTGATAAATGTCCTAGGAGGGTCAAATCACAACATGCTAGCAGCCATTATGCCATAGCCTTCCACAAACTCCTTCACATCAGCAAAACAAAACATAAAAAGATGGAAATAGGTACTGCATGCCAGATTAAGCCTTTATCTTGCTGATTACTTCAGCCATCGAACATCTAGAAAGCATTATTCAAACATGTTAGCACCATAAGTTCAGAGGTGATACCAAACCATTTTGCTATAGTTCGATTTTGTTATAACAGAGGCTACACAGAGTAGGGGAAACCTAACGACTACCTATTCTGGCCAGACCAAACAAAATCTCTGTTAAAGTTGGGGTCTAGATATATAGAATAGGGGGTGCATCAAGCATCATAAGTTCATATGAGCCCATTTTGCTAGAATTCGATTTTGTTAGAAACATACACTACACAGAACAGGGGAAATCCAAACAATTACTCGTTCCCAGTCAGACCAAACAATTTACTGTTACATTTCGGCTTTAGTATATGATAGCAGAAGGCACACCTCCTCTGCTCTAAGAAAATGACCAAGCAAATCAATCTGAACATGAACTGGGAAGCAAATTGAATGGAGGCACCCGATACAGATCAATTCAAACGAGCAGCCAAAAGTACACCTATGCTCTCAGAAGAAGACCAACCAAATTAATCTAAACATGAACTGGGAAGCAAAAATTAAACGGAGGCACCAGATAAAAAATCAATTCATACGAGCAGCCAAAAGTACCTGGCGCAAACCCAACTAGATCAGTCTCAGCCTACCACGAAACCAAAATCAACACAGCACAGAGGAACCGCTACATCAAGCTCGCAAATCCCTCCAAATGCGAGCGGCTCGCAACCCCTCCGCGCGGTTGCGGCCCCCGAACGGCACCGGAGGAGCAGCGCAGCGCGGAGAATCGAACGGGACACGGGACGCAACAACCGCAGCCTAATCCATATCCGAAACAACCTAATAGCATATCCGTAGCGTGTACGGGGAGGAGGGAACCCCTAGCGGAGACGGAACTGGGGGTGGCGCTGCCGCTGCCCCCGCTGCAGCAGGACCAAATCGAAGCAAAGTGGGGCGGGGAACGAATACCTTTCCTCCCGCGGCAAGCAACGGGTCGGCAGCGCGAGGTGCTGGCCCTCGGCGGCGGCGGCGACGCGGGCTCTCGCCGGAGCAGGGGAGGGAGCTGCGGAAGCTTCCAGAAGGTTCTGGGAGGAAGGGGGCCTCCGTCCCGGGCCGGGTCAGCGGCGAGGCGGCCGATGGGGAGGGGGGAGGGAATTCAAAAGAGGGGTTTGCCTCTGGGTTTGGGGATAAAAGGGGGCGAGGAAATCACCGTGAGAAACCGCTACATAGCATCCCACGCTCACGGTGGGGCTGCCCGTCTGCTACGCCGACAGCTGGGCCCAGAAGTGGGATGGTCCCACCTGTCTGCTGGGTTTAGCTTGCTACTGTCGGCTCGGGTGGGTGGAGGCGGCAGAGGTGTGCGGCGCCGTTCTGCCGTTCCTCTGCGGGGGTCGGAGGTGTGCGGCGCACGCGTCGGCTCTTGTAGCCGTGCGAAGTCGGGTTAGCTCGGGTGCGGCGGGCCGCAGTGTCAGTGGGTGGCCTCGGGTGGATAAGAGCGCGCCGAGGTCAAGTAAAGAATTGTGCTGTGTTTGGGTGCGAGGGGCAAGGAATATGTGCACGCCGGGAGGAGGGGATGGGATCCCGGCCCGTCTGACACTCTCTCTCTCCCTTCGACACGCTTGTCAAGTGTTGCAGCATCGTTTTAATTTTTGAAAGTAGGGTATCGTAACGTTTGATAAAAGATAAATTGCACTCCCTCCGATTCATAATAAGTGTCACAGTTTTGAACTTAAGTTAGTTAAAGTATATCGTGGTCACTCTCGCTCCAGCTACAAAGAGGGCGTAGATTATGTGCGGTATCTCGCAAAAGAAAATGTACACTGCTTAGGGCATTTCTAACCGAACCACCATCATATAATTTTTCAAATGCTTTCTCAAACCTTAACTCGTCAAAAATGAGAAGTTAAGATAACGACCGGACTTAACCAGACTCCTATATTTAACCCCTTACAAAAAGATATTTGCTATTTAGCTATCTTAGATGCCACCCGTTCTACATCCGACGGATGTGATTATTCGACTGTATGTCCGTCATTGAAGGAGGGAGTGGGGGATGAGCAGAGCTCGGATCCTGTCGTGGCTCGGTCAGGTGAATGCAGAGCGGGACAGTGGTGGCTTGCACCATCAGCCATGGACTTGGGCATGCCGCCCCCGAGGCGTTCCAGATGACCATGGGAAGGGGGAAAAGGTCGTGGTACTCCATGGTTGGGTGGCCAAACGTGGTTGGGGGAGTCCCACCTAGACTGGACGGAGTCGGATGGACGCTCGGCGCCCCGTCGTTGCTCGATCCGGAGCGGCCACCACCTCATGTGGGTGCGGGAGGAGCCGTGCGCAGGTCGTCTAGCCACGGATCCACGACCGAGTGTTTTTCCCCCTACATCTCATTGACTTACCTAATAAAATCATGTTGTTTTGGTGAGCCAATAATTACTGATTCAATTAACAGCTAATGTCTATTTTTAGTACGCAATCGATTTAATAACAAAATTGTAGGTAAATCACAGTCATTGCATACATTTTATGTGTGCCTTTGTTGCAACCCACATGCAGTTATCTAATGGACTGAAATTAAGGTCAATGTTTTTTAGGATAATTTTTTTGGGGGTTGAGAGTCAACAACAGGAATCCAACACTTAATTACATGTTGATGCAAGCTTTAATTTTGTACTGCACCTCTTCGTGAGAATGAGTCTTAGTACTGGAGGATAACATCATGTGGCCCTTGCTCTGTTTTCTTTGTGTTGAACATATGAGCAAATTACTACGAGATTTAATCCGAATAAACAGTAAATAGATCATGACGACAATAACAGAGATTGAACTAATCAGGCAGACTAGCATAGCAGATGAATAGCTCGAATCTAAGGCACAGACTAGAAACATGAATTCTAGCACGATCTCAAACAAGGAGGGCAGAATCACATACGATGCAGCGGGAGCAGAACCGCTGGCGTTGATGTTGTCGCCCATGTCGTTGATGAAGAGGTTGCTGAGGTCGGGGAAGAAGTCGTCCATGTGGATTTGTTCTTGTTGTTTTTAAACTTGTTGGGCTGGAAGTTCTTCTTCTGTACCATGTGGGCACTGGAAGCTCCCTCGGTGAGGGTGTCCCGGACTAGGGGGTACTCGGGCTGCCGGCCTATCTCTCGTAGGCCGGGTTGGTGGGCCGTCCTCTACACGTCGATGGAAGGCCGGATTGTGGACGACCCCGTGCATCAGAAGGAAACCTCCGAAGACTTGGCGTCTCCTCCAATAAACAGTTGGCATAATCGGAATGTTTGTCCCCTGATGGTAACCGACCATGTGTAACCCTAGGACCTCCTGGTGTCTATATAAACCAGAAGGCCTAGTCCGTAGAAGCAGAGATATCATTACCTAGGGTCTAGCCCAGTCGATCTCGAGGTAGATCAACTCTGTAACCTTCATACGATCACATCAATACAATCAAGCAGGACGTATGGTATTACCTCCTTGAGAGGGCCCGAACCTGGGTAAACCACTGTCTCTACGTTCCCTGTTACCATCGACTCCTTGACCCATAGTTCGGATCCCCTACCCGAGATCTACCGGTTTTGGTACCGACATTGGTGCTTTCATTGAGAGTCCCGTCGTGGGTCGCCAAGGATCGATGGCTCGCCGTCCCCGGACAGTTCTTCAGCAATGGAACCTGCAGCGGGGATATCATCGTCCTCGGACAGCTCTTCTCTTCAGCAACGGAGTTCGCAGCGGGGACATCTTCGTCCCTGGCCAGCTCTTCGCGTTCGGCAGCATCGTGTTGCACGCCGATCCGACCGGCCGCCTCAACCAGGTCGGCAGCTTCGCCCCCGAGCAGGAAATCAGGTTCGGCGGCCTTGAGTACGTCGCCGATGCTCGAGGCGATCTGGTCTTCACTGGGTTCTCGGCCTTACCCGAGGAACCCACTAACCCCGAGGCCTTGACTTCGGATTCCTTCCCCGCCCCCATCCTCGGGGCGGGCCTCAGTTCGGATCTGACCTTGAGATTGGATCCGACCCCGGAGCCGGAAAATCAAGGGTCACCCTTGGCCGAACACACTCCCGTTATCGGCGCGCCGGAACCCAGCTCCGATGGCTGCCCGAACATAGATCCGGTTGACCCCTCGATTTTAAGCGAGATGCTGGACCGGATCCAGATGATAAATATCGCGGACGGCCCGTCCTCGGACCAGGAGCAGGTCGGACAGGATGCCGGCCGCGGGGAATTTTGCGTCCCACCCACCACCCACTTGGTAGCCACTATCGAAGATTTAACCGACATGCTGGACTACGCCTCCGAGGAGGCTGACGACATGGACGAGGACATTGACGTCCCGCCCTACACGGATACCTTCCTTGCCACTGCAAATACCGGAAAGTGGACCGCCACCTCCACCTATGACGTTTACATGGTTGACACCCCCATGAAGGACGATGACACAACCAAGAAGGGCGGCAACGACACCACCGAAGACCCGCCCAGACGCCGACGACGGCGAGCCAGAGGGCGGGGGAAGGGCAAGGAAAATCACACAGACACAAACGACACCGGAGATAACGAGACTCCGGATAATTTAGGGGAGCTCGGCGATAACACGCCCGAGCAACGACCTGACGCCCCTGAAGGGCACGAGGACCAGGGTGACCCCGAGGACCTCGATGATTCCGAGGACAGTAATTACCTCCCTCCATCCGAAGAGGAAGATAGCCTCGGACCCGAAGACTTTATCGTCCCAGAGGATTCCCTGGAACAAGAAAAATTCAAGCGGCAACTCATTGCCACTGCCCGAAGCTTGAAGATGAAACAACAACAGCTAAGGGCCGAACAGGATACACTCAATGACAGATGGACGATGGTCCTAGCTGCCGAAGAAGGCCTCGACGATCAACGTCAGGGCCAATATAAGAGTTACCCACGGCGGCGCCTCCTTCCAGAATTCGAGGATGAGGCCTTCGAGCCCGTACCTCCCAGACAAACTTACGCAGACCAGCCCGACCGGCCCCCTCGAGGACGAGATAGGCCGGCCGTGGAAACCGAGCTCCCACCCGCGCCCCCTCGAGGACGAGATAGAGCGGCTGGAGAAGCCGAATACCCACCCGCGCCCCCTCGAGGACGAGATAGAGCGGCCGGAGAAACCGAACTTCCACCCGTGCCCCCTCGAGGACGGGGTAGGGCGGCCAGGGAAACCGAATACCCACTCGTGCCCTCTCGCCGAGCTGGCAAAGACCCGGTTCAACCGGATGACCAATACGATCTGCGCCACGACCTGAACGCACGCGGGCTCCAGTCGAGGTCCATTTACGGATCCACAGGATACGCACCCGCCGGGCGGGACGGATACCAAACCTGGCGCGATAGACACGACAGAGCTCGGGAACAGCACCGTGCCCGGATGATAACCGATCTCCGGCGCGATGTGGCCCGGGCTAGGGGCGCCACACACCCAATGTGTTTCACAGACGAGGTGATGCAGCATCAGTTCCCCGAAGGGTTCAAACCCGTCAACATCGAATCCTACGATGGGACAACTGACCCGGCCGTATGGATTGAGGATTTTCTCCTCCACATTCACATGGCCCGAGGAGATGATCTCCACGCTATTAAGTACCTACCATTGAAACTCAAGGGACCGGCAAGGCATTGGCTGAACAGCCTACCCGAAAACTCCATCGGGAGCTGGGAAGAGCTTGAGGATGCATTCCGAGCTAACTTTCAAGGAACCTATGTTCGGCCACCGGACGCCGATGACCTGAGCCATGTTATTCAGCAGCCCGGAGAGTCAGCCCGGCAATTCTGGAACCGATTCTTGACCAAGAAAAACCAGATCGTTGACTGCCCAGATGCCGAAGCAATTGCGGCATTCAAGCATAGTATCCGGGACGAGTGGCTCGCCCGCCAGCTCGGCCAGGACAAGCCGAGAACAATGTCGGCCCTTACCTCCCTAATGACCCGCTTTTGCGCGGGTGAAGATAGTTAGTTGGCTCGTCGAAGCAACCACCCCGAAGACCCCGACACTTCAGAAGCCCGGGACGGGAACGGCAAACCGCGGCACAATAGAAATAACAAGCGACGGCACTCAAACAACGGCGGTGAAGCCGATGACACAGCGGTAAACGCCGGATTCAGCGGCTCGAAATCGGGACAGCGGAAAAAACCCTCTAAAGGGAACCGGGATGCCCCGTCTGCACTGGACAGAATATTGGATAGGCCCTGCCAGATTCATGGCACCCCTGACAAGCCAGCTAACCACACCAACCGTAACTGTTGGGTAATTAAGCAGGCCGGCAAAGCCACAGCCGAAGAACAGGGCAAGGGCCCCCGGAGCGAGGACGACGACGAACCTCGCGGGCCGAATAATGGAGGCCAAAAACAGTTCCCTCCAGAGGTCAAAACCGTGAACATGATCTATGTCACGCACATACCAAAGAAGGAGCGGAAATGCGTGCTTCGGGATGTCTACTCCTTAGAGCCGGTAGCCCCGAAATTCAACCCGTGGTCGGCTTGCCCGATCACTTTCGACCGTCGAGATCATCCGACCAGTATACGCCATGGAGGAACGGCGGCTCTGGTACTCGACCCCATCGTGGACGGATTTCACCTCACTAGGGTCTTGATGGACGGAGGTAGCAGTCTTAACCTGCTTTACGCAGATACAGTGAGGAAGATGGGGATCGACCCATCAAGGATCAAACCCAGCAACACCACCTTTAAAGGTGTAATTCCTGGCGTCGAGGCACGTTGCTCGGGATCCGTGACTTTGGAAGTAGTCTTCGGCTCGCCCGACAACTTCCGCGCCGAGGACTTGATCTTCAATATTGTTCCTTTCCGCAGTGGTTATCACGCACTCCTCGGACGGACCGCCTTCGCTCGCTTTAACGCCGTCCCGCACTATGCGTACCTGAAGCTCAAGATGCCAGGACCAAGGGGCGTTATTACCATTAACGGTAATACCGAGCGCTCGCTCCGAACAGAGGAACACACTGCGGCTCTCGCCGCCGAAGTCCAAGTTGCCGAAGAGGCGTCGCAAGCCCAGTCCACTGCCAAGACACTGGACGCACGCAAGCGCTCCCGAGTTGCAGCCTCGCCCCCGGCGCACTCCCATGCTCACCCCAAATAGGGATACGCGCCCCGCAGCATGTCCCACCTAGTCGCGAAATACGTACCTCGAATGCACAATTTCGCGCTCGAAATTCCATGGGCAGTTGTGGGGACACATAAAACAAAGGCCAAGAGCTCGGTTCGACCGACAACTGGCCAACAGATGTCTTCGCATCGACATCATCAACAGGCACCATCTAGGGCCTGATCAGCGTCAAGCTAATATACCACGGCGACTTCTCAAACCCCTTTTTCAAGGGCTCGCCCGCCAAAGATTACTACCTCCACCGAATACACGGCGGCCAGCTTCGCTTCCACAGAAGCTTCTTAAAGAGCAAAGGCGCAGACTGTTGGGGAACGCTGCATGGGAAACAAAAAATTTCCTACGCACACGCAAGATCTATCCATGGTGATGAGCATCTACGAGAGGGAGAGTGAATCTACATACCCTTGTAGATCGCTAAGCGGAAGCGTTAATAAACGCGGTTGATGTAGTCGAACGTCTTCGCGATCCAAATCGCCGAGCGTCCCGCGATCCAATCACGATCCTTCCGATCTAGTGCCGAACGGACGGCACCTCCGCGTTCAACACACGTGCGGCTTGATGACGCCTTCACCTCCTCGATCCAGCGAGCGATGATGAAGTAGTAGATGAGTTCCAGCAGCACGACGGCGTGGTGATGATGATGAGTAGCAATCTCAGCAGGGCTTCGCCAAGCACTACAGAGATTATGACGGAGGAACTAGAGGGCTAGGGTTGCCGGCACACGGCTTGGGAAATCCTGATGTGTCCCGTGTGCTAGCCCTGCCCCTCTATTTATATGTTGAGCCTTGGGGTCTAAACTTGGAGTAAAAGCCTCCTCCGGGTCGGTTTTGCCCGCACAAGGTCGGTTTGGCCCGCAGGGAAAGAGTCCAACTCGGATCCCTGCCGAACCGTGCACAGCCGCGCACAAGCGGTAGTACCGCTTCACACAAGCGGTAGTACCGCTTGGGCGGTAGTACCGCTCGGGCGGTAGTACCGCTTCACACAAGCGGTAGTACCGCTCGGGCGGTAGTACCGCTTCACACAAGCGGTAGTACCGCTCCGGCGGTAGTACCGCTTCACACAAGCGGTAGTACCGCTCCGGCGGTAGTACCGCTTCACCAAGCGGTAGTACCGCTTACGCGGCAGCAAAACTACTTTTGCACTTTCCAATACCTTGTGGGCTTTATCCCTTTGGCTCATATAAAGTGTTGCTGCACCCGAACACTTCGGTAAACATCCGGAACCCCTTCCGGTGAACTCCGGAACCCTTCCAGAGATCAAAACACTATTATCACATATATCAATCTTTACCTCCGGACTATTCCGGAGATCCTCGTCATGTCCGGGATCTTATCCGGGACTCCGAACAACTTTCGGTCACCAACATAATAACTCAATTATACTAATCGTCACCAAACGTTAAGTGTGTAGACCCTGCGGGTTCGAGAACTATGTAGACATGACCGAGACACCTCTACGGCCAATAACCAATAGCGGGACCTGGATGCCCATATTGGCTCCTACATATTCTACGAAGATCTTTATCGGTCGAACCTCTATGTCAAGGATTCAGTTAATCCCGTATGCTGTTCCCTTTGTTCTTCGGTATGTTACTTGCCCGAGATTCGATCGTCGGTATCACTATACCTAGTTCAATCTCGTTACCGGCAAGTCTCTTTACTCGTTCCGTAATACAAGATCTCGTGGCTAACACTTTAGTCACATTGCTTGCAAGGCTCATTGTGATGTTGTATTACTGAGTGGGCCCTGAGATACCTCTCCGTCATACGGAGTAACAAATCCCAGTCTTGATCCATGCCAACCCAACAGACACCCTCGGAGATACCTGTAGAGCACCTTTATAGTCACCCAGTTACGTTGCGACGTTTGATACACACAAGGTACTCCTCCGATGTCAGGGAGTTGCATGATCTCATGGTCAAAGGAACAGATACTTGACATGCAGAAAACAATAGCAATAAACTGACACGATCAAATGCTACGTTTACAGTTTGGGTCTTGTCCATCACATCATTCTCCTAATGATGTGATCCCGTTATCAAATGACATCTCATGTCAATGGCTAGGAAACCTTAACCATCTTTGATCAACGAGCTAGTCAACTAGAGGCTTACTAGGGACACAGTGTTGTCTATGTACCCACACATGTATTTGAGTTTCCAATCAATACAATTATAGCATGGATAATAAACGATTATCATGAACAAGGAAATATAATAATAACCAATTTATTATTGCCTCTAGGGCATATTTCCAACAGTCTCCCACTTGCACTAGAGTCAATAATCTAGTTCACATCACTATGTGATTTACATTGTAATGAATCGAACACCCATGCAGTTCTGGTGTTGTTCATGTTTAGCCCTTGGAAGAGGTTTAGTCATCGGATCTGCAACATTTAGATCCGTGTGTACTTTGCAAATATTTATGTCGTCCTCCTTGATGTAATCGCGGATGGAATTGAAACGTCGTTTTATGTGTCTGGTCCTCTTGTGAAATCTTGGTTCCTTGGCTAGAGCAATGGCACCAGTGTTATCACAAAACAGAGTCATTGGGTTAAGCGCACTAGGCACTACTCCAAGATCTGTCATGAACTCCTTCATCCAGACACCTTCCTTCGCTGCCTCCGAGGCAGCGATGTACTCCGCTTCGCATGTAGAATCTGCTACTACGCTTTGCTTGGAACTGCACCAGCTAACCGCACCCCCATTAAGAATAAATACGTATCCGGTTTGAGACTTAGAGTCATCCGGATCAGTGTCAAAGCTTGCATCGACGTAACCCTTTACAACGAGCTCTTGATCACCTCCATAAACGAGAAACATGTCCTTAGTCCTTTTCAGGTACTTCAGGATATTCTTGACCGCCGTCCATTGTTCCATTCCTGGATCACTTTGAAACCTTCCGACCATACTTATGGCAAGGCTGACATCGGGTCTTGTGCACAGCATTGCATACATAATAGAGCCTATGGCTGAAGCATAGGGGATGACACTCATCTTTTCTCTATCTTCTGCAGTCACTGGGCATTGAGTCTTACTCAACTTCACACCTTGCAAAACAGGCAAGAACCCCTTCTTGGACTGATCCATTTTGAACTTCTTCAAAATCTTATCAAGGTATGTGCTTTGTGAAAGTCCTATTAAGCGTCTTGATCTATCTCTATAGATCTTGATGCCTAATATGAAAGCAGCTTCTCCTAGGTCCTTCATTGAAAAACTCTTGTTCAAATATTCCTTTACGCTTTCCAGCATTTCTATATTGTTTCCAATCAGCAATATGTCATCCACATATAATATTAGAAACGCTATAGAGCTCCCACTCACTTTCTTGTAAATACAAGCTTCTCCGTAAACTTGTATAAACTCGAACGCTTTGATCACCTCATCAAAACGAAGATTCCAACTCCGAGATGCTTGCACCAGTCCATAAATGGATCGCTGGAGTTTGCAAACTTTGTCAGCATTCTCTGGATCGACAAAACCTTCTGGTTGCATCATATACAACTCTTCCTTAAGGTAACCGTTAAGGAACGCTGTTTTGACATCCATCTGCCAAATTTCATAATCGAAAAAGGCAGCTATTGCTAACATGATTCTGACGGACTTAAGCATCGCTACGGGTGAGAAGGTCTCATCGTAGTCAACTCCTTGAACTTGTGAAAAACCCTTTGCCACAAGTAGAGCTTTATAGACGGTGACATTACCGTCCGCGTCCGTCTTCCTCTTAAAGATCCATTTGTTCTGAATGGCCTTACGCCCTTCAGGTAATACTTCCAAAGTCCATACTTTGTTTTCATACATGGATCCCATCTCGGATTTCATGGCCTCTAACCACTTCTCGGAATCCGGGCCCATCATCGCTTCTCCATAGCTCGTAGGTTCATCGTTGTTTAACAACATGACCTCTAAGACAGGGTTGCCGTACCACTCAGGAGCAGTACGCGTCCTTGTCGACCTACGAGGTTCGATAGCAACTTGATCCAAAGCTTCATGATCATCATCATTAACTTCCTCTTCAGCTAATGTAGGCTCCACAGAAACAACTTTCTGCGCTGCGCTACTCTCAGGTTGAAGTAAAGGTTCAACAACCTCATCAAGTTCTATCTTCCTCCCACTCAATTCTTTCGAGAGAAACTCTTTCTCAAGAAATGTTCCGTTTTTAGCGACAAACACTTTGCCTTCGGATCTGAGGTAGAAGGTATACCCAATTGTCTCTTTTGGGTATCCTATGAAGACGCATTTCTCCGCTTTGGGTTCCAGCTTTTCAGGCTGAAGCTTTTTGACATAAGCATCACATCCCCAAACTTTAAGAAACGACAGTTTTGGCTTCTTGTCAAACCAAAGTTCATAAGGCGTCGTCTCAACGGATTTCGATGGTGCCCTATTTAAAGTGAATGCTGCTGTCTCTAATGCATAACCCCAAAACGATAGTGGCAAATCGGCAAGAGACATCATAGATCGCACCATATCCAATAAGGTTCGATTACGACGTTCGGACACACCATTACGCTGTGGTGTTCCAGGCGGTGTCAATTGTGAAACAATTCCACATTGTCTTAAGTGACTGCCAAACTCATAACTCAGATATTCTCCTCCTCGATCAGATCGTAGGAATTTAATCTTCTTGTTACGATGATTCTCAACTTCACTCTGAAATTGTTTGAACTTTTCAAATGTTTCAGACTTGTGTTTCATTAAGTAAATATACCCATATCTACTTAAGTCATCAGTGAAGGTGAGAAAGTAACGATAACCACCGCGCGCCTCAATACTCATCGGACCGCACACATCAGTATGTATGATTTCCAATAAGTCACTTGCCCGTTCCATTGTTCCAGAGAACGGCGTTTTAGTCATCTTGCCCATGAGGCATGGCTCACATGTGTCAAGTGATTCAAAATCAAGTGACTCCAAAAGTCCATCAGCATGGAGCTTCTTCATGCGTTTTACGCCAATATGACTTAAACGGCAGTGCCACAAGAAAGTGGTATTATCATTATCAATTCTACATCTTTTGGCATCAATGTTATGAACATGTGTATCACTACTATCGAGATTCAATAAGAATAAACCCCTCACATCGGGTGCATGACCATAAAAGATATTACTCATATAAATAGAACAACCATTATTCTCTGATTTAAATGAGTAACCGTCTCGCAATAAACAAGATCCAGATATAATGTTCATGCTTAACGCAGGCACCAAATAACACTTATTTAGGTTCATCACTAATCCCGACGGTAATCGAAGAGCGAGCGTGCCGACGGCGATCACATCAACCTTGGAACCATTTCCCACGCGCACCGTCACTTCGTCCTTTGCCAGCCTCCGTCTATTCCGCAGTTCCTGTTTTGAGTTGCAAATATGAGCAACCGCACCGGTATCAAATACCCAGGCACTACAACGAGAGTTGGTAAGGTACACATCAATAACATGTATATCATATATACCTTGTTTGTTGTTGGCCGCCTTCTTGTCAGCCAAATACTTGGGGCAATTCCGCTTCCAGTGTCCAGTTCCCTTGCAATGAAAACACACAGTTTCTGGTTTGGGTCCAGCCTTGGGTTTCTTCACGAGAGGAGCAACTGCTTTGCCACTCTTCTTGGAGTTACCCTTCTTACCCTTGCCATTTTTCTTGAAACTAGTGGTTTTATTGACCATCAACACTTGATGCTCCTTCTGAATTTCAGACTCAGCGGCTTTCAGCATCGCAAACAGCTCGGCGACTGACTTGTTCATCCCGTGCATGTTATAGTTCAACACGAAGCTCTTGTAGCTAGGTGGCAATGATTGAAGAACTCTGTCAGTGATAGCCTCTGGCGGAAGGGGCATCCCTAACTCAGCCAGACGGGTGGAGTACCCAGACATTCTGAGCACGTGATCACTGATAGACCCGTTCTCCTCCATCTTGCAAGCATAGAACTTATCGGAGATCTCATATCTCTCGATCCGGGCATTCTTCTGAGAGATAAACTTCAACTCCTGGAACATCTCATATGCTCCATGACGTTCAAAACGTCTTTGAAGTCCCGGTTCTAAGCCATACAACATTGCACATTGAACTATTGAGTAATCATCAGAACGAGCCTGCCAGGCGTTCACAACGTCTAGAGACTCAACTGGAGCGGGTGGATCACCAAGCGGTGCATCAAGGACATAAGCCTTCTGGGAAGCCGTAAGGATAATCCTTAGATTACGGGCCCAGTCCACAAAGTTACTTCCATCATCTTTCAACTTAGCTTTCTCTAGGAACGCATTAAAATTCAGGGGTGCTACTGCGCGAGCCATGATCTACAACATAAATATTGCAAAGACAACTTAGACTATGGTTCTTAGATAATGAGTTTAGTTAATCATATTACTTAAAAAACTCCCACTCAAATTGACATCCCTCTGATCATTCGAGTGTAACATGATCCAAATCCACCAACTCAAGTCCGATCATCACGTGAGTTGAGGTGGTTTCAATGGTGAACATCTTCATGTTGATCATATCTACTATATGACTCATGTTCGACCTTTCGGTCTCTTGTGTTCCGAGGCCATGTCTGTACATGCTAGGCTCGTCAAGTTTAACCCGAGTGTTCCGCACGTGCAACATGGCTTGCACCCGTTGTATGCGAACGTAGAGTCTATCACACCCGATCATCACGGCGTGTCTCGAAACGACGAACTTTCGCAACGGTGCACACTTGGGGAGAACACAATTTATCTTGAAATTTAAGTGAGGGATCACCTTATAATGCTACCGTCGTCCTAAGCAAAATAAGATGCATAAAAGGATTAACATCACATGCAAATCATAAGTGACATGATATGGCCATGAACTTGTGCTTTTGATCTCCATCTCCAAAGCACCGGCATGATCTCCATCGTCACCGGCATGACACCATGATCTCCATCATCTTGATCTCCATCAACGTGTCGCCATAAGGTTGTCGCGCCGACTGTTGCTTCCACGACTATAGCTAACGTTTAGCGATAAAGTAAAGCATTACATAGCGCTTAATGATTGACACGCAGGTCATACAATAATTAAAGACAACTCTATGGCTCCTGCCAGTTGCCGTACTCATCGACATGCAAGTCGTGATATTCTATACAACACATGATCATCTCATACATCACATATATCTCATCATGTAATTGGCCATATCATATCACATCATACCCTGCAAAAACAAGTTAGACGTCCTCTAATTGTTGTTGCAAATTTTACGTGGCTGCTACGGGTTTGCAAGAACCGTTCTTACCTACGCAAAACCACAACGTGGTGTAGTGATTGCTTTTTGATCTTCTAAAAGAACCCTCTTCATTGAAATCGATTCAACTAAAGTGAGAGAGACAGACACCCGCTAGCCATCTTTATGCAACGAAGTTACATGTCAGTTGAAGGAACCTGTCTCGCGTAAGTGTACGCGTAATGTCGGTCCGGGCCGCTTCATCTCACAGTACCGCCGAATCAAATATCAACTAGTAACGGCAAGCAATATGTATACATCCACGCCCACAACTCGTTTGTGTTCTACTCGAGATCTCATCTATGCATAGACCTAGCTCATGATGCCACTGTTGGGGAACGCTGCATGGGAAACAAAAAATTTCCTACGCACACGCAAGATCTATCCATGGTGATGAGCATCTACGAGAGGGAGAGTGAATCTACATACCCTTGTAGATCGCTAAGCGGAAGCGTTAATAAACGCGGTTGATGTCGTCGAACGTCTTCGCGATCCAAATCGCCGAGCGTCCCGCGATCCAATCACGATCCTTCCGATCTAGTGCCGAACGGACGGCACCTCCGCGTTCAACACACGTGCGGCTTGATGACGCCTTCACCTCCTCGATCCAGCGAGCGATGATGAAGTAGTAGATGAGTTCCAGCAGCACGACGGCGTGGTGATGATGATGAGTAGCAATCTCAGCAGGGCTTCGCCAAGCACTACAGAGATTATGACGGAGGAACTAGAGGGCTAGGGTTGCCGGCACACGGCTTGGGAAATCCTGATGTGTCCCGTGTGCTAGCCCTGCCCCTCTATTTATATGTTGAGCCTTGGGGTCTAAACTTGGAGTAAAAGCCTCCTCCGGGTCGGTTTTGCCCGCACAAGGTCGGTTTGGCCCGCAGGGAAAGAGTCCAACTCGGATCCCTGCCGAACCGTGCACAGCCGCGCACAAGCGGTAGTACCGCTTCACACAAGCGGTAGTACCGCTTGGGCGGTAGTACCGCTTCACACAAGCGGTAGTACCGCTCGGGCGGTAGTACCGCTTCACACAAGCGGTAGTACCGCTCTGGCGGTAGTACCGCTTCACACAAGCGGTAGTACCGCTCCGGCGGTAGTACCGCTTCACCAAGCGGTAGTACCGCTTACGCGGCAGCAAAACTACTTTTGCACTTTCCAATACCTTGTGGGCTTTATCCCTTTGGCTCATATAAAGTGTTGCTGCACCCGAACACTTCGGTAAACATCCGGAACCCCTTCCGGTGAACTCCGGAACCCTTCCAGAGATCAAAACACTATTATCACATATATCAATCTTTACCTCCGGACTATTCCGGAGATCCTCGTCATGTCCGGGATCTTATCCGGGACTCCGAACAACTTTCGGTCACCAACATAATAACTCAATTATACTAATCGTCACCAAACGTTAAGTGTGTAGACCCTGCGGGTTCGAGAACTATGTAGACATGACCGAGACACCTCTACGGCCAATAACCAATAGCGGGACCTGGATGCCCATATTGGCTCCTACATATTCTACGAAGATCTTTATCGGTCGAACCTCTATGTCAAGGATTCAGTTAATCCCGTATGCTGTTCCCTTTGTTCTTCGGTATGTTACTTGCCCGAGATTCGATCGTCGGTATCACTATACCTAGTTCAATCTCGTTACCGGCAAGTCTCTTTACTCGTTCCGTAATACAAGATCTCGTGGCTAACACTTTAGTCACATTGCTTGCAAGGCTCATTGTGATGTTGTATTACCGAGTGGGCCCTGAGATACCTCTCCGTCATACGGAGTAACAAATCCCAGTCTTGATCCATGCCAACCCAACAGACACCCTCGGAGATACCTGTAGAGCACCTTTATAGTCACCCAGTTACGTTGCGACGTTTGATACACACAAGGTACTCCTCCGATGTCAGGGAGTTGCATGATCTCATGGTCAAAGGAACAGATACTTGACATGCAGAAAACAATAGCAATAAACTGACACGATCAAATGCTACGTTTACAGTTTGGGTCTTGTCCATCACATCATTCTCCTAATGATGTGATCCCGTTATCAAATGACATCTCATGTCAATGGCTAGGAAACCTTAACCATCTTTGATCAACGAGCTAGTCAACTAGAGGCTTACTAGGGACACAGTGTTGTCTATGTACCCACACATGTATTTGAGTTTCCAATCAATACAATTATAGCATGGATAATAAACGATTATCATGAACAAGGAAATATAATAATAACCAATTTATTATTGCCTCTAGGGCATATTTCCAACACAGACGTGCAGCAGGGCGTAGTAGGGACGTCAAACCACTCATGAAGGCCCTGTGTAAACCTTTACTCTCAATATATACATTTCTTTAAAAGTATCTATTAAAGTTACTTCGGCAATCCGGATTGTACGGTTGGACGTCACACATTCCAAGGAAATAAAGACCACTTTATTATGGTATACTCGTGCAGTCATTCACGTTGCTTATTCCTTTCCGCCTTTTTTAGCCGAAGTAAACTATCACGATACATGCATTTTAATCCGGCTAATAGACCGGGGGCTTGAACATAGATCTCGCCTTAAACTTTATCCCGGCACTTCTTTTTATTTTATGTGCTCGGTGTCATGGATATTGCATTATATGAATCAGTTCCGAATTAAGTCTTTGGTCAATAGTTGGGTTGCCCGGCTCCTGTGTTTACCCTCTTACGTTCCGCACTGTTCGGCTAAGAGGGTAAAGGGAGAACCACTGCGATTGTACTTCTAGCTCGCCTGGTTAAAGTACCTCAGTGGAGAAAGCCAAAAACTGACTGTCCCAATAAGCGAGAACTGGTCGGCGATCCGATGACTGGCGTTAGCCTAAAATCGTTGGAGGTTAGTCCGTGTTATACGAAGGGTTCTCTGTTACAGAAACCATGTGATGATGGTGTCAACCGCGGCTCGTCCGAATATCACAAATACCGGGGGCTCGTTACCGGCCCCCACCATCAAGCTCCTCTGGCTAAGTGAAAGCACTAAAACCGCATAGTCTGATTGCCTGGTTTTCCGTACATACAACCGCCTCCGGGCACCGAGACATCGGCTAAGGGTTTACGTATTACGAGAAAACACCCCATGCAATATTTGCAAGGGGGCTGAAGCGGACGACTGGTAACTTTCAGATTACAAACGGCCGCACAGGAGTCAAAATTAACATAATCCTTAGCTTCAGGCATTGGGCATCTACTGCCCGAGCACCGTCCATCACGGCGGGGAAGTACTGTTCAGGACGCCTATGCTCTTTCCCTAGCGGCGGAGGTCCGGTGGCCATCTCGGCTGGCTTTAGCTTTGGCCAATGTACCATTGTCTTGCCGAAGGCCATCCGAGCGCCCTCGATGCATGCGGAGCGCTTCCAGGCGTCGACCCGAGAAGGGGCGCCGTACAGCCTCTGCACCAGACCGAAGTAGCTGCTCGGCAGCGGCTCCGACGGCCATAGTTTGACGCAGAGGTCCTTCATCACCGGCTCCGCCATCCGATGCAGCTCCATCAGCTGTTTCATCTGGTTGTTGAGGAGGGGAGGGTGTTCGGGCGCTTGAAATTGCGCCCAGAAAAGCCTCTGCTCGGCCCAACCCTCCTGGCCGGCGAAGAACCTCGCCGCATCCACCGCACTCTTCGAGAGGTCCGCAAAGGCGCCTGCGGAACGCCATACCCGCGTGAGCAACGCGAACCTGTTACCTCCAAAGACACATTGTAGCAAGTACGGCTTACCGTCCGCGATCAGCTTGACTTGGCGGAGCTCTTCTTGATAGCCGCGCGCCTCTGTCCGCGCTTCCTTAGCCACCGCTGCCAACGAGGTCAGCTCGGCGGCCTGCTCCTTATTCTTCTGCTCGAGGGCCTCACACCTTGCGACGGCATCCCCGAGCTCCTGCTGCACTTCCAGCACCCTAGCCTTGTGCTTTTCACTTGCAGTTCTCACCGCCGCCGGCTCGGCAGCCGCCTGTTCGGCTGCCGACTTTTGCACCGCTGCATCCACCTGACCTGTCCTCAGTGCGGCCTTGAGGCTTTCGACCTCCGCGGCGGCAACTGCAGTACAATCGGTTATCTCTGTTAGGATACTTCGAACACTGCTTACAAACCTACGGCTGTATTCACTATCACAGCTCGGACTTACCTTGCGCCTCGTCGAACCTCTTGTTCACCAGGCCCAGATCATCTTCGGAGCTCTTTAGCTTCCGATTCAGCTTGGCCAACTCTTTGGCGTTGGCGGCTGCGGCCGACGTTGATGCCTGTGCATTATTCTACGCATGTTAGTATCCGAGATATCGATTATTGATCCTCCGACCGGCTTTGCTCAACCGGTCAGAGTCTCGGGGGCTACTATGTATGAGGCTATACATTTACACAAATGAATTTTTCTAAGGAAAAATCATTACTTCGCTCACCTTGAAGCCGGTAAGAAGGCCACTAAAGGCCTTCTTCAGTCCGTTATCTACGGACCGAAGACTTTGCAACACCGCGCCCATGAGGACACGGTGCTCTTCGGCGATAGAGGAGCTGGTTAGAGCATCCTCCATCTCGTCCGGCCACCCGGTCGACGCCCGCTCTGGGGCGGGCAGGGGTGGTGGTGGCGCTCCGGTTCCTTCCCTCTCGAAGTCCGGGGCGCCGGACTCCGGACGCCTTGACGTCTCCGGAGTCGTCCTCGGAGAAAGCTCGGCTCGTCCGAGCTCCTCTTTGTTCACCAGAGGGGCCCTCCCCTCTTGGTCTTCGGCGACCGAGGCGTTCACCTCGGCCATGATAGTATCGCCTCCTCCCCCTGTATGTGGCACGGGAGGAGTCCTCCTCGCCAGGACCTCCTCGGCATCCTTGACGATTGGGAAAGGCGAGGCGCGGGATCCAGAGCCGCTCTCCGCTAGTGCCGCCGGTGGAGAATCCCCCACCGAAGCTCGGTCGGTGGGGAGATCGCGCAGTGGACTGCAAAATTGCACACGGAAACTTGATCAGTATCAAACCCAATTCGGCTAAAGACGGTCAGGCAGTCGCTAGAGTGCGTACCTTTGAGCATGCGGCTTGGCCCTGGGAATTTTCTGAGGAACCTCTTCGGAGGCCTCAGAGTCCTCGGCAGAAGCCGAGCTATCACTGGACAAGGCTACCTTGGCCTTGCACGGTCTTTTGGGAGCGGGTTGAGGAGGCTCCTCCTCGGCATCCTCGGACGCCGCCCTCTTCCCTGCTCAGGAGGAATCGTCCTCCTCCCCGTCCTCTCCCTGCTCCTTCTCCTCCTGTTGCGCGGAGGGAGCATTGGTGTCCCCGGATCTAGCACCCGGGGGTCTTCGGAAGCGGAGGCCCTCTCTGGCCTCCCCCTGTTGGTTCTTCTTCTCCTTCCTTTTCGGCACCTCGTACGGCTCCACGGCCAACATGGCCGTCAGGAGGGGCGTCCTGAGTCCCTCTGGCAGCGGCGCCGGACTGTCGATCCGCTGGGCCTTCTTCGGCCAATTCTGCGGATGAAAAGTAGCAAAGCTGAGTACCTTGTCAAAAGGGAACAGTTCGGATAAAACATACAAAATTGCTCATACCTCCCGTGGGGGATTTGCGGCGTCAAGTCCGACGTCTTCCTCCTTGGCCGGCCAGTCCTTCTGCGGCTTGAATAGCGCCCTCCACAGTTGGGCGTGGGAGGTGCGGAAGAAGCTGCGCACGGTGGCCGGTTCTCCGGGCTTATAGGCCCACATGGGGGAAGCCCTGTCCTGGAAAGGGAGAATTCGGCGGCCGAGCATGATCTGGATCACGTTGACCAGCGCGACGCCCTTCTCTATCATTTTGGCAATCCGGCTCTGCAGCAGCACCGCCTCCTTATTCGGCCCCCAGTCGAGGCCCTTCTTGGTCCATGAGACCAGCCTTGTAGGGGGGCTCGGAGCGGAAGGCCGGAATCGCCTCCCAATTTGCGCGCCTCGGCTCTGTGATATAGAACCACTCATTTTGCCATACCTTGATGGTCTCGATGAAGGTACCATCTGGCCATTCCACTCGGGGGAGTTTGCTGACCATAGCACCCCCACAGTCCGCCTGTTGGCCGTCGACGATCTTCGGCTTGATATTGAAGACTTTCAGCCACAGGCCGAAGTGTGGCCGGATCCGGAGAAAGGCTTCACAAATGATGATGAAGGCCGAGATATGGAGAAAGCGTTTCGGCGCGAGATCGTGGAAGTCAAGCCTGTAAAAGAACATGAGACCCCTGACGAAGGGTTGAAGGGGAAATCCCAAACCTTGGAGGAAGTGGGGGATGAACACCACCCTTTCGCCCTGTCGCGGCGTGGGGATGGCCTGGCCGGCCTCCGAAGCACGGTGGGCTACGTCGGCGGGGAGATATCCCGCGCCCTTCAACTCCATGATGGCGCTTTCGGTGACAACGGACGCCTCCCACTTGCCCTTGGACCCGGAACCCGCCATTGCTGAATTAGGCGGGTGGATGGAAAAGTTCTTAGGAGGGAGAGCGGATCTGGGCGTTGGAGCTCAAGAGATGGGGAAGGCAATGGCGAAAGGGGGAAACGAGAGCGTGCGAAAGGAATAAAGGCTGCGCCCCTTTATGGGCTGTAAAAACTCACGGTCCTTTTACTGCGCCGCAGTCCCCGCCATTTCCCCCATGTAACCGTGCCATTATGCGCGCGTGGGGTGAGGCGGTTTATTGATCATATCCCTTGAAAACATGACACGATCTCCATATCGATGGAACGTGCCGATGAAAACCGCCTCGAACCGCGAATCGAGTTTGTCATAAACCAACTTGCGGTCATGGCAAGGTGTGACCCTTCGGTAAAAGTTGTCAGATGAGAACACTGTTCACACCGAAGCGGCTAGCCTTCGGGGCTAAGTTATTATTATACTTCGTTACCGAGGCACAGTTCGGCGTATGTGCGACCGGACAATGCTTGAGAATACAACTCGGAGTAATACAGGCCTGTTACCGGTGTCGCGGAGGAAAGTGAACTGGTCCACGAAGCCAATGGTGTTCGGCGTCTACCTCGGCTTCGAAGACTAGTTCGGGGGCTACTGAGGGTGTCCCGGACTAGGGGGTACTCGGGCTGCCGGCCTATCTCTCGTAGGCCGGGTTGGTGGGCCGCCCTCTACACGTCGATGGAAGGCCGAATTGTGGACGACCCCGTGCATCAGAAGGAAACCTCCGAAGACTTGGCGTCTCCTCCAAGAAACAGTTGGCATAATCGGCATGTTTGTCCCCTGATGGTAACCGACCATGTGTAACCCTAGGACCTCCTGGTGTCTATATAAACCAGAAGGCCTAGTCCGTAGAAGCAGAGATATCATTACCTAGGGTCTAGCCCAGTCGATCTCGAGGTAGATCAACTCTGTAACCTTCATACGATCACATCAATACAATCAAGCAGGACGTAGGGTATTACCTCCTTGAGAGGGCCCGAACCTGGGTAAACCACTGTCTCTACGTTCCCTGTTACCATCGACTTCTTGACTCATAGTTCGGATCCCCTACCCGAGATCTACCGGTTTTGGTACCGACACTCGGCAACTCGAGCACGTGTGTCTTTTGCTCTCGCCTTCTCTTCAACATCAAGAGTGCTAATGAGATCCGAAACGGAAAACTCCCGTCTCTTGTGTTTTAGAGAAGTAGCAAAATTGCTCCACGAAGATGGAAGCTTGGCAGTGATGCCTCCGGCAACAAATTTGTCCGGCAACACACACTTGAAGTACTCAAGTTCCTTAGCGAGTGATTGTATCTCATGAGCCTGCTGAACAACAGAGCGCTCATCAGTCATCTTGTAGTCATAAAATTGCTCCATGACGTACAACTCGCTGCCAGCGTCCGAGGCCCCAAACTTGGCCTCGAGCGCAGCCCACATGTCCTTGCCGTTGTCAAACGACATATACGAATCCACAATGGAATTGTCAAGAACACTCAGTAGGGCGCCCTTGAAGAGGGTATCGATCTTCTCAAAAGCTTCCTGCTGTGCAGGATTAAGATCGCCCTCAGGCTTGCCCTTAGTGGCGTCATAGCAGTACATGGTCTCAAACCAGTAAACTGCTCTCGTGCGCCATCTCTTATATTGCACCCCCTTGAAGGTAGGCGGCTTCAAATGCGCAGCAAAACCACTTGGAGTAAATTGCCTGTAATCAGGTTTTTAGATTGTTGAACATATAAGCAAATTACTATGAGATTTAATCCGAATAAACAGTAAATAAATCATGACGAAAATAATAGAGATTGAACTAATCAGGCAGACTAGCATAGCAGATGAATAGATCGAATCTAAGGCACAGACTAGAAACATGAATTCTAGCACGATCTCAAACAAGGAGGGCAGAATCACATACGGTGCAGCGGGAGCAGAACCGCTGGCCTTGATGTTGTCGCCCATATCGTTGATGAAGAGGTTGCCGGGGTCGGGGAAGAAGTCGTCGTCGCTACCAGCAGTCGCGCGAGTGCGCTCTCCAAAAACCTGATCGCCCCTCTCCCGTACAGGATCACGAGAGACGGGGTTCTGGAACGGTGCGAAACCATATGCTGTGGCGACGGCTAGGGTAGACGTCTGCCTGTCTACATAGTGCGGGTCGGGTAGATCGGGGAGCAAACCTCGCGTCGAAGTCAGTAACAGCCCCTCGATCCAAAAGAATCGGAAACGGCTGAGTAATTAACGCGTCCGTTAATACAACATGCATAGCTTTGTCCTCGGCTCGGCTCATTCCCGAAACCTGGCCCGGCGCATCGTGGCGAGGCCAGCGAGGAGGAGGAGCGCGCGTATAGGTCTCCTCTTCTCATGCTCGTACAAGTGGTAGAAAAGCTCACCTTATAAGGTGATGCAACTCCCACTCAACTAGCAGTATGAGACTAAACACTAGTCCCACTCACACCACACACAGCCATGCATGAATGGGCCATGAGAATTTCAGATTTTATTTGGGCTTTGGGCCAAAAGCCGTTTAGTAAAATCCAACACTTTGAACCAACATCATGATATAGAAGCCATTTGTCGGCCAATAATTTTTCTTTTTCCTATTCATGTGTGAAATTTGAGTGCTATTTTCTAGTTCTTATGTCCAGCTAAATGTTTACTGATAATATGGTAGATATACTTGTGAAAACCATACATAAATATTGCACTAGCAAATGTGCCCGTGCATTGCAACGGAAGAAAAATAAATCCTCGCACCCTAGCAGGCCTCCAGCGATCAATCCATGTTGTCACTTGTCTTCTTCGCCACTATCGTCGTCGGTTGATCATTGCACTCTAGCACGTCGCTCGACTTTTAATTACGCGAACAATGCTCGTGCTTCGCTTCAGAACAAACATGAGTCTGACCTTAGCCCCTCATGCATCGACTTGTAATTTTACGGACAATACTCGTGCTTCGTTGCAGAGGCAGAACAAACATGAGGCTGACTTGTGTGTTGGTGACAACGCTAGTGGGTTGAGCAAGGCGGGCTTCTGCCCTGCAGCACCCAGAAGAGGAGCTCGTCGGTGACCAGCACCGAATACATGGTGACAGAAACAAAAAATAAGTTCCTATAGAAAGGTGGTCTTTTATACGCTGAGTATCAGGAGAAGGAGATATCAACGGAAAACGATCCAACCCTTTTTCGGCAAGATACACCAAGCAGCCAGGTGGATCGTTTATGATAAAAAACACAAGTACATAAGGCAACAAAGAAGATTTTTTTTCAAAACTGGCACTGTATTTAGAGCAAATTCGAAAACTAGCATTGCTAACAGGTACATATCAAAAATAGCACCCCGTCGGTCTGCCGTAGGCCGAAGAGTGACTTTTCGGCCTGGAAAAAACCGAAGAGACCATTTCGGCTTCCTGTGGGCCGAAGATGGGCGCTGCTGGGCCGAAGACCTGTCTTCGGTCAGCAGTAAGCCGAAGAGGCCTTTTCGGCTTCCTGTTGGCCGAAGAATGCATACTCTTTACGTTAAACGTTGACCGAAGTTGCATGGAGCACTTTTCGGCCTGCACCTGACCGAAGACTATTTTTTTTCAAAAAAATGCTTTATAATTGCTGCACAACCATTCCCTCTCTTTGACATGCCAACTTTGTACTTTCCCGCAACCATTTCCCGACAATATATCTCATCATTTTCTTTCCCGCCATTTTCCTTCCCGCCATTCTCTCCTGGCATTCTCTCCCGCCATTCTCTCCCACCATTTTCTTTTCCACCCTTCTTTCCCGCCATTCCCTCCCGCCATTCTCTTTCCCGCCATTCTCTCCCGCCATTTTCTTTCCCGCCATTCTCTCCCGCCATCTTCTCTTCTCAACCTATAAAACCCCCTCCGCACTAAGGTGGGTGAGCAGGCAAGTGTAGTCTCGTGAAGATGTCCGGTTATCCTTTCGATTGTAGTTGTTTTCACCCTCGTATGTCCAAAACTCTTCTTAGTTTAGTCGCCAATTTCAAGATAGACAACAGGATAGTTCCATGGGACGAACTCCTCGGTAGTGACATCTTCATGAATGAGTTGGCTCACCAGTTAAGTAGGAGCGGGTGGCCTGCAAGGACCTTTGAGGAGATACGGAAAGAACTTCTCAGGTTGCATGGTAGGTGGAAAAAAGTACAATATAAGATTGAAGCTTTTCAAAGGGCTGCAGTAGAAGATACTTGGTTATGGAGTCAAGACAGTGAGGACGAAGACGATCTTTTCAAGCCGAGCACCAAGCCCAAGATACCCGCATCGTCGAAGTCCAAGAGTACCGCACCGTCGAAGGGCAAGAGTGCTGCATCAACGGAGGATGACGACGACGACTTCATGCCGAGCACCAAGGCCAAGAGACCCACATCGTCGAAGTCCAAGACTACCGCATCGTCCAAGGGTAAGAGTGCTGCATCAACGGAGGGTGACGACGATGACTTCATGCCGAGCACCAAGGCCAAGAGACCCACATCGTCGAAGTCCAAGACTACCGCATCGTCCAAGGGTAAGAGTGCTGCATGAACGGAGGATGTCGACGATGACTTCATGTAGTTTGTGGGATGTATTTTTCAAGAATAGTCGTACCGTTTAATTCAGATGTACTTCTATCTTAATTATGACTCATACATAGATAATGGCTCATACATAGATAGTAACACATACATGAAGGATGTCTGATACATAGATAAGTCCTCACACATAAGAATAGTCTGAAACTAACATGGATGTCTCATACATATATAAACATATCACTGCTCGGTACTACAGCGACGAGTCTGGACCTTCCTCGGACGAGGACCGGAAAGCGATAAGCGCTGACGCGGTGGGTGAGCCTCACGGTGTCCACGACCGTACATAACCTCGCCTGTCACGGTCTGTGTCTCCTGCGTCGGTGGTGGTGGTGGAGTATGATGCAGCGGCTGAGAGAAGTCATACGTGTTTGCAGCGTGGTCATCGTCATCGCCGTAGCCGTCTAAGAGCGAATCATAAGCACTAAGCATCGGCGACTGCACGACATGCGTGAACGGAGGCGGCTGGTTGCTGACTGTAGTAGTGAAGCACATGTAAAATTGAATTGCGAACGTACACTGCTTAAAAGAAAAACCAAAAGTAAAGTTACCTGGCCCCATTTGTTGATGCCATGCCGAGCTCCCTGGCTGTGAAGGAGATGGCTCTTGCCATGCCGAGCTCCCTGGCTGTGAAGGAGGTGGCGCCGGTGAAGCCATGTGCCGTGAAGGACGTGGCGGACGAAGTGCTGGACGAGGAACCGCAACATTAGAAGATCTTCTACATGTCATTGCTGCGTAAATCCCTCGTAGCTTCTCATCAAAACGCTTCAACCACGAGAGGTGCTCTGGCTGTGGGATAGTTTCTCCGCTCTCAACCCGCCCCATTAAAGCGGAAACCTCATCTTGCGCTTCAACCATCAAGTCACTCTGTACATTGAATAGTTAGCCAATTGTAAATGTTCAGGTTATGACATGAGTACACATATTAGAACCATAATAGACCAAGTTGGTTACGTACCGCGTGGTGTCTGGTTCCCATAATAGAGGAAGTTGGGTACATATCGCTGGTCAGAGGCGCTTCAATCTGATCAGGAGCAGCAAAAGGAACCAAGTAGATCCTCGTTGAATGCCTGTAACGCTGCAGATACAACCCGAACTTGTGCCAGTCAAAGGGTCGAACCTCATCCCAGATATTTGTTGGCGCAGTAGTCCATTCTAGAACATAAGGGCCAATGTTCTTAAGCCAGAAATCCATGGACTTGTTCCCTCCTACGCGGCTCAACCTGACATTGACATCCGGGTAACGTGGTAAGCAAAATTCTTAAAGTATCAAACTGACAACTAAATTAGAATTACTTACTTGTGCACGTGGTCCGGTATGTGTGGAATAACTGCAATGGTTCACCAGTTTCATCCATTTCCGGATGATCAACCCACTCATCCAATGTACCCTCAACCAGCCGTGCCAAGGGTAGCAGTCCAGCCCACATTAACCTACAAAATAAAGAGAATGTACATCAAACAGTTAGCGGGCATCATATATTACAAAATACGAATTAAAAAATTATAAGCACACAAACCTATCAACCCATGCAGGGTGTATCAGCCAGTTAGACTTTGGGGTGCGAGTGGTCAACACATCTAAGTTCTTGCCCGTTTGCATAAGTGCGGCCCGGTGTTTTTTTTTCAATCGTATCTTTAAGCAACGCATACGAAGACATATCTGAAATTAAAACATAGTTCGACATATTAGAAAATAAAATATAGTCCAGACATATTACAAATTAAAACATAGTCCGACATATTACAAATTAAAACATAGTCCGACATATTACAAATTAAAACATAGTCCGACATATTACAAATTAAAATATAGTCCAGCTTCAGATTGGTCCATATCATTACGGATGCGACGGACCTTACGTCTACCCCTACTGGTTCGCGGAAGATCAGGATCCGGGATGTATACTCTCTCATCATAGTTTACCTTGTTGAAATTGCCGACGACTCTAAACCCTGTCATCTCACCGGTCCATGTGTTGCGTACTGACTCTTTCAAATAGTATGGGGACACGAAGGAGATGGCATCCAACTTAATCTGGCCGCACGCAGCCAACACATGTGAGCAAGGAAGGTGCAACAACCGCGGTTTGTTGCATGTACACTCACACGTTGGATAAAATTCCGTTCCTATTTTACCTCATGCGTCTTCACCTCATTTGACGTACCAAAACCATCGGTAGGTAGCTGAACCTCATACCTCCTTTCCTGATTACCTATGAGCCTGACAGTGTGCTTCTTTGCTTTCTCTATCTTCTTTGCCATGTACTCCATGACACGGCTACAATAAGGTGTCTTCGGATGATCTGCAATATGCTTCTTTGCTAACTCGTGCCTTTCTCTGAAATATCTCAAAGTGCCATGCAATACACCCTCCACAATAGCTGTGAGTGGCAATGCTCTATTCCCTCTAAGTACAAAGTTATACACCTCAGCAAGGTTGGTTGTCATGTGGCCATACCTAGCTCCATGGGTGTCATGCAGCAAAGACCAATTCACGGGAGGCTCTTTCTCTATCCACTCAGTAAAATCCTTTATTGCCCTGCCGTTCGGCCTCTTAGTGCCAGGAGGGTCAATTGCTGGCACGTCACACAGAGCTACAGGCTGCTCTAGCTGCGCGATGACTATTGCTAATTTAGCCTGATCTTTTTCCATTGTCCGTCTGGCCTTAACCTGCTTCTTAGTAAACTCATCTAGTTTTGACCAAATAAAATTGTATTTGCGTGCCTGGTTCTGCTTGCATAATTTTTTGAACAACTTCATCAACCGCTTGTTCTTGAACTGTGAGAAAAATTTTGAAGGAGCCGCACAACATTATCATATGAGTCGAAGAACGTCCCAAACCTTTCCTCCATAGCCTTCTGCTTAGCCCTCCAAGCCTTCCCGTAAGGAATGACATAATTCCATTTGACCTTCACTGCTGTCTGGATGTGTTTTGCTTCCATGTCTTTCTTCTGCACTATCTCAGTATACATGAGTTGCGCAATGAGAGTAGAAGACAGGTTCGGATGATTCACCAGAAGGTTTTTCCTCACACAAGTATGTGGAACAACACCGGTGACAACCCAGTGGATGTTATACTTCGGCACGTGCCCGTGCACCTTCCCAGGACAACCTGTTTCAACACATTTCACTGTATAGTTTGTTTGATTTGATACGTGTGTCCGAAAAACCCTCTGCGTGGACATAGCCCACTTTACCACCGCATATTTCAATTTCTTCTTTGTATCATACATAGAACCTATCTGGACTTGGTTCAGATGATACTCCCATGGAGTCTCATGGCCATCGTTGACCGTGAGACCGGTGGATAGGTCTTGATCCCATGCGGCAGGAATCGGTACCTCCACTTCATCCTCGGAATTTTCAGAATCCAGATCCTCAGCCAGTCCATCCTCGTCCTCTTCCTCCATCACCCTCTGCATTTCCTCCCCTTCCTCATTCCCATCAGAAAAACCAGAACCGGCTAATATTACCGACCGACTACTCTGCCCAGTATCATTACCACACAAATTGTGTGGCACGTAATCTGGCTCTTCCTCGGGTTGGCTAGCATCCATATCCATTGGCTGTGACCCGGATAAATAAATCTCGTTAGCCACTTCACTGCCCTACCCGGGTTCATACCCCCCCTCTGGTTGTCCGGTATTCTCCTCCTTCGCCACAGGTTGCACTAGGGCATATGGGTGGATTTTTCGGTCCCTGCAACGCCTTAACAGGGTCAACCACTGCTGGCTCCTATCTATCAGCATCAACTCCCACTTCACATTTTTACACGATTTGGTCCACAAAGCTTGAATACTGACAGAACATACCCCAGGATCCAGCCCAAAACTAATTGTCAACCAGTACTTCAACTGTCTAATGTCCAGTCTATCCGGGTCTGGAAGTGTCATGACACATTTTTTATACTCGCTAAGATCAACCCCGAACTCATTATATCGAACATTGCCAGGGCCATAGTAAACAGTCAAATTTACTGATTCAGACATTTTAACCTGTCAGACACTTCCATCTCATTAATCACAACGAACAAAATTATTACCCGCTACACTAACCGACCGCTAAAATGACAACACAAACCAATTAACACTACAAAAAAATGTGACGCGTGATTATACCTTCGACGCGTGTGCCCACCTCACGGAGAACTTGCACCAACGAGCAACACCAACGCCACCCCCTCGGCGGCCACCTCCTCTTGCCCAGCCAAACCACCTCCTCCTCCTCAACCAACCATGGTTTCTCCTCCTCACACCACCATGACTACAACTCACTTGTACACACAAATAGCTATCCCATTGGAAAAAAATGACCGTAGGCTGGTGGAGATGGCTACGATCTACCGTTTCTGTGGTTTGGATTTGAAAATGGCTGGAGAAACGAAGAGATCGGTGAGGGGGGGCAATTTCTGGTTGGAAACGAGAGAGAGAAAGCTAGAACAGAGAAAGAACAGAGGGGAGGAAGAAGAAAGGCTCGGGCGGCCTTATCCAGCCTTTTCGGCCAACGGTAGGCCGAAGAGGTCTTCGGTCGCGGCCAGACCGAAGACAGCTCTTCGGTCGACAGCGCGCCGACGGCCCACTCTTCGGCCCACCTGCCGCTCTCTTCGGCCCACAGGAAGCCGAAATGGTCTCTTCGGTTTTTTCCACGCCGAAAAGTCCCTCTTCGGCCTATGGCAGACCGACGGGGTGCTATTTTTGATATATACGTGTTAGCAATGCTAGTTTTCGAATTTGCTCTAAATACAGTGCCATTTTTGAAAAAAAATCAACAAAGAAGAAGTTGACTTGATTGATTGGATCGACTGGGAGCACACACAATTATAGCAACGGACAGGCGTAGCTAAGTGCATAATCTAATAGTTCCTCCGTAAACTAATACTCCCTCCGTTCCATAATGCAGTGCGTATAGATTTTTCAAAAAGTCAAACTTTACAAACTTTGACCAAGTTTGTAGAGAAAAACATATATATCTAGAATACCAAATACATATCCTTAGATGCATCACAAGACGTACTTTCATATTGTATATAGTTAGTATTATAGATGTAAATAGTTTTCTCCATAAACTTGGTCAAAGTTTGTAAAGTTTGACTTTTTAGAAAATCTATATACACTACATTATGGAACGGAGGGAGTATAAGAGAAGTAGTGATCTAAACGCTCTTAGGGCCAGTTCTTTTGGTGGCTTCTAGAATAAGCTGGAATAAGCTGCCCCTTACCCAGCTTATTCTAGAAGCCCAACCAAATTAATTTTTTTAGAAGCCTACTAATTGAGACTTGACTAGTAGGCTTCTAAAAAAATATTTGTGGTTGAGCTTTTAGAGTAAGCAAGGTAGGGGGCAGCTTATTCTAGAAGCCCAAAAAAGCCACCAAAAGAACTGGCCCTTATATTAGTTTACAGAGGGAGTAACACTTAGTGCATCTTCAACTCCTCTAATAAAAAATACATCTTCAACTCAAAAGAAAACACCCATCACATCTTAGTACATAGCCAACCTTGTGGCTAAGTTAGCCTAGTTGGTTACGTAACTCATGTGATGATGGTCTAAATAAACCTTGAGGAGGTTTTGAAGTGGATTTGGTGACGTGGCATGGGAAGGCTGGGATTGACTCCGACCAAATTATTGACTGCCAGTCATACGTGGATCCCATTTGTCAGCCACTGGCCGATGCAGTCCAGACGCCTCGCGATGACTCGCCGCTGTTGCCGCCTCGCGATGAAGCTCGAGAAGCCGGCGATCGATCGATCATGTGTTAGCTAGCTACCTACGTTCGTACATGTACGTATCCTGACGGAATCAATCAGGCTTCGTTTGTACTCCCTCCGTCCCAAAATTTTGGGACGGAGGGAGTACTTGCCTCGCCTGGAAGCAATAAGTGAGCCACAGGAACTGAGCCACGACGGGCGCCGCCGATGGTAGCAGCTCACGACGGGCCGTCATCCGCGTCAGGGCGAGTACGCAGTGGCCGCCGCCGCCGCCGTGGGTGGGTACTGCGGCGTGTTCCATGGGTTGATGCGCTCCCGCACGCACGCCTGCCTAGTGGACGGCTGTGACTCGCCGGAGCCCCGCGTGCTCTCTGCGTTTCCCCTACTGCCGCGCGCGCGTCTGGAGCCGCATCAGCACCGCAGGGCTGGCGTCGTTCAGCGCGTGCCGCCGCCTCGGGTACTTCATCTGTGTCAGCGGGCACCTCCACGACTGCTACTGGCAGGCGCGATCTCCTCTAGCGATGGTGGCGGCGAGGACTCTGACTTGAACGACCGTGGTGGCACTGCCATTAGCTAGGAGCGATGGAGACGTGCACGGCGACGATGGCGGCCAACAACGCGATCATGGTCACGCTGACACACATCTTTTGGTTGGCCACGTCGTCCTAGTAGCCACCCAGTCGGCTGACGCGAGCAGCGCGTGTCCCATCCTGTAGACAGGGCTGGCGCGAGGACGACTGGGTAGCGACGAGCGGCTCCGGGGACGCATGTTGCAGGCTGTATGAGGAGAGCAGCTGGCTGGGTCTGGGTCGGGGTCTTGCCCGCGACAGCCGGTCATCTGCAGGTCCATGCTCCGCGAGAGAGATGACAGACGAGGGTCGGCCTGAACTACGGCAGCGGCGCCCTGTCCGCGTTCGAGCCGAAGAGGTACGTGGCTACGAGCGCCGGCTTTGATTTCGTGGGTTTAAAATAGACTTCACTCTTGTTTTATTTTTTGTTTCTCCTTTTATAGGAAGTGATGCACGAAGGGCTTGGCCCGATCGATATGTGGCCTTGCTGGCTGGGCCGATCGTTTTTTCCGTTACGAAAGGCAAGCGGAAGGCATCGTTGGCACGTTTAGGAAAACAAACGGAACACGGAACGTTAACATAGGAAAAAAAAGAGAGATTTATTACTATTTTTTTAAATCTTAGCTGTCAATCTTTATGATCAATATAAAATTGACGGATATAAAGAGATGACGGATGGAGAACTATGAAAGCCTCCTCCCTTTAATATTAGATATTAGATAAAGATATATATAATTTCTAATTTCATATAATCCACACGGCAATACCAAAATCGATTTTCATATATCCCAATCACATTTATTCCAGTGAACATGTCCTTGTACATCAGCTAGTAGATCCATCTATTTGCTGGTGGGGTGTACTTTGCTTATCAGCGTATATGCATATTGTGCACTCACACCCAAAAGGAACGCACTTCGCACTAGCGTTGCACGTGCAGTTTGAAGGGCAGTGAAACTTCAAGAGCTCTTGGCCCACTTGATTCTGGCATTCACTTATATCACAATCATGGCCACCCGGCTGTGGGAAGACTTTTCTCTTGCAATCTTTATATGCTGTCGCACCTACAATATATCGGCATGAAAAGAACACAGGTCACACATCATGACCATAATTTGATAAATGAGTTTATGAGATACGCATCTTACATTCTTAAAAAATTGGTCTCAATTCTCTCAACATACAAAGTGTCCACCTCAATGTCCCACTAAGCAATGCATTTAAGTCTTCTCTCCCACTAAGCCATGCAAAATCTGCGACATAAGCGAGCTCATGCGTCCCACTAAGCAATGCATTTAAGTCTTCTTTTCCACTAAGCCATGCAAAATCTGCCACATAAGCGGGTCATGCATTTTACTTATAAATTATAAATATTTTTTGCATTAGTCTATGCATGTAACGCTGCCACATCATATATTCATGTTAGTCATCCTTCACATTTTTGTTCAAAATGACATTTTTAACTATAATTCAAAAGTTTTTATTCTATTTTTAGACACTTTCTTTTATTGATTTTCAAGCTTATACTTTCTTTTTATTAGCTTTAGTTATTTTTAGCAATCACTTACGCATTTTTTACCAAAGTTACCGCAGCAACCTGCGGGGAGAGAGTCATCCTCACTATTCTATTTATCTTGACATGCACGCATGCCAACTCATCTATCATGCCATATCAACAAGCATGCAATTAAACTACTGAATTACCCTGCTCTACCGTGATGCCATGTCATCACTTATGTTTTCGTTTTCTTTCTTTCTTTGTTTCAGTTTACTAACCGTGAGTCCATTATCTCCTCCATGCAAAAAAGAAGCAGCAGAAACGGTTGGCTGTTCACATCCCCACTATCTCATTGATATTGAACTTCTCCATGATCAAGTCTAGGAGTAACAGCTGAAGGCATCGCTTTATTCCATCATAACATGTCCTTCTCACGTGAGTTCTTCTAATAACTAGCAACGACCTCATCATCTGACGAGGATTCATGATTTTTTTCCTTCCCTTGCTCGATCTCTTCCGCATAATCCAGACCAACGTGGGTAGTGTACTCCTGTACATACCTAGAGGTTCAGAGGCTGAAGTTGGTGCGAGAAGACGATGGCACCGATTTTAGAGTTACACATTAAATCCAAGCCATCTTCTCTGCAAAACATTTCTTATTTTTATTTTTTTACTCTTTTTCTCCTTAGCGTGTGGCCCTCTCTTTCAAATTGTTTATTACACTACCATCCCGCTGCAACGCGCGGGGTATTGTCTAGTTACAGAAGAAAATGGGCACCATATGTTAGCAGAAGGAAGGCGAGGACCAGGAGTTGAGTCACAGTGCTTCTCCTCATTTTTCCGTATATGGTGTTGATATCTACCGTTGTTGATGGCTATGAAACTTTAGAGTTGTGAAGGAGAACAAATAAGATGGCAATCCTTTTATAGAGGACTTCATATCAATACCATTACCATTATTTGGAAAGACATTTATTATTGGATACTGCATACCAAAAAATCATTATGGAGTACCAAATAAGTAATAATTACCATTATTTGGAAACACAATATTATTGGATATCAATACCATTAACATTATTTGACTCAGCGGAGATGACAGCGATCCGGAATGGATTATATCTAGCAGGGAGGATCAGATGTAACAAAGTGATCATTGAGTAAGATTGTAGCTTTGTGGTGGAAGCAGTGCAACAACCAGAAACGTATGTGGGCTCAGATGTTGCAATGGTACTTGAGTGCAAACATTTAGGGCTGAACTTTGCGAGTGTCTCATACACACAGTGTCGTCGTGAAGCAAATGAAGTGGCTCACAGCCTAGCGAAGAACTCATTTAGTGAAAAATCTTCTATGTTTTGGGATTCTATAATCCCTGATTTTATTTCTCACTCTATTGTAAACGATATGTCTATTATCTGAGGAATAAAATTTGTTGCTTTAAAAAATATATTATTTGAAAACACATTATTATTGGATATCAATACCATTACCATTATTTGGAAACACGTTATTATTGGATATAAATACCATTACCATTATTTGGAAACACATTATTATCGGCCAATGCACCTGCCAAGAAAAGCCTACACCCCACCCATAGCCGCCCGAGCCTGTTGGTGACCGAGCCCAGCCGGCACAGCCATCGCCCGACGAGCACCACCGCATAAAGGAACTATGTGCAGTAAAACTATACACAAACTCATCTTTTTTTAGAGGAAAATACACAAACTTACCTATCTCTCTCTTTCTCTCATTTCGTAAATATACTAAACCAAAGCTTCGTTTGGTAAAACACATGACCAATCGTGCGAGGGACAAGACGGGAGGTGGGACAGTTCCGCACCGCACTGGCGGCCGCCACACCTCTGCTCCGTGCCAATCAAAGTGACCAAAGATTTAAGTGCAGCAAACAATTTATAAATATTGCCTTGAGAGTAGAAAATAAAACCACTGCAAACAAAACGTTTGACTGCTACCATGAACCAAATTTCTAGTTGTGAACTATTTTTGCTACCATAGTATAAACAAAAATTTGGCTTCGGAACAAAAACTGTAAGTTGGTGAACAATAAACATAACTATAATGAACAAAAAAAATGTGAAGGTGAATACATTCTTTAAGTAGACTGAACAAAATTTGAACATGAAAAGAAAAGGAAATAAAACTATGAAGAACAGAAGGTTGGACTGCGGCGGACAATTTTTTCTTACTGCAATGAACCAAAATTTTAAGTGTAGTGGACACATTCGTTAAGTAGACCGAACCAAAATTTTGACTTCAGCACTGAAATTAAAATTATCATGAACAAAAATTATAACCGCTATGGACAATAAACTTTAGGAGCGTGCATGTAGAGGGATGCCACACAGCAGGCGCAATGCAGACCCTCCACAACCCATGGCTCAACACATTTCACAAGGGCACGTCACATCAGGCCATGGCCAAGAGACAGACGAGCCGAATCGGACGGCATGCAAAATCTCATAAATTTTAACTCTAGTGAATATATTCTTTAAGGATGCACATTGAGCAAATTCTTGTCCTGAATTTATTTTTGAAAACTATGAAGAACAAAATTCGACCACAGTGAACAAAAATACACATATCAAAATCATTCAAAATGTCCATACAAATAATTCAAATTAATATAAGGTTGTTGACGTCCACAAAACCTATTATTTAAGAAGTTATTGCGTACACAACAATAGTTGACGGGAAGTATTTTGAAATCTGAAAGCGTAAATAGTGAACCGACGAATACATAAACGCTCACTTGGCTAGAAAGGAATCAGGGACCAGGAAGAGACCACCAGGGGCTCCAGTTCCGCCGCCACAGCCAGTAGCTCCTCCACAATTGCCGAATCAGTGGTAATAGGCTTTTTGTTTTGTTTAATTTCAGCCGTTGCTTTGGTTAATTCCAGTCACTAAGATAAAGGAAAATGAAACATCACTGTTTTGTAATACATGCTTCAGTTGACGCCATCTTTGCATGTGTGCAGCATGTTACTAAAAATTGAGATTGTAGCTCTGCCTTTTCTGGTGCAGTGCTTTGTGCCTACCTAAGCACTGATTGCCTCTCCCAAAATTGAAACACTTACAAGCTCCTGATGTAAAACCTGAAACTGATTTGTCAGTGTTCTTGTCTGCAAGTACATCCTGATCCTAGTGTATCACACCAGTAAAATGGATGATTCAGGAAACTGAAATATAGGACTCTGTATATTACCAAATTACTAAGATAAAGGAACAGGTGACCCCTTGATCTGTTGCTGATCTCTCAACCAGAGTACTTGCACTGCATACTAGGAATGGACTTGAAACAATAATGAGAGAAAAGCTAATCTTGAGGAGGTTGCAGTTATTATTTAAGCCAGTCACTTTTATTAAAATTAGTTGCTCTGTAAACTACGTAGAGGCTAGAGTTTTCCCCTTTTTGAAAAAAAAAACGCTACTCTGTAAAATTTTGGATCAACATCAAACCATCACCATCCCAATTTCCAGCAACCTACATGCTATTTCCACACAGAGTTTACAACTAATAATTGATGCAATTGTAGGTAACCACAATCTTCAGAAACTCTATTAATCTAGGCAGGTGACAAGTGAGAAGTAACTAAAGGGGTTACAAACATGTAAAGAGAAACAGGACTTGTTAGACAGGACCGTCCAAGTGCCATCTGCAAATGCCGATTCTTTTGACGATATTGTCTGGCATCTTCATGACATCCGAGCATGCCCCGGTGCAGGGGTCATAGAGTTGCAACACCAGTGACGTTCTGTGAGTAGCACAACCAATAATACAGTGCAAGAGCAGCTTTCCATCGTCACGTATCATCAATGGCGTGTAAAGGCATGTCGAGTAAGCCATCGGGATAGTGTATGCCTTGTTCCAGGAGCCTGCATTGGGATTGTTTAGAATCCATATGTTGGCGCGTGGGTGGACAGTCATCTGCAACAGCGACTGAATCATGCAAAGGTCGCCGTTGAGCTCGGTTATACGTATCAAGGATGTCTTCTGCCACTCCTCGTCGGCAACCAGTTTTCATGGGCCTTCAGTCGGCTGCTTCCTCCATTGCTCACTCGCGAGGTCAAAGCAGAGCAAAGAGTCCTCCTCAAGCTCCTTTCCTGCCAAGAAGTGCAGGATGCCGTTGATACAGACCGGAGAGCCCCGGTTATTTGGGACCTTGACCGGGGGCGGCTGTGCCTTCCTCCACCTGGCACCATCTCCTAATGTGAGGACCTCACAAGCCCCATCGTCGGTGAGGCGCACCACCTTGTAAGCACGTGGCTCACCGCCGGCACGGCCTAAGCCGAAAGTCTTGAAGTAGGGTGTGACGATGTAGGGATACTTGTCATGGGATCTCACTTCTACTTCGGAGCAGGCCATGAGAGTTCTCCCGGTAGCCGGGTCGAGCACGTGGGCGCCTCCGGAAGAAACGCCAGTGACGCAGATGAGGTCGTCAGCGCTGGTGCACACGATCCCGTTGCTACCCATGCCTTTGAACACCCTCACGACGTTGCCGTCCATGTCCATGAGGCGCAGGTCATGGTGTTTGATGGCCGGTGGATCTTCTTCTTTTTCCTCCTCCTCCTCCTCTTTGCCTTCGCCTTCGTCTTCGTTTTCGTCTTCTTCCTCCTCCTCCTCCTCCTCCTCTTCCTCTTCTTCGTCCTTCTCCTCCTCCTCTTTTTCTTCTTCGTCCTTCTCCTCTTTTTCTTCTTCCTGGATCGAGGATTTTTCTTCTTCTTCTTCTTGGTACATGGAGCTGGCAACGAGCATCAGCCCCCCGCGCGGCTGCCGATCCGCCGCCGCGGAGACCGGCTCTGAGATTGACGAACGCTCCATACCTCCGCCTCTGGTCCTCGCGAGGTTTAAGGTTTGGCGAGATGTAGGGCTGATCGATCTCTAAATCTAAACACAACATATACGTAGCGTACACGCTGTACGTGTCATGAGAATCAGACTTTTTTTTTTTTTTAGAATAGAATCAGACTTTTTATAACTGTGCAGAGTCCTAAGCCCTAATCTATGAAAAAAAAAGAGTCAGCTAAGCCCTAACCGAACCCAACAAATCTGTGACTCCACGATCTGTTTTGGATACATCATCCATCCACCCTTAGGTTTAAGGCAGAGATTGATCAGAAACGGAAGGAAAAGCGCCACGATTGATTCACCGATGGGGGACGGCGAGTCGTACAAGTCCTGGGCATGGTGGCTGGACGCAAGCGATGAGGAGAACATACTCGATCCCCATGGACGCCAAGGAGGCGAGGATACGCGCAGACGCGAGGAGGAAGCACTAGTAGAAAACAAGGCTTTGGTTCAAGCTCGATCTACACATTAGTCCCGGTCGCATTACGAACCGGGACTAATGTGAGCATTAGTCCCGGTTCGAGCGGCTAGGGCGCCGGCTGGGGCTCGGCAGGCAGCAGTCCCGGTTCAAATGAGACCTTTAGTCCCGGTTGGAGACACCAACCGGGACTAAAGCTCCTCTGCACAGCGCCGACTACGCGCACTAGTTTAGTCCCACCTCGCCTACGGAAGGGCACCCGCACCTGCTTATATACTGCCCTCCCCCGTACCTGCCGAACTCCTCTTTACACTTGCCTCTGCCTGACTTGTGCACTCTGTTGCCGCCCCTGTTGGGCCTCTGGGCCGTGTGCGGCCGAAAGGTCTGCCCCTATCGGGATGGGCCGATTAGACCGCACTCGGTACATGGGCCGGGGTGTATTTTTTTTGATTTCCTTCAACAGGCCTTCAAAAAAAAAGCAGCGTGGCGGCCTTTTAGTCCCGGTTGGTATTACCAACCGGGACTAAAGGTCCTCCTGCCTGAGCGCTGCGCAGCGGCCACGTGGAGCCCCTTTAGTCCCGGTTCGTAACATGACCGTGACTAAAAGTGAGGGCCTTTAGTCCCGATTCTTTAATCCCGGTTGCAGAACCGGGACTAAAGGCCCTTACAAACCGGGACTAATGCTCTGTTTTCTATTAGTGAAGAAGTGCAGAGCGGCGGCGGAGGAGGCGCGAAGGATCAGCTGCGGGAGGAGACGAAGGCGGTGCGGCGTTGGGCCAAGACGGGAGACCCCGAGGCGAAGGCGTACCGGGAGAGGCTGGACGAGGAGCAGCTGGAGATGTACCAGAGGATGTCCTCGGAGGAGAGGGACCATTGGTCGACCACCTCGCAGCAATAGCCGAGGAGCTGCGGTGGCCACTGGAGGTGTATGGCTTGATCACCATAAGAGACCACCTAGACCGCAGCCGCAATATTATCTTTGCCTGCGGAAGGGATAACTGCCAAACGATCACATCCATGGTTCGTATAAACATGCAATGGTTCAACAGTATATATATATATATATACATATCGCGTGTGTTTATGGTGAATGTTGCTTGAAAATTCAATTCAGTGTCTTCTAAGTTTTGTGTGCTTGATTTTCATATCTTTGGCACTAACACAATCATAACCTCTTTATTGCCATTTACTTATAAAAACCTTTATATATAGGCTGGCCATATTTCATCTTTTTTTAATTAAAAAGAACTATATTAATTTACCATCCTTATTTTACAATAGTAATATTTATGTAATTAATTATTGTATGCAGGATCCATACTTAACACTAGCAGGTCCAACTCGTGCTCCAGTGTTGTCTGAGGTGTCGGATACTGTGCGATTTGAGGTTGTGTTGAAAGTCAAGAGCGGCACTAATGAATCTGAAGATAAAGATTTAAGTTTCTTAGCTGCAAAGTTCAGAACATTCTATCCGAATTATTCACGTGTGATTAAAAGGGTTACCACTAGCAAGCTTTCAAGACTAGAGTGGGCATTCGCCGTTCTCGCTAAATCAGTGGAGGCTACAATCAGGATACAGGTTATTCATGGGTCTTGGCCGGATGGTTGTCGAGGTATATTTAGTGCAAGCACGATTAGTCTAGATGGCAGGAAAGTCCCCCTTCTCTCTCTTGAAGATGGCAAGTTGCCAGTTACCACTGATGGTATGATCAATCTTTCACGCAATGTTGCTTGCGTAGAAATTAATGGAAGGCTGAAAATTTCTGTTGCTACAGAATACACAAACGGGGAACAGGTTAATGCAGAAGATGAAACTATTTTCAGGCCTAGGAAATTCGGTAGGAGTTGTGCTATCCTTAGAGCATCTCCAACAGACGCGCTACGGCGCGGCGCGCTAAATTTGTTTTACAACGCTGAAATAGCCCTTTTGCGCGCCGGAATTGGTAGTTGCTTCACCAGGCGCTGAATTTTTTTAGCGCGCCGCTGTATCGCTTCAGCAGGCGCAGTAAAATAGAGGGCGTGCGCCCAGCCGGCGCTTGCCAAACAACACATACAACTTTCACAATATGAACAAGATGATCTCATATGCAAAGTTCACACAAACAAGATGATCTCAAACATCAATGAGAAACATAGCATAGTTCAAATTCGTAGCATAGTTCAAACACTACCGGAATTACTGGCTATCCAAATCCCGTCGGGATAGACCTATGCCGCCGGCCGCCGTCGGCATAGCCCCGTCGGCATCGTATGCGTCGGCGTACCTAGGCCTGCCGTAGGCATAGAAAAGCCGTCGACATAGGTACCTATGCCGACGGTGTCCGTACGGCCGTCGGCACAGATTGGCCGTCGGCAAACTCGTTCGTATGACGGCGGCAGACGGCGCCACCGTCAAGTTACACCTAGTAAAAACGCGCCACGTGTCAGCACTATGCCGACGGCTAAGCCGTCGACATATATTTAAACATATGCCGTCGGCATAGTGCTGACACGTGGCACATGCTGGTATTCCCTGGCGCCAGTGTATGCCGGCGGCTAAGCCGTCGGCATATATTTGAATATATGCCGACGGCCTAGTCTGGTGCCAGGGAGTACAGTTGGGCGACACGTGGCACATATGCCGACGGCTTAGCCGTCGGCATAGATTTAAACGTATGCCGACGGCTATAGGTGCCACGTGTCGCCTACTGGTGCCTCGGCGGTGGCTATGCCGACGGCAAAGAGATGCTACCTATTTTTTTTCCTGATTTCTGTTTGAATTCATTTCAAATTCACAGCACATATACATATACATATATTCAAATTCACAGCACATATACATCTAACATCATCATCACAATAACATCATCATCATCACAATAACATCATCATCATCATAAGTATCAACATCATCACATAAGTATCATCATCACATAAAGAGTCCTACGAGCATACAAAGGGCTTAAGCCCTACGAGGTCCACTACCAAGGTCCTCACCGCCCAAACGGCCAAAGCCCAGGTCCTCACTGCTTGCGGCACCGCTACCGCCACCGCCACCTCGGTGGATCGGAGTGACCGGGCTCCGTGACGTGGGAGTGATGGCATCATTGGCACCACCACCAACGGATGATCCACCGGTTCCCTGGATGTTCGAAAAGACATGTTAAGGGGATATATGATTGTGTTGAATAAACGGTAAGTAGTGGCTGATGAGAACAATATTGCTTGATTTATACAATGGTTACTTGGAATGTTGGTCTTCCTCTTTGCATATGTTAGATGATAAGATAATGGGATTGATATCTTTAATTCCTTTATGGAATATGTTACATTGAATATCTTTAGGGCGACGTGCTGTTGTAATATGTTGATTGTAAGAACAAATTGTTTTCATGCCATTTGAATGGAACATGCCATTGGATTTTGACATGCATGGTTGTATGTTAAACCTTAAGGATTTCATACACCCGTCAAAGTAGATGATTTATTTCTGATATATAACTTGAAAGCCCTTATCTTGGTGCCTCTTAATACATATATACACCTAATAATCAAGAGAAAATGATGCTTCTTTTGCCAAATGTTTACAAATTTCTAAACTAAATCTAGAAATTTGACAATGTACCTTTTGTATTTTTCAGCGAGGAAGTGAGTGTTGTGTTCATGACTAATGGTGAAGCTGTGACATTCTAAGTTTCACAGCTATCTGTCAAAGCATCAATGGCAACCAGAGGGTTTGAATAAACGGTAAGCAGTGGTTGATGAGTTTGGGGATGTACTAACCGGAGTCTCCATGTTCTGTGCCAGAAACTCCTCAAAGGTAAGGAGCACTGGTGCAGGTCCAGCAGGTGGTGGTGGTTCCATTACAGGAACCGTGCCGGCCGCCATGCTCTCAAAAACGCGCTGCATGTGAATTAACCAAGCAAACACGAAGCTCAGAAGAAATGAAAGTGCAAATATGGAAGTGAAATGAAAGAGGCTAAACTAACCGTCATCATGCGAGTGCTGTGCTTCTGGACTACTGCAACTCTCGCCTGCCACGCCATGGTCTCCTGGCGTGTGTACTCCATGTAGGCCTACGATATGACATGATGAACTCATAAAACATCTCAATGCGGAAAATAAAGTGAGCAAAAAGGAAGATAAGAGGGAAAATACTTACGCTGGTCTGCTGGGCTAGGAGGGAGTGTGACTGTGCACTGGTCGTGCTCGTGCGCTGGCTCAGGCTCGGGTTGGTAGCTTGGAGCCGTGTGAAGGAGATAGAAGGAGTACACACGGCATCCAGAACCGCCTGCCAACCATGAAGCTTCGGCCCTATACCCACCACCGCCCTCTCGTCCGTAGCCTGCTTTAAGGGGTCAGGTGTGCCAGGATTTACCTTCAGATACACCTCCTCGTAGGCCTTCAGGTTCTCCCCGCTATTGCCGTAGTAGTCGCCCTTGCCCTCCTTGGACTTACTCCGCGTATGGGCGATCTGCCATGCCTCTATGTCAGAGAGCGACCGCTTCAGTTTCTCCTCCTGCACCACCAAACAGAGGTTAGTGATACATAAGAAAGTACGGTAAATAGAAGAAGAAGAATGTTTCATGTAAATAGATATACCTGAACTTTCTTGTGGCTAAAGTGGTTCCGGTTTCCCTGACCATGTGTTCCGTCGGTCCCTCGGTTAGCCCGGTTTTTCTTGCTCTTAGCAGCCCACTCTGCATCCTGACCGAGCCACAGATCCACCAATGCCGCCCATGCATCGTCCTTTCCATAACACCAAGCAGGACACACCTACATAATGAAAGCATAATGGCACGTCAACACGAAACGATGAAATTTACCACAAACGCCGGAATGAAAAGTCTGTTATACTTACGGCCAAGTACTCCTCCCTCTCCAAGGTAACATGCATCCTCCGTGCGTGTTCCTTGGTCATCTTCGTCTCAAGAGCGTCGTGATGATATTGCGAGATGGCCACCCAGCGCACCTCGTACTGCATCTGACGGGCCTTCTTCCTCGCTTGGCGCAACACGATCTCGTCGGCAGTGGACTTGTGCTCCTCAAGAACTCGATAGTATTTCTAAATCATTCAGAAAACCAGAATGGAAGAAGCCATGAGTTAAACCATTCGATGATAAACTACGAACGAAACTCAAGACTCGTGCTTCTGAAGAGAATTTACCCAAAAATTTGTGATCACGGCCATAGCATACGTGGTATGGTCCGGGTGGGGGGCCGCTTCCCAGTGGTCCCAGCTTGTGGCCAAAACCCGGCGCTCAGGCTGCCTGACTGGATCCGGATGGAACAGCCCCGGCCAGTGTTCCTTCAACAAAACAGTGATGACGCCGTTTAGAAGACGGGCCCCTTTAGGAATTATCCAGTTGCTGCAAAAGATAGAAAGAATGAAAATATGAGCATGTGTACAATCAAAAGAATGAAAATATTAGCATGTGTACAAGCAAAAGAATTAAATTATGATTAAGTGACAGTTACTCTTTCCCCTTGGGCTCAATGAGCCACTTCTGCTCCTCGGTAGCCGGAAGGGGAGGGACCTTTGCATTACCACGCAGCCACCCCTTGTTGTGGGCAACCCCCTCGCTGCCACCACCATCCTCCCCCCCACCACCATCCTCCTCGCCTGCCTCCTCCTCCTCCTCGTCCCCCTCCCCAACCTCCTCCTCCTCCTCCTCGGCAGAGGGTATCTCACTAGAGGAGGGTACCTCAGTAGAGGAGGGCGTCGAAGAGGACACCCCTAAGTCGGTGAGGGAGCGCTATTTCTGGCCCCGACCCTGTCCTCCTCTAGGGGCTCTCCCCCACCCCCTCCACCTCTAGGGGCACCTCTCCCTCGACCTCCCCGTGAGGAGTCATCCTCAAGTAGTCGGGGGGGAAGAGTACGGGGTCGACCATTCCGACTAGTCATCGTGGTGAGCTTTGATAGGAAACCCGTGCCGTCGGCCTTCCCCTTGCCCATGTTTAGCGAACCTGCATTGAAAAGAGAATAAACAATTAGTACATTAATAATGAAGAAAAAAGCATAATAATAAGGAATAAAAAACACATTAATAAATAAGCATAAAAAGGCATATTAACAAACCATAGAAAAAAGACATGAAACGTACATCTGCTAGAACCCATACGAATCATCACTGTTGTAACCGATTCCTCGATCGGTCTCATCATCACTATCACGCATATCATCTTCGTTGTTTGACGGAGGTGGAGGCTCTTCCTCATCGTCAGCGTCTTCGTTTAACTTTTCTAGCGTAAGTATGTCATTTTCATTAACAATGGTCTCACCATCATTTCGTGCATCGTCATCGTTTTGATCCACTTCATCATCACCCAAGGCGTCAGCGTCATCGTTTCTGACCACATCATCATCAGGTTGCTCTTGATAGAACACTCCCTCGTATGTCATGGGGTTAATGTTGTAGTAATCGTCATCATTCGGGTCTGGTAGCTTATCATGTGGCGACACCTTGAACACAACTTCCCAACCCTTTAGGTACTCTTTCTGGCATGGGTAAGGCAGGTAATAAATTTGTGTGGCTTGGGTAGCCGCAATAAAGAGATCGGCTCCGGCATACACGGTTGATGGTTTAACTTCGACCAAACCAACGGAAGGCGTATGTCTCAGCCCCTCTACTGGGTCGAACCATCGGCATTTGAACATAGGGAGACTTAGGGTTTCGCGCCCACGGCTGAATGTAAGCTCGTATATTTTTTCTACCCTTTCGTAGTAGTCAACTGAATTTTGACCTTGCGTGTACACTCCGGTATTTATAGTCTTGGGATCAGGTCGGCTGTTCTGGTGCTCCTCTGTATGGAAGCGATACCCATTCACATCATACTTTTCACATGTCTTGACCCGAGGGTCAAAACCCATGGAAACCCATCTCAATTCGTCATCCATGGATATGTTCGGATCTTGTCCCTACAAGTTTAATTGAAATTGTTGGGTGCATTAGTTCGGTAAACTAATAAATGTTGAACTACGTATTTAATAGGGGAATGTGAAAGTTTACTTTCTCCATGAACCAAGCAACAAAATTTTTTCTTCAAGGATTTCCATGCCGGAGAAGAGTAAGTTCCTCCGCCTCAGTAGGAGGAATCATTCCCGTCCACTCCTCACGAATGAATTGACTAAAAGAAGAAAAGCGGTGTTAGAACGGGACTAAGTGAACATAGAACATGATGTTGTGGAAGACATAAAGGAATGGTGTAGTGGTATTACCTCATCTACACATCCTCAACTTCCTTGATGTTGTGCAAGACATAGAACATGAGGTCCGCCCACTCTTGTTGTGGCATGTTATAAGATTTCGAGCCCCCAGCCCTGCCACCTTGCCCGCTGAATAGATGGAGGTTGGGTTTATACTTGGGCTCTTCTATATTGTATCGAGGCACCTTATTATGCAGAGTGGGAACGTGGTCTGGATAGTACGATGTCCTGAGGTCTGACACCTCCTCTAGGATAACTGCCTCAGCTATGGAAGCTTCAATCTTAGCTTTGTTTCCACATTTGTGTCGGAGATGCTTGTTCTGTCTCTCAGGGCCGTACTGCCAACGATTCTGCACAGGCCCCCCAACAATACCTCGTTCGCGAGGTGCAAAATGAGATGTGTCATCGGAGTAAAGAAGCCTGGCGGAAAGATCTTCTCTAGCTTGCATATCAACTCCGGTGCCTTCTTATGCAATTGTCTAATCACCTCGGGACATACTTCTTTAGCACAGAGCGTGCGGAAGAAATGGCTTAGCTCCGCAAGCACTCGCCAGACATGCTCGGGGACATAACCTCGAACCATCACTGGCATTATCTGCTCAATCCATACATGATAGTCATGACTCTTGAGCCCGGTCACTTTGCCCCTTGAAAGATTGACTCCCTTACTTATATTCGATGCATAACCATCAGTGAACTTCACTATGTGTTTGAGCCACTTCAATACCTCCATCTTTTCTGGTTTTTTAAGTACGAAGTCAGCATCTGGCTTGAACCAGTTTCTTCGACCGCCTGTGGAAGGCTTCATGTTTAGACGTGGTCTATCACAAATTTTCTGTTGATCGGCTCTAGCTTTAATGTTATCCTTCGTCTGATCAGGAATGTTGAGGATCGTGCGGAAAAGGGACTCTGCGACATTCTTTTCGGTGTGCATCACATCGATGTTGTAAGGAAGTTTGAGGTCCTTGAAATAGGGAAGCTTCGTGAAGGGGGTAATGTGAGTCCAGTTGTGCGTCTCACCATATCCCTCGAAGCCTTTGGCTTTGGCTTTGCCTTTGCCTTGGCCTTGGCCTTCGCCTTTGGCTTTGGCTTTGGCTTTGCCTTTGCCTCCAGGCTTGAGAGCTTTTAGCTGAGCAAGAACATCTGCCCCCGAAAACGTTGGAATCTCGTTTACTTCATGGACAACCCGGCCTTTCGTGAAGTTCTTCTTGTCTTCCCTGTCTGGATGGTCTGGAGGGAGGAACTATCGATGCAGGTCAAATGCTACATACTTGCCACCCTTCTTCAGCCAAATTAAACGTAGAGCCTGCATGCACACTGGGCATGGCATCTTCCCACTTGTACACCATCCGCAGAAAAGGGCATAACTGGGAAAGTCATGCATGCAATAGTGCAACCAAACTTTCATCAAGAAATTTCTCTGCAGATCTCGGTCGTATGTCAACCTCGGGAAGTACCAAGAATGGTGCAAATCATCCACCAGCGGCTGCATAAACACACCCAAATTCTTCCCCGGGTATTCAGGCCCCGGAATGATGAGCGACAAGAACATGGTCTTGCGTTGCATTAGGGCACCAGGAGGGAGATTGAGCGGAATAACAAACACGGGCCAGCAGCTGTATGCATTGGACGACATACCATATGGATTGAACCCATCACCTGATATGGCAATTCTGACATTCCCAGCCTCGGCTGCTTCCTCGGGGTATTATTCATCGAACGACTTCCATGCTTCGCCTTCTGATGGATGTACGATTTTATTTGGATGGTACCTTATACCTTCCTTGTGCCACTTCATCATTTTGGCAGACTCCTCCGTGATGAAAAGGCGCTACAGTCTTTCTATGAAATGCAGATACCGAAGAACCTTTGCGGGGATGCCTAGCTGCCTCTTCTCATCATCCTCACCGACCACCTCAAGGTACCGAGAGGAACCGCACTCCCTACAGTACTTTTCATCCGCATACTCGTGCCTAAACAAAAGGCAATTCTTCGGACAAACATGTATTTTCTCATAATCCATAGAGAGTGCCTTCATGAGTTTCTTCGTGGCATACATGCTTTTCGGCAGTTCATGACCCTCGGGGAGGCTGTTAGCCCATACTCCCAGAAATGCTTCGAAGCATTTCTGGCTACAGCCGTACTCAGCCTTGACTGCCATCAGTTGCGAGATGGCATCCAGCTGAGAGACTTTGGCACCCGCATAAAGAGGTTTCTTTGACGAGGCCAAGATCTCCAAGAAGGCCTTTGCGGTTGCCTCCGGCTCCTCCGGATCATTCTCTGAAGGTGTCGCATGTGCCATCTCTGCAGCAAAGACATCATCTAGCATGTCTCTGACCCCGTCGTCCGCATAACCACCGATGCGTTGTCGCATCACCTCCTCTCTACCACGGTCCCGCTCGGCAAAGTTTATCGGTGGCATGTCAAAGTTTGGCATATATCCGTGCGTGCGAAGGTGCTCAGACATGTCCTTCTGATTTTTACGAAGACGTCTTTCACATTTCGCACAGGGGCATTGTGGGATAATTCTCATTGGACGACGGAATATCTCCTTCAAAAACACATCGGTTCTCGCGACCCACTCTGGTGTAACTCGATTCCGACGGATAAAACCACTGTACATCCACTGATTATCTGCCATTCTCTGCTTTATTGGGAGCCACACAACAAAATTAAGAATTCATTTAAATTAATCACATCAAATTTTTATTTTCTACCGCGTTGACGGCATTGAATCCACCTACATCTCTAATAGGTAAAGATAGGTCCTAATCCCACCCGAGGATGTGTAGATTGAGTACGTTCTCCATGCTCTACCCCGTTCCGAGACAAAATTTTGGCAGCACCTCCCTGCTGTTCTCCAGATACACGTCTCGGCAAATAGCCGAGAGAATGTGCTCCGGAGAACAACGGGGAGGCGCCGCCGAAATCCTGTCTCGGAACGGGGTAGGGCATGGAGAACGTACCCAATCTACACATCCTCGGGCTATCCGTGGAAAACGCTGGACAATCCGAAAGAGTTGCGGTGATAAATATGCAATTGAATGCATATTTATCGATGCAACCCTTCCGTACGGGAGACGCCTAGGTTACGTGACTTGACGTGAAAATGTAATCTAGTGACATGAAAAAAAGCGGAGAAGGAGATGGATTTGTAGCTCACCCTCGGCTGTAGAGGAAGTAGTCGAACAGCGGCGGGATGATCAGGGACCAACAGCTCCGACCACGATCACTTCACGGAGAAGAAACACCACAAAGTCTGTAAATTCCACTGAGTGAAAAATTTAGACCATCACATCTCATATAGAAATCTTTGATGGCAAAATGATAATGACATGAAAATAGTTCACAAGATAACAACCCGACGATAGGGGGTAAGTCAATGGTTGGCCGACCGTGACTATTGCGTCCCATCGAAACCGACACTCCCAACGCGGGTGAAGGGAGAGATGCAACCGGTGGTAACCCCAACCCGACCATCACATCAAACCATGAAACCATCACAACTCACTTAAATTCCACCGAGAGAACAACTAATTAGATCATCCATCTCAAATTGCAAGATATGCTTCATATAATTATTTATTGAATAATTAGATTAGCAATACCTAATAAATTCATCCCGTGTATACTCTTTCACTAGCTAATCATTGGGAAAACTAGATATGACTAAATTTCGAACACTGCCGAAACAAAAATTCCGGGCAACACTACCGAACTAAAATTTAAATTCCAGTCCTAACACTACCGAACTAAATTCCGAGTAATGCTAACACTAGCACGTGCTAATCCTAACACCAGCAACATATTTTTAAAAATGACGACGCTCACCTCGATCCGGCGGTTGAGGAAGGAGATCGTCGGGGGCCGGCGCTGGACGGAGACAGCGATCGAGGAAGATGCTTCTCGGGGGGCGGAGACGACGGAGAGGAAGGAGGAGGCGCCCCCATGGCCGGAGCCCGTGGAGCACCCGCGGCCGGAGCTGCAGCAAGAAGGCGGCGCCCCCACGGCCGGAGCTCGCGGCGCCCCCGCGGCCGGAGCTGGAGGAACAAGCGGCGCCCCCACGGCCGGAGAGATGGACGCGGGCCGGGCGGTGCACAGGTCGTGCGGGCGGCGCGGGAGGTGTACGCGGCACGCGGGGCACAAGACGACGGTGGCGGGTGGTCTGGGCGGCGCGGGGGCAGAGACGGCGGCGGTGGCGGCCCGGTGGAGTGGATCGAGTGCGTGGGGGCGAGATTGGATCGAGATTGGGGATCGGGAGGCGCAGGTCGACCTAACAGAGGATATATGCCGACGGCTGCCGTCGGCATAGAATTATTTTTCATTTTTTTTTGCTTTTTTTCTCACAATTTCTTTAGCACGTGCCACGTCATCGATCCGGGGCATAGCTATGCCGACGGCTTTGCCGTCGGCATAGCTATGTATTATTTTTTTCCCGAAATTAAAATTTGATTAATTTAAATGTGCCTTATCTAAACATAAACATACATAGATACACCACGCGTGTCTGTTAGGCCCAGTTTGCCGCCCGGTCAACAGTGCCAGGGTTAGACGGGACGGGGTACTTGGGGGGGTAGCTATGCCGCCAGGTCTTGGGGGGTACCCGGGGGCCGTCACACTAAGGAGCCGCGTGCCGGGTGCTTGCACCTGGCACCACACTTCCAGACGTGTAAGAGGGCCCAGCGCAAGACCTGGCGGCATAGGTACCCCCCAAGTACCCCGTCCCGTCTAACCCTGGCACTGTTGACCGGGCGGATCTAGGCCTTTGAGTTTCGCCGGACGGGGTTTGACCGATGGACATTTTCACCTGGCTGTGATAGGCCAGCCCGTAGGTACACTTCGGATCAAGGTCCGGGCACAACCCACCGCAAGATTCCCTCCGTGTCTGCCCGACGTGGCCGTTTCCCCCCTCTGTGCGACGGCGGCAGCGACGTCCGTGAGGGTGGTCACACTACGGAGCCGCGTGCCGGGTGCTTGCACCTGCCACCACACTTCCAGACGTGTAAGAGGGCCCAGCGCAAGACCTGGCGGCATAGCTACCCCCAAGTACCCCGTCCCGTCTAACCCTGGCACTATTGACCGGGCGGATCTAGGCCTTTGAGTTTCGCCGGACGGGGTTTGACTGATGGACATTTTCACCTGGCTGTGATAGGCTAGCCCGTAGGTACACTTCGGATCAAGGTCCGGGCACAACCCACAGCAAGATTCCCTCCGTGTCTGCCCGACGTGGCCGTTTCCCCCCTCCGTGCGACGGCGGCAACGACGTCTGTGAGGGGGGTCACACTACGGAGCCGCGTGCCGGGTGCTTGCACCTGCCACCACACTTCCAGACGTGTAAGAGGGCCCAGCGCAAGACCTGGCGGCATAGCTACCCCCCAAGTACCCCGTCCCGTCTAACCCTTGCACTGTTGACCGGGCGGATCTAGGCGTTTGACTTTCGCCGGACGGGGTTTGGCCGATGGACATTTTCACCTGGCTGTGATAGGCCACCCCGTAGGTACACTTCGGATCAAGGTCCGGGCACAACCCACCGCAAGATTCCCTCCGTGTCTGCCCGACGTGGCCGTTTCCCCCCTCCGTGCGACAACGGCAGCGACGTCCGTGAGGGGGGTCACACTACGGAGCCGCGTGCCGGGTGCTTGCACCTGCCACCACACTTCCAGACGTGTAAGAGGGCCCAGCGCAAGACCTGGCGGCATAGCTACCCCCAAGTACCCCGTCCCGTCTAACCCTGACACTGTTGACTGGGCGGATCTAGGCCTTTGAGTTTCGCCGGACGGGGTTTGACCGATGGACATTTTCACCTGGCTGTGACAGGCCAGCCCGTAGGTACACTTCGGATCAAGGTCCGGGCACAACCCACCGCAAGATTCCCTCCGTGTCGGCCCGACGTGGCCGTTTCCCCCCTCCGTGAGACGGCGGCAGCGATGTCCGTGAGGGGGGTCACACTACGGAGCCACGTGCCGGGTGCTTGCACCTGCCACCACACTTCCAGACGTGTAAGAGGGCCCAGCACAAGACCTGGCGGCATAGCTACCCCCCAAGTACCCCGTCCCGTCTAACCCTGGCACTGTTGACCGGGCGGATCTAGGCCTTTGACTTTCGCCGGACGGGGTTTGACCGATGGACATTTTCACCTGGCCGTGATAGGCCAGCCCGTAGGTACACTTCAGATCAAGGTCCGGGCACAACCCACCGCAAGATTCCCTCCGTGTCTGCCCGACGTGGCTGTTTCCTCCCTCCGTGCGACGGCGGCAGCGACGTCCGTGAGGGGGGGCACACTACGGAGCCACGTGCCGGGTGCTTGCACCTGCCACCACACTTCCAGACGTCTCAGAGGGCCCAGCGCAAGACCTGGCAGCATAGCTACCCCCCAAGTACACCGTCCCATCTAACCCTGGCACTGTTGACCGGGCGGATCTAGGCCTTTGACTTTCGCCGGACGGGGTTTGACCGATGGACATTTTCACCTGGCTGTGATAGGCCAGCCCGTAGGTACACTTCGGATCAAGGTCCGGGCACAACCCACCGCAAGATTCCCTCCGTGTCTGCCCGACGTGGCCGTTTCCCCCCTCCGTGCAACGGCGGCAGCGACGTCCGTGAGGGGGGTCACACTACGGAGCCGCGTGCCGGATGCTTGCACCTACCACCACAGTTCCAGATGTGTAAGAGGGCCCAGCGCAAGACCTGGCGGCATAGCTACCCCCCAAGTACCCCGTCCCGTCTAACCCTGGCACTGTTGACCGGGCGAATCTAGGCGTTTGACTTTCGCCGGACGGGGTTTGACCGATGGACATTTTCACCTGGCTGTGATAGGCCACCCCGTAGGTACACTTCGGATCAAGGTCCGGGCACAACCCACCGCAAGATTCCCTCCTTGTCTGCCCGACGTGGCCGTTTCCCCCCTCCGTGCGACGGTGGCTGCAACGTCCGTGAGGGGGGTCACACTACGGAGCCGCGTGCCGGGTGCATGCACTTGCCACCACACTTCCAGACGTGTAAGAGGGCCCAACGCAAGACCTGACGGCATAGCTACCCCCCCCCCCCAAGTACCCCGTCCCGTCTAACCCTGGCACTGTTGATCGGGCGGATCTAGGCCTTTGACTTTCGCTGGACGGGGTTTGACCGATGGACATTTTCACCTGGCTGTGATAGGCCAGCCCGTAGGTACACTTCGGATGAAGGTCCGGGCACAACCCACCGCAAGATTCCCTCTGTGTCTGCCCGACGTGGCCGTTTCCCCCCTCCGTTAGACGGCGGCAGCGACGTCCATGAGGGGGTTCACACTACGGAGCCGCGTGCCGGGTGCTTGCACCTGCCACCACACTTCCAGACGTGTAAGAGGGCCCAGCGCAAGACCTGGCGGCATAGCTACCCCCCCCCCCCCAAGTACCCCGTCCCGTCTAACCCTGGCACTGTTGACCGGGCGGATCTAGGCCTTTGACTTTCGCCGGACGGGGTTTGACTGATGGACATTTTCACCTGGCTGTGATAGGCCAGCCCGTCGGTACACTTCGGATCAAGGTCCGGGCACAATCCACCGCAAGATTCCCTCCGTGTCTGCCCGACGTGGCCGTTTCCCCCCTCCGTGCGACGGCGGCAGCGACGTCCGTGAGGGGGGTCACACTACGGAGCCGCGTGCCGGCTGCTTGCACCTGGCACCACACTTCAAGACGTGTAAGAGGGCCCAGCGCAAGACCTGGCGACATAGCTACCCCCCCAAGTACCCCGTCCCTTCTAACCCTGGCACTGTTGACCGGGCGGATCTAGGCCTTTGACTTTCGCCGGACGGGGTTTGACCGATGGACATTTTCACCTGGCTGTGATAGGCCAGCCCATAGGTACACTTCGGATCAAGGTCCGGGCACAACCCACCGCAAGATTCCCTCCGTGTCTGCCCGACGTGGCCGTTTTGCCCCTCCGTGCGACGGCGGCAGCGACGTCCGTGAGGGGGGTCACACTACGGAGCCGCGTGCCGGGTGCTTGCACCTACCACCACACTTCCAGACGTGTAAGAGGGCCCAGCACAAGACCTGGCGGCATAGCTACCCCCCCAAGTACCCCGTCCTGTCTAACCCTGGCACTGTTGACCGGGCGGATCTAGGCCTTTGACTTTCGCCGGACGGGGTTTGACCGATGGACATTTTCACCTGGCTGTCATAGGCCAGCCCGTAGGTACACTTCGGATCAAGGTCCGAGCACAACCCACCGCAAGATTCCCTCCGTGTCTGCCCGACGTGGCCGTTTCCCCCCTCCATGCGACGGCGGCAGCGACGTCCGTGAGGGGGGTCACACTACGGAGACGCGTGCCGGGTGCTTGCACCTGCCACCACACTTCCCGACGTGTAAGAGGGCCCATCGCAAGACCTGGCAGCATAGCTACCCCCCAAGTACCCCGTCCCGTCTAACCCTGGCACTGTTGACCGGGCGGATCTAGGCCTTTGACTTTCGCCCGACGGGGTTTGACCGATGGACATTTTCAGCTGGCTGCGATAGGCCAGCCCGTAGGTACACTTTGGATCAAGGTCCGGGCACAACCCACCGCAAGATTCCCTCCGTGTCTGCCCGACGTGGCCGTTTCCCCCCTCCGTGCGACGCCGACAGCGACGTCCGTGAGGGGAGTCACACTACGGAGCCGCGTGCCGGGTGCTTGCACCTGCCACCACACTTCTAGACGTGTAAGAGGGCCCAGCGCAAGACCTGGCGGCATAGCTACCCCCCAAGTACCCCGTCCCGTCTAACTCTGGCACTGTTGACCGGGCTGATCTAGGCCTTTGACTTTCGCCGGACGGGGTTTGACCGATGGACATTTTCACCTGGCTGTGATAGGCCAGCCCGTAGGTACACTTCGGATCAAGGTCCGGGCACAACCCACCGCAAGATTCCCTCCGTGTCTGCCCGAAGTGGCCGTTTCCCCCTCCGTGCGACGGCGCGGCAGCGACGTCCGTGAGGGGGGTCACACTACGGAGCCACGTGCCGGGTGCTTGCACCTGCCACCACACTTCCAGACGTGTAAGAGGGCCCAGCGCAAGACCTGGAGGCTTAGCTACCCCCCCAAGTACCCCGTCCCGTCTAACCCTGGCACTGTTGACCGGGCGGATCTAGGCCTTTGATTTTCGCCGGACGGGGTTTGACCGATGGACATTTTCACCTGGCTGTGATAGGCCAGCCCGTAGGTACACTTCGGATCAAGGTCCGGGCACAACCCATAGCAAGATTCCCTCCGTGTCTACCCGACGTGGCCGTTTCCCCCCTCCGTGCGACGCTGGCAGCGACGTCCGTGAGGGGGGTCACACTACGGAGCCGCGTGCCGGGTGCTTGCACCTGCCACCACACTTCCAGACGTGTAAGAGGGCCCAGCGCAAGACCTGGCGGCATAGCTACCCCCCCAAGTACCCCATTCCGTCTAACCCTGGCACTGTTGACCGAGCGGCAAACTGGGGCAAACAGACACGCGTGGTGTATCTATGTATGTTTATGTTTAGATAAAGCACATTTAAATTAATCAAATTTCAATTTAGGGAAAAAATATAAAAAAGTAAAAAAATATAAAAATAATAATACATAGCTATGCCGACGGCAAAGCCGTCGGCATAGATATGCCCCGGATTGATGACGTGGCACGTGCCGCGGATCGATGACGTGGCAAACGATATGCCGACGGCCGCCGTTAGGGCCGTCGGCATATATTTGACGGCGTCAAACGGCAGTTAACCACCGGGTGGCCGGGCCCACATATATGCCGACGGCCTGTCTATGCCGACGGCCACCGTAGGCATATCACGACCTATGCCGACGGCTTAGTTACGCCGACGGCCCCCGTCAGCATAGATAGTGGTATGCCGACGGCCGAACTACGCCGACGGTTTGCCTTAGGCTGTCGGCATACCGCCAGCTATGCCGACGGCCCCCGTCGGCATAGACGGGACCGTCAGGAACGTTCCTTTTTCTCTTAGTGAAAATCACCAAACCACAAGCAAGTTCATGACAAATAAGTTCACACAAACGAATTAAACATCAACAATCATGCCCCATCTTCATCCTCCTCTTTTTCCTCCTCTTCTTCATTTGTTTCTTCCTCCTCTTCTTTGTTCTCTCCGTCATTGGAAACTCGGACGGTGTTCGTACTATCACCAAAGGCATCATGCGAAGGCATGTGAGGCACACCGGAAGCTCCCAAGCCACCCATGCCTCCCGTAGGTGCTCCCATGCCTCCCATGAGAGACGCAAAACTCATGCCTCCCATGGTAGTTCCCAAACCACCCATGCTTCCCATGCCGCACATGGCCCCCATGGCTCCCATGCTTGTTCCCATGCCTCCCATGGTAGCTCCCATGCCTCTCATGGTAGCTCCCATGCCTTCCATGCCTCCCATGCCACCCATGCCTCCCATGCCACCCATGCCTCCCATGGTAGCTCTCATGCCTCCCAAGCCTCCCATGATAGCTCCCGTGCCTCCCATGCATCCCATGCCCGTCAATCTTTTTTGGACCAAGATTTGATCACGGCAAAGGTTGATGTACTCCTTTTGCCTCTCATCGAAGTTAGATGTGTCCATGAAGAACAAGTACTTCTCCCATTCCAATAATCTAGCTTGCTCCTCCATGGCCAATTTCTTCTCCTCCAATGTCACCTTCCTCTCCTCGGCCGCCACCCTCCTCTCCTCGGCCGCCGACTCTTGGCTCCTTGCCACCCTCCTCTCCTCGTTTGCTTCCTTTCTTGCCTTCACAATAGCCTCCATAGCACTCTTTATCTCATCACCCCCTTCTTCTTCATCTTTTCTTTTGCTAGTTTCTCTCCTTGTGGTCTTTTTGGCTTGGAGTAGGCAACCGAGTTTGGTGTAGGGCTCCTCTTGCCGCCATCACTTGATGCCTCATCATCATCATCATCCAAATCAATAGTTGCATTGTGTTTCCTTGCCGCCTCTAGGGGTTCACGTTTTTTCCATTTCTCTTCATCCTTCAACACCTCGTAGCAATGGGGCAACACAAATGCTCTCCCTTTCTTGACCTTGCCTTTCTTGGTCTTCTTCTCTTCTCCTTGAAACAAGTTTTGTGCAATATTGAGCTACAAACAAAAGAACAAGTTACCACTAGAAACACAAAAGATGAGGCATGAACATAGAACATAAAGAAATGGCACTTACCCTATCTCTATCATTAGTGCCACTTGGGTTTATCTTGTCAACCACCGTCATTGCCGCCGCCCACTTCCGACAATCTTTGTTGATCGTCGACCACCAGGAGCGAAGAGATCTTTCTGTGCGCTCAATTCCACTCTTGTTGTGTGTGTCAAAGAACTCCTTCATCCGAAGCCAATATGTATCTCTAGTTTGGTCCGTTCCAACGGTGGCATCCATAGACACATTCAACCATGTGTTGCAAAGCAAGACGTCTTCCTCGACGGTGTAGTTGCTTGCCCTTCCTTTCGGTGCATCGACCATACCCTCACCCTCCTCATCCACTTCATATTCATGATCATCTTCATCAACTTCATTGGTTTGAGACCAATTGTTGGAGCCAACACCCATAGTCGACATATATGCCTCATCATTGAAACTACAAAGTATGACAAAAGAAAACTATCATATGCCTCATCAAGCTATCATATATGCCTCATCAAGCTATCATATATGCCTCATAGTCGACATATATGCCTCATCAAGCTATCATGTGTATACATATCAACAACAACAAAAAATTATACCTTGTGGGCATTTCATCAAACACCATGTGCGCATCGGTCGCCGGCGCAACAAATTGCGAGTTTTCCGGCGCTTCGGGTGGGGAAGGCGCGGCCGGACTCGCTGCTGCCTTCTTCTTCCCGCGCCTAGAAATGGCGTCCCCTTTCCTCTTCTTTTGGGCCGCCGTCGCCGTCGCCGTCGCCGCGGCCGCCATCGGTCGTTTGGAGGCGGAGCTCCGTGGCTTCGCGGCGGGCGGCGGCGCGACGCCACCCTGCGAGTTCGTCCGGGGCGACACGAAGAGGCCGCGCGCGAGACTGGTGTATGGAGCCGGTGCGGCGCCGGCGGCGAAGCCGGAGCTCAAGCCCGCGCTAGGGTTTGTGGCGGCGGCGGCGGCGGAGAGGTCGCGGATGTAGGGAGGGGTTGGGGGGATGTCGTTGCGGCCGTCCATGGCTGGAGTTCGCCGGCGGCGGCGCGGGGCGGGGCGAAGGCGAGCGCGGGCGGAGAGTTCAGCGGCGGTTGCTCGCTCGCGCGCGTTTTGTCTTCTGTCCAGCGCGCGGTAGCCAGTGCTCGAAATTAACAGCGCGCGATGCAGATTTGTTCGGCGCGATGAGCCGTTTTTAGCGCGCGCGCGATTTTTGCGCGTCTGTTGGAGCTGCCGATTCGGTCGCGCGCGCGCTAAAAAGCAGTTTTTTCAGGCGCGCCGCTTATTTACCGCCTCTGTCGGAGATGCTCTTATGGTTCGCTCATGTGAGATGAAAGTCATTGTTGCATGGTCACTTGTTACTACAAGTTAGACCTATTTAAGGTTACACAACTAATTTGTGATTCCATGATCATTGTTCCTATACAATACATGATGGCAGCTACTCCATTTTAAATGTAGATAGTCATTTAGAAAGCATGCAACCAAACTTCTTAAACTCTGATCGATAATTAATAGATATAGAATTTACTTCCTATCTCAAACATCGAGGCTTGAACTAAATTTCTACACGGGTCTTAACATAGAATATCGTTTAGGAAAATAATGTTAACGTCTTATACTCCATAAGAGTGGTTGTTGAAAGTGCATCTCTTAGATATCTCTATTTGGTTTTGTTTATTACTGAAAAATGACCGAGGTGACTAATGTAAGATCCCAAAAAATAGGTTATTGATTTTTGGTGCTGTTTTTAGCTCCTATCTTTTTCTTTCTTTCATTTGGACTTTAGTGGAGGTGAAACTTGTTAACAAGCTTTGCATATGTTGTACCATCTTTGGTGGATGCATCGATCCCACTTGTGTAAACCAAATCCACTTAAAGCTCTAATTTCAATATTTGAAATTAGAAACTATAATCTTGCCTTTAGAAAAGAAATTCCGTTGTTCCTCCTGAGATAAAATCCTCCAATAATTGGAAGATGTCCATGGGACATGTATACTCCAAATATCCAACAATCACACCTACCACAATGCAATTTTCAGAAGTAAAAAACATAATCTCCAAAAATATTTACCCATCTTTAGAATTCCCTGTCAGCGCACGGAAGGGTCTCAATTATGGAAATTCATCCAACAGATCAAACATAAGATCCACATTAGACTTTGTATCCATAGGCAACGGAGAGGGGACCCTCTTCTGGTTTGATCCATGGGTTGGCGGTTCTCCACTATGTATAGGGTTCCCCAACGTGTTCGCTATATGCTCGGATCTGATGGCGTTGGCTACGGCGGCACACAATGGTCAGTGGAACATCTTGTTTCGACAGACATTTCGGCCCGTGGAGACCGTTGAGTGGGACAACTTGCGGGCTGCCCTCCCGCTGGTGCTCATGGATTATCCGGACACTGTGGCTTGGCAGCTGACCCCCTCGGGATCTTCTCAGTTAGCTCGGCATACCATGCCTTATGCCAATGACCGTCTCTGTCCTGGAGCTTTCCACAACGGAAAGCGCCCTTTCCGCTGAAGATCAAGATTTTTGTTTGACACCTGCTATGGGATCGCCTCCCATCTAGGAGGGAGGTGCACAAGAGACACAACCCTGATGACGGATTGTGCCTCCTTTGTGGTGTTCTGGAGACGGGGACACACATCTTCTTCTCCTACACTGGGGCGATATTCATGTGGAGCTTTGTTCGTGAGGCTCTGGGGCCTGACTGGGAGGCCCTTGACCTGGTCGGATTCCTACAAACCAGTGCCAACCAGTCCAGAAGGAGGAGACGCCTCTTCTGGCTTTTGGTCGTGGCCCTAGCTTCGACTTTGTGGACGACGGGTAACAAGATGATGATTGACCGGGTCTTTCTTAGGCGGGTCTCCGACTCTATTTTCAAATTCCTTGCATTCTTGCAGCACTGACACCTACTCTCCAGACAGCGGAATCGCGACCGGCTTGGACTCATAGTGGACTCACTGACTGCTACCATGCGCCGTCTTACCTCGCCACAGATCGCGTGAGCTTCGACACTTGGTGGTCTCTTTTCATCTTTATTTTATGCTTTCTTTTGGGCATGTTTGTGTTGTTTACGATATTTTCATTCAGAAAATCATTGCGGGTGGGCGGAACACACGAAAGGAGAAAAAACATAAAATAGGGTAATATACTGTACTACTTTTTCTTTGTCGTGCAGATTCCTAACCGAACAAGTAAACCCCATGCGATTTGCAAACCTATCGTCGAAGTTAACAAAACATCCACCGAATCCTTTCCCTTATTTTAGCAAAGCCCGCTCTCCGTGAGAACAGAAGGAAAGCCAGAGGCGGCGATCGAGGACGATCGATCGGGAGATGGGTTCAACAGACGGCGAGTCGTACAAGTATTGGTCATGGTGGCTGGACGCGCTGCAGGCGATGAGGGGGACATACTCGATCCCCATGGACGCCAAGGAGGCGAGGATACGCGCGGACGTAGAGGAGGCAAGGAAGGAGACGGCCGCAGCGCACAGGGCGTCGGCGGAGGAGGCCCGCAGGGAGCATCAGCTGAAGGAGGAGCTGGAGGCGGTGTGGAAGTGGGTGGCGACGGGGGACCCTGAGGCGGCGGCGTACCGCATGAAGCGACTGAACGAGGATCACTTCGAGATGTTCATGAGGAGATCGGCGGAGGACAGCGATCCCTACGCGGAGGATAACTCTGACCCGGCAGCTCGCCAAGCCAGTACGTACCGCCGTAACTGGAACTACATGTGGGCGGGTCCTTTCCACGGCACGTTCGAGCACACCAGTGAGTATACATATGTCTCGTTGATTCTAGACTGTACGGTCTCTCTTTCAGTCAGTTGATTGATTTGTTGAAATATGAGTTGGGCCTAGGGCCCATCTAACAATTTCAGAAAAATCTCTAAGGGCCCATGTGGGTATATGGCACTAGGTGTGGTGGGAAGTTTAGTCTCATACCGCTACTGGAGAATGAGTTGACCTCCTTATAAGGGATTCTCTTCCACGTGCTATTGGGGCTTGAGAAGAGAAGTGGTTCCCGCGCGCTCCTCCTCCGCCGCGCGCCTCGTCCCGCCGCGTCGCGGGTTGCGGGTTGCGGGATTGAGCCGAGCCGAGCTCACACCTATGCGCTTCTTTTTGCCGATCAGGAACGGAGAGTCTTTGACAGATGGGGCCACGATCTGAGACGTCAGATCGTGGGCTGTCACCGACTTGGACGTGGGCAACCCACGTCTCTCCACGCGGCCGCGCCTATAAATGTGAGGCGCTGCGAACCCTAGCCGTCACGCGAAACAAATCGCATCTCTGACTCCACGCCCACTGCCGTTCCATTGCTGCTGCTGCCGCCGGTGATCCCATCCCGTCCACCGCGTACACGGTTGACGGGAGAGCAGGCCTCCGAAACCCCGCATTTCCGGATCCTGTACGGGAGAGGGGCGATTAGGTTTTTGGGGAGCGATTACGCGACTGCTCGCATCTGTTACTCTACGTCCGCATCGCCTTCGTCATCACCATGTCCACCGACGCCGACAAAGCCACCGCCGAGAAACTTGAAGCCGAGAAGAAGGCCGCCGAGGATGCCGCTGCTGCCATCGCCGCCGCCGCAGTTTCTGCCTGGCCTACTGGAGGGTATAACTCGTTTATCCCGCTCCTACTGATTTCTGTTTTAGCCATGCTAGCGTTATACGTAGATGTGTCTGTTGTTAGCGTAGTATGTGCTTGCATTATCGAATATCAGCATGTGTTTATTTCTGTCAATGCTATGCTAGTAATTTATTCATGGATAAAATTAATCGGAAAATTGCCTATTTACTCAGCAATCCAAAAACCTAATGTCTGTAGGAATTTTTCGGCTAGTGGTTTTGCTGCTGCACTGAAACCGAATAAGTTTACCGGTACGTACTTTAAGCGTTGGCAGACCAAAACCACCTTATGGCTCACGGTTATGAACGTGTTCTGGGTCGCCGGTGTCCCTTCCACGGGAACGATTGCTCCTAAAACAGGAGAAGGCGGTCAGGGAGGCCACCGTCGTATTCCTCGGAGCAGTTCTGAGCGTGATCGGAGATAAGTTGGTTGACGCATATTTACATGTGCGGGTTGCCAAAGGACTTGTGGGAGGCGCTCGAATCTAAATTCGGGGCCACCGATGCTGGGAGCGAGATGTATGTTATAGAGCAGTTCCACGATTAAAAAATGGTCGAGAACCGTTCTGTATTGGAACAGGCTCATGAGATAATATGCATCGCTAAGGAGCTTAAGCTTCTGAAGTGCGATTTACCGGGCAAATTTATCGCGGGTTGTATAATCGCTAAGCTCCCTAATTCCTAGAGGAATTTTGCTACCACTCTGAAACATCAGAGGCGTGAATTTTCAGTAGAGGATGTTATCGGCCATCTGAGTGTTGAGCAGAACTCGAGAGCAAAAGACTCGCATGGAAAAGGGGTCGAAGGAACTTCTGTAGCCAATATGGTGCGTCAGAAGAACTTCAATTCCCACAAGCCCAAGGGAAAGAACGGTGTCCAACAGAATACCGACTTTAAGAAGAAAGGTAAGAAGACCTTCAAGAAAAACAAGAAGTGAGATGACTATTTTACTTGTGGTTCAGAGGAACATTGGGCCAACAACTGCCCAAACAAGTACAAGAAGCCAGGGCAGGACTCCAAGTCTGCCAATATGATTGTGGGCAACAATGAAAGTGGTGCATCTAGGTATGGTAATTTATTTGCTGTATTTTTAGTTTGTCAGTCCACCGATTGGTGGGTGGATACAGGTGCAGGTGTTCATGTGTGTGCTGACATTTCATTGTTTTCTTCTTACCAGGCCACAGGTCACGGGTCCGTATTGATGGGGAATGGCGCGAGTGCTTCCGTTCATGGTGTTGGCACGGTCGATCTGAAGTTTACTTCGGAAAGGATCGTGCAGCTGAAGAACGTGCAGCATGTCCCCGCCACCAAGAAGAACCTTGTTAGTGGCTCCCTTCTGTGTAGAGAAGGGTTTAAGCTGGTCTTCGAGTCTAATAAAGTAGTTGTTACGAAATATGGACTATTTGTTGGAAAGGGTTATGAATACGGAGGAATGTTCCGCCTTTCTCTCGCTGATTTTTGTAATAAAGTTGTGAACAATATTCATTCGAGTGTTAATGAATCTGAAGTTTGGCATTCACGTCTTTGTCACATTAGTTTCGGTGTTACGACGCGGCTAGCAAAACTGAATTTAATCCCGAGTTTCACTTTAGCCAAAGGTTCTAAGTGCCTTACGTGTGTGCAAGCTAAGTAACCTCGCAAGCCTCACAAGGCTGCGGAGGAGAGACACTTGACGCCATTAGAACTCATACATTTTGATCTTTGTGAGATGAATGGTGTGTTGACTAAAGGTGGAAAGAAATACTTCATGACATTGATAGATGATTCCACTAGATATTGCTATGTGTATCTATTAAATACTAAAGTTGAGGCTCTACACTACTTTAAAATCTATAAGGCAGAAGTTGAGAATCAACTTGAAAAGAAAATTAAACTAGTCCGGTCAGATCGTGGTGGAGAGTACTTCTCGAGTGAGTTTGATTCCTTTTGTGCGGAACATGGTATTATTCATGAGAGGACGCCCCCCTATTCACCCCAGACAAACGGGGTTGCCGAACGGAAAAACCGTACTCTAACTGATTTGGTTAACGCCATGTTAGATACATCGGGCTTATCCAAGGCATGGTGGGGGGAAGCTACATTGACATCATGTCATATCCTGAATAAAGTTCCGACAAAGGATAATGAGATCACTCCCTATGAGAAATGGGCGAAGAGAAAGACAACACTCTCGTACTTGCGTACTTGGGGCTGTTTGGCGAAAGTCAACGTGCCGATCCCCAAAAAGCGTAAGCTTGGACCAAAGACCGTGAACTGCGTTAATTTTGGGCTATGCTAAGAATAGCGTTGGCTATAGATTTCTAGTAGTGAAATCTGAGGTACCTGACCAGAAGGTCGGTACAATTATGGAGTCTAAGGATGCTACATTCTTTGAGGATATTTTTTCTATGAGAGATATGCAAAGCACTTCTAGACAGGAATCTGAAGAGACTCCTGAACCTGCCATTCCGATGGAATATTATGAACAAACACATGATGAAAATCCCGAGGAGGATGACGAGGAAACCCTTGGTAGGGGCAAGAGACAAAGGACTGTAAAGACCTTTGGTGATGATTTCCTTGTGTACCTCGTGGATGATACTCCCACTTCTATTTCAGAAGCGTATGCATCTCCAGAAGCTGACTACTGGAAGGATGCGGTCCATAGCGAGATGGATTCCATCATGGCTAACGGGACTTGGGAGATTACTGAACGTCCCTATGGTTGCAAACCATTGGGATGTAAGTGGGTGTTCAAGAAGAAGCTTAGGCCCGACGGTACTATTGAAAAGTACAAGGCTAGGCTTGTGGCCAAGGGTTATGCCCAGAAAGAAGAAAATTTCTTCGATACTTATTCACCTGTGGCCAGACTGACCACCATTCGAGTATTACTCTCGTTGGCGGCCTCGCATGGTCTTCTCATCCACCAGATGGATGTTAAGACGGCTTTCTTGAACGGAGAGCTAGAGGAGGAAATCTATATGCAACAGCCCGATGGCTTCATAATAGATGGTCAGGAAGGAAAGGTGTGTAAGTTGTTGAAATCTCTATATGGCCTGAGACAAGCACCTAAGCAGTGGCATGAGAAATTTAATACAACTTTGACATCTGTTGGCTTCTTTGTTAATGAAGCTGACACATGTATATACTATCACTATGGTGGGAGCGAAGGAGTTATACTGTGCTTGTATGTTGATGACATACTGATATTTGGAACTAGCCTCAAAGTGATTGAGGAAGTTAAGTCCTTTTTATCTCAGAATTTTGAGATGAAGGACCTTGGAGTGGCTGATGTTATTTTGAACATCAAGCTATTGAGAGATGATGAGGGTGGGATTACACTTCTGCAATCCCATTATGTTGAGAAGGTGTTGAGTCATTTTGGATATTCGGACTGCAAACCATCTCAAACACCATATGATCCTAGTGTGCTGATTCGAAAGTTCAAAGGCATACCTAAAGATCAATTGAGATACTCTCAAATTATTGGTTCACTCATGTATCTAGCGAGCGCAACGAGGCCTGACATCGTGTTTGCTGTGAGCAAACTGAGCCGGTTTGTTTCCAAACCGGGTGATGTACATTGGCATGCTATTGAAAGAGTTATGCGCTATCTGAAAGGTACTATGAACTATGGACTTTACTATACCGGATACCCATCGGTACTTGAAGGGTATAGTGATGCGAATTGGATCTCTGATGCTGATGAGATGAAGGCCACAACTGGGTATGTGTTTACTCTTGGAGGTGGTGCTGTTTTCTGGAAGTCTTGCAAGCAAACGATCTTAACGAGATCGACAATGGAAGCAGAATTAACAACATTAGACACATCTGATGGCGAAGCAGAATGGCTTCGAGATCTTTTGATGGACTTGCCAGTGGTTGAGAAGCCGGTTTCGGCCATCCTTATGAACTGTGACAATCAAACAGTTATTGTCATGGTGAAGAGTTCGAAGGACAACATGAAGTCCAACAAACACATAAGAATGAGATTGAAAGCTGTCAGAAAATTAAGAAACTCCGGAGTGATAGCGTTGGATTATATCCAAACGGCTAAGAATCTGGCAGATCCCTTTACTAAAGGGCTATCACGTGTTGTGATAGATAGTTCATCGAGGGAGATGGGTATGAGACCCACATGAGTTGCTATGGTAGTAACCCAACCTATGTGATCGGAGATCCCGTGAAGTAGAACCTGGGAAAACAAGTCAGTGGTGAACTGAGAAGAGTAATTTTATTAACCCACTCCGTTGAAGATGCAATACTCTCGAAAAACTGTATGGTAGGATGACTACTGTCTTAATGTGTTCCAAGGCTTATATATATAAGCAAGATGCTGTCCTACAGAGCAGTCTTTGGAGGAACACACCTATATGAGCCCGACTGTTGGTCACGGTCTATGAGATTGAGGTGATCTCTAGCAAGCTCATGAATAGGCCAGGAGTGTGACTAATATGCTCCACCCGAGGGGTCAGCCTTCGGCAGTCTCGTACTAGTAATACATGTGGTGAAACTTCTTTACGCCAAACTGACAATTCAAGGCATAGTCCATTGTTCAGTTGTGAAGGAGTGTAACTACTTGCTCTAGGTGAAGTTCAACCTTAACCGGTCTTCACTGAAATACTGGTATATCAAAACAGTGTTTGGAACAAAGGACAAAATGGGCCCTTGAGATCTGGTGGGGGATTGTTGAAATATGAGTTGGGCCTAGGGCCCATCTAACAATTTCAGAAAAATCTCTAAAGGCCCATGTGGGTATATGGCACTAGGTGTGGTGGGAAGTTTAGTCCCATACCGCTAGTGGAGAAGGAGTTGGACCTCCTTATAAGGGATTCTCCTCCACATGCTATTGGAGCTTGAGAAGAGAAGTGGTTCCCGCGCGCTCCTCCTCCGCCGCGCGCCTCGTCCCGACGCGGTGCGCCGCGCCGCGGGTTGCGGGTTGCGGGATTGAGCCGAGCCGAGCTCACACCTATGCGCTTCTTTTTGCCGGTCAGGAACGGAGAGTCTTTGACAGATGGGGCCACGATCTGAGACGTCAGATTGTGGGCTATCACCGACTTGGACGTGGCCAGCCCACGTCTCTCCACGCGGCCGCGCCTATATATGTGAGGCGTTGCGAACCCTAGCCGTCACGCGAAACAAATCGCATATCTGACTCCACGCCCACTGCCGTTCCATTGCTGCTGCTGCCGCCGGTGATCCCATCCCGTCCACCGCGTACACGGTTGACGGGAGAGCAGGCCTCCGAAACCCCGCCTTTCCGGATCCTGTACGGGAGAGGGGCGATTAGGTTTTTGGGGAGCGATTACGTGACTGCTCGCATCTGTTACTCTACGTCCGCATCGCCTTCGTCATCACCATGTCCACCGACGCCGACAAAGCCGCCGCCGAGAAACTTGAAGCCGAGAAGAAGGCCGCCGAGGATGCCGCTGCTACCATCGCCGCCGCCGCGGCTTCTGCCTGGCCTACTGGAGGGTATAACTCGTTTATCCCGCTCCTACTGATTTGTGTTTTAGCCATGCTAGCGTAGCATTATACGTAGATGTGTCTGCTGTTAGCGTAGTATGTGCTTGCATTACCGAATATCAGCATGTGTTTATTTCTGTCAATGCCATGCTAGTAATTTATTCGTGGATTAAATTAATCAGAAAATTGCCTATTTACTCAGCAATTCTCACTGAGCTCTCACATAACGATCTACATCTATACTACTTGAATGCAGCTGCTATCCCGGCCATGCGTTTCACTGACGTGCCAGCTGAGTTCTCAAGGCCCGGACGAAACCCTGCAGATCTTTTCCGTCAAAGTCGAAGAAATAGCAGAGAAACTGAGGTGGCCGCTGGATGTGTATGGCTTGATCGCGATACGAGACAAGCTGGATCGCAACCGCAATGTCATCTTTGCTTGCTCCAGGGATAACTGTCAAACCATCACTAAGGAGGTTTGTATTTTCAATTGTGTTGGAGCATGCACACGCCATAACGAATTTATATTTTCTCCATCTATTTGAGTTATATGCATGCACATGCCAACATTTTGTGCTATGATCCCCACATTTAATATGTAATCGATTTTGTTGTTGTTGCTCCACTCAAAGTTCACCTCTTTGGGTTTATCACTTCACTGGGAATTAAGGTTATCCAGATTTAGATACATGCTTACTGACAAAAAACATTGCCTCTTAATTACCAAGTTCTGCTTGTGAAATTTCACTTTTTCTTTGTGTGCCTCTAACATATAATTTACTTATACTTGGTACATGATTATGTGCCAATTGTCAGTTTGTCATGCACAATTTTGCTTTCCTATTTTATAGACTCTTGTCTTGTTGAACTAAAACAAAAGTAAATATTTACCATCTAAAAACATATCTATTAATATTTACCTTAACTAATTGTTGCATGCAGGATCCATATTTATCCTTGATAGGTCCAACCCGTGCTGTTGTCTTGTCCAGTGCGTCAGATACTTTACGATTTGAGGTTGTGCTGAAAGTGAAGGGTACTAATGAATCTGAAGATAAATATTTCAGTTTCTTAACTCGGAAGTACAGAAGACCGGGAACGAATCATTCGTGTGTGATTAATCTTGTTGGCACTAGCAGGCTTAGCAAACTTGAGTGGACATTTGGCTATCTGGTTAAATCTGTGGAGGCAACAATTAATATACAAGTTATTCACGGGTCATGGCCAAATGGTTGTCAAGGTATATTTACTGCAAGTACTGTTGGTCTTGATGAAATGAAAATCTTGCTGCTCTCTCTTCAAAATAACAAGTTGCCTGTTACCGTTGATGGTATGATCAGTCTTTCACGCCATGTTGTTTCTGTTGAAATCAAGGGAGGGCTGAAAATTCTGGTTGCGACAGAAAATGCAGAAGGGAAACAAGTCAGTGCAAAAGATGAAATTGTTTTCACACCTAGAGAGGCCGGTAGAAGCTGTGCTATTCTTAACGTTTGCTCATGCGCGATGAAAGTCGTTGTTGCGTGGTCAGTTGTTAGCTGGTTTTGATCTCTAGACACAACAATTTACTGTATGGGACCTAGACAAGGTTACTTGCCAAACTTGCTATTCTGTACTCAATGCTCCTACTTGACAAATTATTACCACTCTGTTCATTAGATGATTACTCCCTAGAACTTTTTTGGGCTTTGACTTGTACTACCTCCGTAAAGAAATATATTTTAGATCACTACTTTAGTTATCTAAACGCTACAGAGGGAGTAATATTCAAAAAATAGAGTGGTGACAGAAAAATGTTACCAATATGTTTGGATAGTATTTGAATTGCGTTAAGAGAATCTCTCTCTCCCTCTCCCTCCCCTCCCCCTCCCTCTCCCTCGTCGGAGCATTTTCAATGCAGAAGGTTTCAAGTAGGAAAAAGGGGTTCCTTTTTTTTATAGGTGAAGATGGGGGAGGGGGGGGGGGGGGACCCAAGTCTAGACGAGTTCCATTTTTTCAAAGATTTGGTTATGTCTCAGTCGATGCTATATTTGTAAGATCATATACTGAGATCCGTGCAAAATTTTCTTTCCAGATTTTTTTTCTTTCTTACATGGTATATCACTTGACTAAGACAAACCAATATTTCTACCTCAAACAGTCCCTCTTCCAACCCAAATTTTAACAAATTCCAATCTGATTCAACCAGAAGAAAACAAGTTATCATCAAACATACCAGTTAATTAAGAAACGACGGACATCTCAAAACGATTCACTTACTTTGAATCAAATTTGGTCACATAAAATCTAAGACGGAAAATGAACTTTGAACTACACAAAACTCTACTTCCAAACCCTGAAAGGACCTGGATGTCGCCTAGAGGGCGGGGGGGGGGGGGGGGGGGGGGGAGGCTGAATAGGCGTTTTCAAACAAATACAGTTTTGGTTTGAATAAATGAGGAATAAAGCTTACGTTTAATTTGTGAAGCACAAAACGTAAATAAGTTAGGCTCAACTAAGTGCACCAACAAGTTAAGGGTGTAGAACAACCGGTTTTAAAGTTGAGGGTTGATTCTCAGACCGAGTGGTTAGTTCAGGGTTGTAATGTGGACTTTTCTCTAAGATAAACAACTATGTGATAGCAAGATATATAACTTGAAGCACGATGACTGTCACAAAGTAAGTGCATAAGTAAAGGGCTCGGGTAAGAGATAACCGAGGCACGCGGAGACGACGATGTATCCCGAAGTTCACATCCTTGCCGATGCTAATCTCCGTTGAAGCGGTGTGGAGGCACAATGCTCCCCTCTTAGTCAATAATCATACCCGCACACAAAAAATTATTCGCAAACGTAGACATAGAAACGAATTGATATATAGTAACAACGACGAAATAAGTTCTATTATGATCAGCTATGGCTGCAACTAGACCCTGGCAGAACGGTCCATGTTCAAGCTGCAAGCCCTGATTCTGCCAACAAGGTCACCTGCGATCTCCCTGACAACAACACATGTCTCTGTACGAGGATCGTAGACTTGGAGCAGACGTGGCAGTGATTTTCGGCTAACGGAAGACCAACGAGAGCAGTGCAAGAGTAGCTTCCCGTCATCACCTAGCACCCTTAACGGCACATACAGGGAAGTGGACGGAGCCATCGGTATCGTGTATGCCTTGGTCCAGATACCCTTTTCCTGATCAGTCAGGAGCCATATGCTAGTGCATGTTCCGTAGATCGTGCCCTTCTCCTGACCAGTGAGGAGCCATATGCTGTTGTATGGTTTGTCTGTCAGGTGTAGCTCCGTTAGGACCATGCAAAGATCGCCGTTGAGCTCGGTCATGTGTACAGAAGCTATCCTCTTCCACGCCGCCGCGTCCACGAATTGCCGTGGACCTTCAATCGTCTTCCACTGCTCGCTCTCGAGGTCGAAGCAGAGCAATGAGTCATCAGACAGTTTTTCTTTGGCCAAAAAGTGCAGTACGCCATTGATAGCAATAGGGGAGCCTCTGTCATGGGGGACGACGATCGGGGGCGGCTGCGCCTCCCTCCATCCAGCGTTGTCCCCTAAAGTGAGGATCTCACATGCCCTGTCGTCGATGAGGCGGACCATCTTGTAGTGGCCAGACGGGACGGCCTGGCCGAACCCGAAGGTGGTGCAGTGGCGCGTGACGACGTACGGGTACATGTCGCGCGATCTCACATCTTCTTTCGGGCAGGTCAGGAGCACCTCCCCTGTTGCCGGGTCGACCACGCGGGCGCCGCCGCTAGAATCACCGGTAACGCAGATGAGATGGTCTGCGCTCGTGCACCGCATCCCGTAGCCACCTATGCCCTTGAACTCTCTGACGGTGTTGCCATCTAGATCCATAAGCCGCAGGTCGCAGGCTTGGCCGAGTACTTTTTCGTCTGGCTCGGTCGTCGGCGTCGTCGAGAAGCTGGAGATGAGGAACGGCTCCATTGGACTTGGAGCAGACGTCGTCGTGCCGTCCATGTGTGGGCAAGGCCGGTCCTGAGATTTTTGGGGCCCGGGGCGAGACTAAAACTCGGGCCCTTAATGTAGGCACATAATAATAATAATGAATATACATATGAATGAAATGTTGCCAATAACACTTAAATGCATCCAAAACGAGTATGCATATCAAATAATTTGTAGATATTACCTTAAACTTTCTTCTAACATTTACTTAATGCAAAGTCACTTATGATGGGTTTGATATCAATATCATCCAATAATTTCTTCTCGATGCATAATGTTGTCAAACCATTTAATCCCTCATGTTGACCTCAGATAGTTCTTGAATAATTTCAATTTTGAAAAAACTTTTTTCAGCTGATGCGCCAGTCATAGACACGGTAAATAAGATGCAACAGTCAGAGCCACTTACATTGTTATCGTGGATGTTGGTGTCGATATTTTCTTCTTGCCGATCAGATTCTGAATTTTCATTTGTTGGTTGCTCTTCCACTATGGCAACTATGGTCAACTCATCTTCTGGGTTTATTGGAGCACCGGAAGCATCAGTATTACTCTCAAAAAAATTGTCAATATCTCCACGCTCTGATTGTACCAAGTTATCCATATTTTTTCCCTTTCCCTTTTCTCGCTACCCGATGGATGCTTTCTGGTCGACATGAACCAAGAAAAAAAAAGCATCAATTATTGAACAGTGCCAGCTATGCATCCAAGGAACGGCAATATGAATTAGTATATGATATATACCTCCGTGATGTATCTCAAATTCTCAATGTGTTTGCCCACCTACACAATGCCTAGAGGCTAGAGTATGTAGACGCAGTCACGGAGAGCAAGTAAAGCGGCGTGAGGATGGGCGCCCCTGATTGCCTGAATCGGCGGCGGTGGCGAACTGGATTAGGAAGGAAAATAGAAGAGGAGGTGGACGGGAGTACGGTATCGGCGGCCTGGGGCTTGGAATCCTTGCGTGATGGAATAGGAAGTGATCGTCTGATTGATTACTCTTTCTTTTTACGAGAGTCCGTCGCTGCTTTAGTTTTTCCGAGAGAAACGAACCGACCGCTGGGGCCCATAGGCCATAGGCCATAGCCTACACATACATACATACATGGGGCCCCCTGGATTTTGGGGGCCCGGGGCGGCCGCCCCCCTGCCCCTCCCCAGGGCCGGCCCTGTGTGTGGGGTTGGTTGGAACAGAGACGGCGGAAGCGAAGCCTACAGGGCGGAGACGGAGGAAGCGCGCAAGAACCTCCGGCCGAGAGAAGAGAGGACGGCGCTCGATCAAGAAGTGGATCGCGACCACCCCTGTCCCCGAGGCGGCGGAATACCAGAAGACAGGGATGCTGGCGGACGAGGACAATCCCAACGACGATTGTGCCGACCTGGAGGCCCAACATGCTGGACTTTAGAGCATCTCCAACAGACGCGCGCCAAAATAGCGCTTTTGCGCGCCAAACTAGTCAGTTGCTTCACCAGACGCCCAAAGTTTTTAGCGCGTCAGCGTGCCGCTTCAGCAGGCGCGGTAAAATAGAGCGCGCGCGCCCAGCCGGCGCACAAACAACACATACAAGATGATCTCAAACATCCAAAATATGCAAATTTCACACAAACAAGATGATCTCAAACATCAATGAGAAATATAGCATAGTTCAAATTCATAGCATAGTTCAAAATATGCAAAGTTCGCACAAACAAGATGATCACAAGCAAGTTCATGACAAACAAGTTCACACAAACGAATTAAACATCAACAATCATTCCCCATCTTCTTCCTCCTCTTTTGCCTCCTCTTCTCCGTCCGTTTCTTCTTCCGATTCTCCATCCTCTTCTTTGTCCTCTCCTTCTTTTGGGGCGCCGTAGCCGTCGCCGTCGCCGTCGCGGTGGCCGCCATGGTTCGTTTGGAGGCGGAGCTCCGTGGCTTCGCGGCGGGCGGCGGCACGACACCACCCTGCGCGCTCGTCCGGGGCGGCATGAAGAGCCCGCGCGCGAGGCC